>OX380334.1:14900507-15470507 GCA_947425015.1 Pterostichus niger | reverse complement strand
TGGTTACGAGGTAAACCTCCTGGAGTAGCTAAGACATTAGAACAAAAACTTAGTGGTACGTAAATGTATTATAACCACATTTCATGAAATGATATAGTTTGTAGATTTATAGGTTATGTTATCTATTTCAGAAATAAATTATAAGGATCCTGCTGTTCACTACCGAGTGGATATTGGTTTTCCAAGGCAGTCGTTTTCTAGGTCTGAGGAACTATCAAAAAGATTACAACATTTGAAAAGTGTACGGAAAAGTACGAATCTCGAAAAGCAAGCACGAGAAAAACAACGTAATTCACATCACTTTCTTTTCATTTTACCCAAAATTTTACAATATTTTCGTTACAGTTTTAATAAATCTTGATGAAGCAAATATTGACTGGCTAGAAACAGCAGGTCCTTATCAAATAAAGAAAGTAGCAGATCACTATGGAGTCTATGAACATTTATTTGGATATGCTTATTTTATTCCACGAAAACCACTGCAAATATTTTATGAAAACAACGAAAAATCATATCCAGTATTTTACGGAAACGTAATAAAACCATCTGAAGCCACGAAAGAACCAAATGTCATATTTGAAAGTGATGAAAACTCGTTATGGACCTTGGTTATGACAAATCCAGATGGGCATCTAACAGAGAAAAACTCTGAATATGTTCACTGGCTTGTGTAAGTCAAATTGCACATATTTTTTGTTCACTTCTTGTTTACTTGCGCTTTATAAAAAAAACAGTAATTAATTTTGTTTAATTTCAGAGGAAATATACCGGGAAACAACATCGGTAAAGGAGAAACAATAGTTGATTATTTACAACCATTTCCTCCGAAAGGTACAGGATATCATAGACATATTTTTATTTTGTACAAACAAACTAAAAAGATTGATTATTCATCTTTAAAGAAAAATTCTAGGTAATAATAGAACAACGTTACCTATTTTGTTACTACTTTTTTCTATTTAAAATAACTGATGATTTTGATCGAATGAACAATCCATTAAAGTTGATTAACTTTATTTTTCGCAACTGATCGTTGCAGAATTATTTTATGAACATAATAAATAAAACAACTAAATGCTCTTAGGCGGACTACCTATGAGCGATCATTATATTTAATATTTGTTTTTGTAGTTTGAATCTTACGGAAAGAACATTTTCAACATTCAATTTCTACAGAGAAAGACAAGACCATATTACACCGATCGGTCTTGCATTCTTCCAATCTGATTGGGATAAAAGTCTCACCAATTTTTATCATCTCACTTTAAGTAAGAATATTTGTTTAATTATTCTTTTTTTATATCACGCTCATACATAAACATATTCACTTTCAGATATGAAAGAACCAACCTTCGAATATGATTTTCTCGCCCCTTACATTCGTCCTCAAACTTGGTTCCCTCTACGCCAGCCCTTCAACCTTTACATGGACAAATACAAAGACCCTAAAGAAGTCGCCGAAAAATATCTAAAAGACAAACTTAAGAACGTCCACCCGTTCCAGACTCCGAAACCCCGTCTGCCGTTCCCTAATGCTGAGCCAATCTCAGATAATGTGCCATCGTGGCTGAAACTTGAAATTAGGAAGAAAAGACTGGGATGGGGAAGAGTTAATGATGTTTGAAGTTTTGAATTTTATTGTTTTAAGTTAATAGATAATTAATAAATGCTTAGTAAGTCGTCTGGAGTTTCGTTTGAAGTGTAAGATTCTGGTGGTGAACGGCAAAATGGACAAAATCCTTTTTGTAGGACTTGAAGTTCAAAATCGTCGACGTGGAATGCCTGAAAATACAATTTAATACAATCACAAATTAAATCAATTTTGATATTTGTCAGCTGCAATGGTTTAAAAACATATATTCTAAAACAGATATAAATGCGTTACCTTAAAACAGAAGTTGCAGATAGTAACCGGAACATCAGGTAGCAAATTCCTAAAATACTGGTAACGAAGTGGTAATTCCCATCTACAAATGAGAACTGAAGAACTTTCCATTGCAAGTAAAGTTTTACGGTTTACTGTTAAAGGTATGTATTTTCCATTTCCAGCCTAAATAAAAGTGACCAAAAGAAGTCATTTTAAAGATAAAATATAGTTTGATCTATACCTCAAAATTAAGTAAATGTTCGGTGAAAACATCATCGGCATCTGAATCTTTTATGTTATCAATTTGCAAGGTTTGATGAGTATCAGAAACTTCTGTAATCCAACCCTGCTCATTTTCAGAATCATTTTTCAATGATTTTGGAGTTTCTATCAGCCGAACAGCTTCAGTGTCGCTTATTCCTTCTTCTAACTCGAATTCTACCAGCGGCAATATTTCTAAAATAAAATTATATTTAAAATAAATATACTTTTTTTTAGTGTATTTTAATTTTGAAATTTTTAAGTTCTGAAAGATTCTATGATAAATTATATTTTTATTTGTGAAATAAAATAGTTTTCTTACCAAATGCGGCATAAGAAAACACGAATTTCTGTCCACAATTATTACACGAATTTCCGTTACTAATTAGTGAATTATAAGTTGAACACCGGTAACACATTGGTAATAATTCTTCTAAATCACTGAATGGTTTTGCTTTTGAAGCAAGAACTGAAACTTCAACTTGCTCCAGAAATCTGGTTGGGATTTTCAGCGATTGTATTCGATCGAGTAATTGTTTGGATAATTTGTTTGCGCCCAGAATTCTGGCTTGCTTTGATAATGTATATAATACTGAACTATAATATTTAGTTAAGAAAAAATTATAAGTTTGAAAGTTTAGAAATTAAAAAGGATACAAAATAGAGATCTCTTTAGGCTTATCATCAACAACTTCATTCATGAGAAATCTAGAAATGTTGAATATTCCCTCTGGCATGTGAGATGTAAACGGTTCTTCAAGATATCGGTGTACCACGTGGTAGGCGTAGTAGATGCTTGCCAAACGTTCATTTTTATAATAGTTAACAATCATTTCTTTCTCTTGCTCTGGACTGATAATAACAAATTACAATATTGTATAATAATTTAGGAATACATGGATGGATATGAAGGTTTCTTGCGTGAATGAAAGATGAGGCGAGCTTATACGAAATAAATGTTTTAAAAGATCATGCTGCTTTATTTGTTGGGATATAGAATGATGTTATGTATATACGAATATATACTAACTTTTCTCGAGCAATATCCAAACACTGTTGTGATAGAATCCAATAATAATATCCAGCATCTTGGAACCGATATTCATTAACAGCATTGTCTGTCAACTGTTCCAGAACTTTAAATGCTTCTTCTGGTCGGCCAGCTTTGTGAAAAGCTGTAACAATCATAATGAAATAAATATCTTCAACTCAAAGTTGAATTTGAAGATTTTAAACTTACCTTTCTGCGCCTGAACAAACTTATCATTCTCGGCTAGCCAGTGCGCATAGGGCACATAGACCAGAGCCCGATGCTGGGGCTGCTGGTCAGCGAGGGCAAAAGCCTGGGCCCATTCTCTCGCCTCCACGTGGAGTCTGATTACGGCAGCGGAATCATCGAGGCGCCGATACAACTCGGCTGCTGCTCCAGTCTGTTGTAGACGTTTCAGGTGTTCCGCGATTGACAGCAAAGGGTCTTTATCGACTTTGTCTAGTCGACGACCGAGGTCAATCAACCTAAGAGTAGAAAATAAATAAAATATAAATTGCGTAATAGGTATGAAATTGAGAAGATGATTGTAAGAAAAGTGGGTATTATGTCATTCGAGATGGTTTGGATATGTGATACATATATAAAAATTTGTTGAGATTGTGTAGACAATCTAAGAATAAATTGAACGTTTGTTGCATAAACGAAAGATGAATCGAGCTTGTATAGAAGGAATTATAAATTGGTTGGTGTGCAGGGAAGAAAATATATGGCAGAAATTAATTAATTGCAGAATGAGTCTAATGATTAAATGTTCAGGATTTGTGCTACCATTTGACGAGAAAGCGTAATGTTAAATATGGGATATACTTACTGATCAACCCAACCGTTCTCGCCCATAATTTCTATGGCAATTTTAGTATCTCCAATCGAAAGATACATATCCACTGCGGCTTTAGGCTCGTTGATATTACGAGCCCACTCCGCTTTTTGTCGAATTAGATTTTTATGATCGCCTGATCCCAAATAATCCTAAAATATCCTCAAAATATTATTACAAAAATTCCTTAATCAAAAGTCTTACTATCGTTCTTTTATATTTACTTGTGCAAGATCAAACATTCGTAGATCCGTATACATAGTTAGTGCTCTATGTTCTTCGCCAGCTTTTTGATACAATCTAGCAGCTTCTTTAAATCTTCCTCTGTAAGCCAAGACATCTCCGATTAAAACTTCTTTACTGCAATCTCCTTTCTTTTGCTGTTCTTGCAAATTCTGAATGAGCTCCAAATAAGTATAATTTTGCAGCCTAATAAACGCTTGCTTAGCGACATCAAGCTCAAGATTTTCCAGAGCTGTGTTAGCCAATTCTTCCCAGTCTCCGTTGGTGACTCCCAGACAGGCAACACTGTACGCTTCTTTGAACATGCGCTTGTCGATGTATTGATACATAGGCGCTGAAAGAGGCAAGTCGATGGTCGTCATTGTCGCTCCGTTGAGGCAGAACACTTGGGAGCCTGTAAGGCCCACTACGAAACCATTTAATTTCTGCTTGTGCGCGGGAAAATCCGCCACTTTAATTGCTAAAGAGTTGTTGCCTGAAAAGGCAAGCATGTCTTCGTAGTTGGTGTTCCAGGCCACGCTGTTGGTGTTGAACTCCTGGAAGTAAATATTACAAAAGTATATTTTTTTAACTTAGTTTAAGATCAATTCGGGTTGCTAGTTGTCACGATTTTTTCTCAATTTGAGGCTCCAAATCCCTATGAGATATCCCGGTGTATTCTTTTTTTAAAACTCGAAAATTGCGCTTTGTCACTTGTTCTGCTATTAATAATACATCTTTTTGATGAATTTAAAATCCCGAAAAAAAAAATTATTAAAAGTATAAATAAATATGTAAAAAATACAAGCACAGATCAATAATCTTTAAATAGATTTTTTTGTTTTAATTTTTCGGAACCCCTTCCCCCTTTCTTCCCGATTATGATATTAACAAATATGACAACCCGAGCGATGAATGTAGAATTAATCTAATAAATCAACATTCAACTAACTTGGAAAAGAAGTTCTGCATTGCTGCATCTAAAAACTTGACACAATCCATTTTCATCCACAACAGCAATTTTGTCTCTCTCCGAACTTAAATCTAAACATCTCACAGCCGCATTTATAGTCAACATCAACATCGGGAACGCATTATTCAAAAATATCTTCCAGACTTGTCCACTCTTCAGTCCAAGGACTAATCCTTCTTTTCCTGCTGGTCCACCGACGACTTTAATGTAGCGAATCACACTATCAAGAACCCATTCACGCTCTTTTTGTCCTGAGAATGTCATACACTGCAGTTTACGTTCTTGACAAACAATTAAATGTTTGGTGCAAACTACCAACAAATTGCAATCTAATTTTTGGTTGATTTTTTCACGAACTCTGTAGTGCATGTCGTTTGAATCGCCGGAATATAATTCGTAAATTACTATTCTTTCGGGTAATTGTACCTGTAATACAAACCTTGATATTTATTTCAATCTGACAATCAAATTTGAATTAAACTTACTGCTAATCTATGTTTGTAAATAGCAATTTTCTTGATAAAATCTCGACATTTAATTCGAACTTTTTGTTCTGTTAACAAATGTTGTATAATAACATCGGTCATATTTTCTCTGAACGCGTATCTTTCTCTGTATAAACCATGAACTGTATTAAAAACTAGTTGATAATACTCTAAGGTACCATCTTGACAACCTAGAGCCTAACAATCGTTTTATTTTTTACAGAATAAAAACAAAATTAGTATTAGTATTTTTTAAATAATTCAATTATTGTTTTAAAGAGAATTATTCGGTCAAAAAGTATATCTAAAGAATTTTGTTTCTCTCGAAAATAATAATTAAAATAAATGATATTGATACATACAATGTAATTTGAGTTTGGATGTGCAGCACAGCTCCAGATCCAAGATTGCTGAGCATCCCCAACAGTTCCTAACTTAATCCCTTCTTTTGTGTAAATACAGCAAGCTTTATTCGTTCCAGATATCATGATATATTCTCCTTCAGTAAAATATCTCACTTTTAAGGCCTCAAAACCTATTTGTCGTTCTTTTCCGACTAATTTCCCACCTAGAGTATAAAAAGCAAGACATTGATTCCAGTCTGTCACACATAATATATCTGATGTATCTTCTTTGCTCGGACTCCAAGAAAGCGCCCATATTTGAGAAGTGTTTATTGAAGATGTTGACCGATCAATTCTACCCTTTTCTTCACCTAACTTTAGAATAATTACATTATAAACTTATAAATTATTTTTATTTTTTTCTTACTTTATTTCGAATAGAAACACTGCCATTGCCAAGACCCAAAGCAAGATATTGTCCATCATTGGTCCAAGAACAAGAGTTAATTCTTGCATTTACTTTAAATTTTTGTACAGCTTTTTGTTCCGTAGCCCAAAATCCAAAATCTGACAAAGCACAAGATGCTAATTGATTGGATAAAGGATTATAAGCCAAACATTGTATTGCATCGCTGTGACTGTATTTTAAAACTCCTTCTAATTTTGAACTCCAAATAATAACAGTTTTGTCAGCACTACCACTTGCAAATCTTTTGCCATCTCTTGCATACGCTACACAGTAAACTGTGTCTTTGTGTCCACGAAGAGGTTGAATTAGAGATCCGTCTGCTGTATCATAAACCAAAACTCTTTGACCGCTCGCAACAACTAATTGAGTACCATCAGGATTGAAACACAGATCGTATATGCTGAAAAAATTTACATATAATTATTTTAGAAATCTTTTATTTAAGCTGAAATTACAGTGAACAAACTTTTAAAAAATTCAAATGACATAAGAATTATTCGAATATTTTATGAAATACAAACCATTGCTCAACTTTTTCACTGTCGTGAATTTTGTCAACCCATTTAGGAATAGTTCTCATTGTTTCAATCTAATAAAACTACTTAACAATAATAAAATCTTATGATAATGGACGGAATGTCAAATTGCACTTGCCAAAGTATACAAACAGTTCAGTTACCTAGCAACAGTGTCCTTGAAGTGAGATGGCGCTATGGGATGAGCAAAAGAGTTTAACTGTTTGACAGCAACTCTGAAACATCATCTGTCAGAAATGGCTACAAATAATTTTAGTTGGGAAGGTAAGGCTTTATTTTACTTTATACAATAATATATATTTAAAAATTAATATAGATAATGACTCAATGAATTAATATCTTTGCCCGCCCATATGTATATTAAATTAATTTACGTGTTATCTTAATTAACCTCTCCAAATCATCAACATAAATAGTTTTAATATTAAGTCATTTTTATTAACAAGGAACATATTAAATTAGAGTGGACATTATTGAATTAACTATTAATATTAATTTTACGTTGTAACAATTTTATTTATTTTTTTGCAGATCTACGTAAGCAAGCCCGTCATTTAGAAAACGACATAGATTTAAAATTAGTGGCTTTTAGTAAATTGAGTGCAGGCGTAAATACTCCTCATGGATCACCAGATACAGTTCCTTTATTATCTGGAGAACACATGTATGATTCTATGGCATTAGAAATACAACAATTACTCAATAAGGTAAAGTTCTTATCTGTGTCTTTAGTTTTACTTGAAACTAATCTGTATATAATACATTCATGCACGTGTTACATATTTTTTACGGTAAATAATAAAATGAGAGGTCAAATACATAGAATACCGTTATTACTTTACGAATAGACAATGTACTAAATAATTATTTTTTCTAGTTATCAGCAGTAAACGAACGCATGTCAGAGACTCCCACATCGGGAGCAGCAATGCTACACACCCTTCAACGTCATCGAGACATCCTCAACGAGCTCACCAGGGAGTTCCACAAGACAAGCGCCCTGCACGAAGCACGCCGTGAACGTGAAGAACTTCTTCGAGGCGGTAGCGCTGGACCTGGTGGGCCCTTTGCTAGACCCGCGCCAGGGGTTACAGATGGGGTCAACAACCGGAGGGATTTGTACTTGAAGGAGAGTCAGCACATACACAAGTTAGTATGCTATTTAATTAGGTGCTATTCCATTTGCACTTAGCTCACTTAAATTAGTTCACATAAATCACATAACTGAATAAACTTATTCACTTATGGAATTTGATTACTTTCAGCTTAGTCTAAATTATTAAATTTAAGAAGTATGCGAAATCAGTCAAATGATATAACAAACAAGGATCTATTTCAATAACAAAAAAAATCAAAATTTGTATACGCATCCAGCTTTTGTTTGAAACGAATTCTACAAATTTTCTTTACTGTTTTGACGTCTATACCATATGACTAATTATCCATAAAATTTTCGTTTTAATCGGTTAAGTTGGCTAGGAAATAACATTGGAGGCCAATAAATTCGGACAGATAGTCCAATGGATTTGAATTAATCCCTTATTCAACTTCTAAGCTTTAAGATTTTCACATAATTATGGAAAAAGGGTTGTCAAACTCATATTTAAAATAAAAATTGTTTTAAAAGCTCAGAGTGATCCATTAACTTCTCTTCTCCAACAGTTCAGACAGATTAATCAACGATCAGATCAGCATCGCAATGGAAACCCGCGACCACTTAGTAAACCAACGCCAAACATTCAAACGGTTACAGACCCGCTTCAACGACATTTCCAATCGCTTCCCAGCGTTAAACAGCATCATTCAACGCATCAACATGCGCAAGAAACGTGATTCAATCATACTGGGAGTCGTAGTAGGCACTTGCACTATTTTATTGTTGCTTTATGCCTTCCATTGAAGATTTTCACAAATATACTGACGATATATTCGAGTTTTAAGTCTGACTGGGTGAAAAACATGGAAAAAAGTCAATTTGTATGTGAAAAAATGTTAAGAAAAAATTTATTTTGACAGCTGCCGTCATGATGTTAGCAATTAGTTACTGTCTTTATGATTACAAAAGAATATTTTTCTGTTAACTTTAATTATTATTTTATTATTTAAAGGTAGTATTAAGATACAATTTTATTATTTATTCCGATTTTAAAATGTTTACTATTTATCTGTACGTCAACTAAATGCAGAACAGGGATTAATTGTGAAAAAGCTGTTTTATACACTTGTGTAACTAAATATGTAAGCTGTAATATATGATATAAGCAAAAGTATGGTGATTACGTTAAAATTGTTATAAAATATGTATATCGATTAACTAATATATCTATTTTGTACAGATAGTATTTGAACTTTTCTCTACAAACATGTTTTTTTTTTACACTTACATGAAATAATAAATCAAATATTTAATATTTACATAATGCATAATTTAAACATAAGTACATTCTAAAATCTATATAAAAATGCCAAACAACCATTTATTAAAATGAACGAAGATTACAAAATGATAACAAGAACAAAAAATATAGATATTTCCAAAAATATGTATATGGCAGGAAATCCAATATTTTATATTTCAAGAATAGTTGGTACAGCCCCGTTTAAAATTAAAATAATAAATAATTCATACAAACTTATTCTTTCAATATTATACGTATTATTGAGTTATATCTTTGGAATAATTTTAAGTAAAATAATAATCTTAAAAAATACGAAATATGAAAATAATAACAATTTTTTTCAGTATGCTCGACAATATACGGTGCCATTTCTGATATGAAAATGGGAAAAATAACATTAAAAATGTCTTCAACTAAAACATTGATCCTTGAATATTTTGATATTTGTATTGTGTTGTTTATTGTAGCTTTAGGAATTTTTTGTGCTCCATTTAAAACAAAATATTTGTGGAATATACTTGCTACTTTACGACAAGTAATAAATAAAATTAATTCGTTTATTTAAATGCTTATGAAATTATTTTTAGGTTGACATAATTGTAACAAATAACAGTGGAGATGGCAACAGAAAATCGAACATTATTTATTTGAATTTTATTTTACTATCAATTATTAGTTTAATTATTTACAATTTATGTGTAGAAAACTATCAAGGAATTCAAAGTTATTTGCTATTTTACTCCTTATATGTCATAGTATTTATTATTGAATCACAATACTGGCATATTGTTCAAAGTATTCGACGCCGATTCAAAAAACTGAATGAGTGTTTCAATTTTAATACTTTCATGCAAAAAAGTCATTTAAAAATAAACAGCGAAGTATCTAACAAAAAAATTAGTTCTAAAAGACGAATTTTTAGTATCAGTCAAAATATCAAAGGTCAGAATAAATTTTTAGTTTCTCTTTATGGTGGATTGCATGAAAGTGAGTTATCCTAAACTAGAGTTAACAGTTGAAACCATTGAAAACTAGAGTTAAAGTAAAACGAATAAAAAACGCATCTATCATATGTCAAAATATTTGACAGCTTAAATTTCAAAATCATATAAATGCTAAAATATGATTCGTACTATTATTAATTTAATATTAATAAACTTTTACTACTAATAATGAATCATTAATGTTCAACTAAACCTTGTAAATAATAAAGTAATTAATAAATATCACTTAAAATGTAAGATGTGTATGGCAGCCATATTGAAATTTAAAAACGTGAAATAACTAGAAAACAACAATGAGTTAACTCATATTCATGCTATCTAGCCTTAAAATATTAATAAGTACACTTTTTAGAAGAGATTATTGCTAAAGAATCTTTAGACGACTATATTTCAAAATTGATAATTGCACATCATAAACTCTACGAAGCGGTTAACCAAATAAATGAAGGATATGGTTTTCTTGTTTTGGTAAGTTTTGAAGTAAAAAAAGTACTAACTATTGAATTGAAAAGAATGAAATAGAATAAAAATTATTTGTTCACCTTCTAGGTTATTATTGTGAGTTGTCTATTTCATTTAGTTACAACTTCTTATTTTCTTTTGATAGATCTTCTAGGAGAAAGATCTTATAACATTTCTGAACTTATTCTTCAGTTCTTTTGGATTTTAGCACACTTAACAAGACTTCTAATTATTGTTGAACCTTGCCAAGCTGCTTGTGATGAAGTAAGTTACTTACACAACAACAACAAATGTTTCAATTATTATAATCAACTTAAAACGTTAGGGTAAGTTACCATAAGTAATGTGTGTATTTTTGTAGGCTGCTTTTACAAATCCTTTGGTAGCAAAGTTATTGAGTTCTGATTTAGATAATCAGTACAAAACTAAGGTAGTATTTTGACTTTATTTACAAACTCTTAAAATTAAGATATGTTACGTTTTAGTTACATCTATTTTCACTTCAGCTGATACACAGAGAAATTCAGTTTACTGCATTTGGTTTATGCAAAATAAATAGATCGTTGTTATCTGCTGTTAGTAACAATAATATTTATAAAAATATTATTCTAAATGTATTGTTAAATTTTAGGTGGCAGGAGCAGTGACTACATATTTAGTAATTTTACTGCAGTTTCGTTGAATTACATTTTATTTTAAAATTATATTCAACACTAATAGCAAAGCATGCCTTTTTGTGCTTTTTATAATAGTTCTTTTTTGTTTCCTGTTTTATATATTGTATTTGATATAATTTTATTAATAAAAAATGTATTAATGAATATCAGTTAAATATTGCACTGTGTACACCTTATAATTATGTATTCTGTATAAAAAACTTTGTTTTTCTACGAATGCTATGAAAAGTTGACAATTACGCTCTCATTTGTCATCGTAAAGTTGACGTTTTCTGTGGAACAATCGAGAAATATCTTTTTTGCGCGTCTCCAATGGCAACGCGCGAAAAAGACATTAAATGCGCGCTTATTTCAATAGTTACCAGGGATACAAACAAAACAGAAACTTGTCATATTGACAGTTAACAGAACAAATTTATTTTCAGTACGTTTTTTAATAATTTTAAGATGCAATCGTAGAAAAAATTATTTGTGTATCACGAGCGTAAAGTCTCTTTGTTCCTTTTACACTATTACAGCTCTCGCCTTCGGCTCGCGCTGCAATTACCGTGTTCGAGTAACAAAGAATCACTTTACGCTCTTAATATTAATTAGTTATTTGTGTATTAAGAGCGTAAAGTGATTCTTTGTTACTCGAACACGGTAATTGCAGCGCGAGCGGAAAGCGAGAGCTGCAATAGTGTAAGAGAAACAAAGACACTTTACGCTCGTGATACACACATAATTTTTTCTACGATTACATCTTAAAATTATTTAAAAACGTATACGTACTGAAAATAAATTCGTTCTGTCAACTGTAAATATGACAAGTTTCTGTTTTGTTTGTATCCCTGGTAACGCGCATTTATAATCTTTTTCGCGCGTTGCCATTGGAAACGCGCGTATTTAACGTCTTTTTCGCGCGTTGCCATTGGAGACGCGCAAAAAAGATATTTTTCGATTGTTCCACAGAAAACGTCAACTTTACGATGACAAATGAGAGCGTAATTGTCAACTTTTCATAGCAATCGTAGAAAAAATTATTTTATCTCCCACTATTTTGTAATTAAAATTATTTAAAAAATTCTGTGGATTTTACATTGAACGTGTATCCAATAAGCATGAAAGAAACGAACCCTGCCGAAAATTAGTTTTTTAACTTGAAATTAAAAAGCTTGCGTCTATTTTAAAATACTTTCTTTCATATTTGTTTAAAAAATAGTTGTATATAATTTTGTTTTTTTTTTAATATTGCCCTCATGAAATTAGCCTCGATAATAAATTCCGTTATGTAATATGCAACTCGCTTTTCATGTACGAAAGATTTATTGTATCTCATTTTAATTTGTGGGCTTATAATTGTATATTTTCATAAATCATAAACGAATAAAAGAGCCTAAAGAAATAGCAAATGAAAGAAATCATAATTCATAATATAAATTAATAAATTAGTTTCGCAAAGTTCAGTTATACAAAAACAAAATCAAGTTTTTTCATTTCATTTTGATACCTACTACAGTTCTACAAATCCTGGTTACAGATAATTAATTTACTAAATTATTTTATGTTTATATAATAGTCATAATTAAGATGTTTTATAAAGACATACACCTCTACGTTCGTTGAACATACGCCAGCTGACGAAACTCATATCATTCCTCGTTTGACATAAAGCAACCGGTTAAAATGTTTTACAACCTCGCCCGAATTTCAAGATTTCCACATGTTATTCGTGCATCATATTCCTTGTTAAATGGAAATAGAGCTATCGGTAAGATTTATTTTCAAAATATTTAAAAATATAAATAGATAAAAGGAAAAGAAAAGTACATTTTAATTTTTGTACATTTATAGGTTATGAGTAAATAAAATATAAATTTTCATGACAGTTATCAATATATTAGTAAATTATCATTTTATTACTCTTTTTTGCATTAAATATAAATGTAATATTATTGATTATATTTTGTTGCAGTGCTTTCAAATATAAGCCGTTTATATGGCAAGGAGTCTGATAAAGGATCAAAAACACCAGACGATGGATCGAAAAAGGTAAAAAAAGTAAATATTTGTGTCACCACCCGTAAAAATCCTTACGACATTTGTGATCCTGGAAAGAAAAGACCTTGCCTTCCAAGTCCCCCTCCTTATAATATCGGACCCCGCAAGGTATCCTTTGAAACACCAAGTGATTTCACTATGTATTGTAAATAATTCGGTTTATATGAAATATTTAGTGTCCAGGTCCAAGTAAAATGGATATGATGCCAAAACCTGAATGTCCATGGGAAGATGATTACAATAATAAAAATAAAAAATTCTTAAAGCATTTAATCCTTGGAATTCTTTTCACAGCAATAACTTTAGTGGTCGTAAGTAAATTTTAAAAAAAATTATATATTTAAATATATAGTTATCAAATGATGCCAGCCGTCAAGTTGCGTCCTGTGGTATTACAGAGATAATTAACTTTTTTTTCAGCTATGGTACAACGTAGAGTTCACAAAACCAGAAGATGATAAAAAGAGAGCATTTAGTAAGTTTATTTGAAAAGTATTTAAATGAATTTTAATTTTATTTATATTTTAGAAAGGCCAAAACCAACATGTAGAATACCAAAAACTGCGGATTTGATTCCTAAGTCTGTGCCTTATTTATTAATTGGTGGAGGCACTGCCAGTTTCTCAGCTTTCAGAGCCATCAAATCGAATGATCCTACCGCTAAAGTAATTAGTTGTAGTTAATTAAAATCAGAAATAAAATATAAATTTCATTTCAGGTATTAGTTATTTCAAATGAATGTTATTTTCCATATATGAGGCCACCTTTGTCAAAAGAAATGTGGTACGAAACTGACGAGAATAATATTGAAAAAGGTAACTTCAAACAATGGAACGGAACAAAACGAAGGTAACACTAATGAATATTATTACATTCATCTCCACCAAGCTTTTCCATTCTGTTACGCCATCCGCATTCATAATTATTTTCATACAATTTTCTCAACATTCCATTAGATTCATCCTGCACTTAATTTCCAGCAAACAGTTTTAGCTTGGCGCAATTTTTGTTCCGAATATTCTTTCATTTAATTTTTTTTCAGTATGTTTTACGAACCAGATGATTTCTACACGCCTTCAGAAAATCTTCTTAAGAGTCCTAATGGCGGAGTATCCGTCGTTCAAGGATACACAGTTAAAAAAATTGATGTTGTTGAAAGGACAGCGTATCTCGATAATGGCAAAGCAATCAAATATGGCAAATGTCTCATTGCCACAGGTTAGATATTTCTTTTCGTTTTACATACAAAATACACAAGATTTTATCTTAAATTATATTTTTAGTTTAGTAATGAGATAAAAACATTATTTTCATCAATTTTATGTCTTTAAATATATATTTGTGCTTATGTTTCATAATAATTTACAGCCTGATTCTCGAAAAGGTTGTAGCTAATCCTAAATTTTGGATTAGTTTATATATAATTAAAAAAAATAATTCAAAATACATTTTAAAAACTAAATGGTCACAGGACTAATTTGGGATTTATTTGAACTTTAAACTTTGATGCTACCAACCAATATTCAGAATTAGCTGAAACCTTTTTGAGACTTCGGGCTGTTAGAGTCATAAAATTTTGATTCATGACAAACAATCAATTGGACGGGCGTCCTGATAACAATGGTCGCTAGTAAATAAAGTTAGTCAACTGCTAGTTAATCACTGCGCTTGACTCTCAAAGAGAAGTAACTATATTATTTGTATTAGGTGGCAAACCGAAAAATCTGGAAGTTTTCGAAACAGCAAAACAAGAAATCCAAGACAAAGTGACTCTTTACCGAGATATATGGGATTTCCAAGAACTGTATGAAATTTGTAAAGACATTAAATCCATTGCCGTAATCGGAGGAGGATTTTTAGGAAGCGAAATGGCTTGCGCCTTAGGAAGATTATGTAATAAGTATAAATTTTCAAAATAACACTCTTCTACCAAATTCCGTTTACACACTTGCAATTATTATCATTAGCTGTAAATTCACAATCTTCCATCTAAATTTCTTCTTCAGCTTGTGAAAAAGACTTTAAAGTCTATCAAATCTACAAAGAAAATGGCAATATGGGCAAAATTCTTCCGGAATATTTGAGTGAATGGACAACAAGGAAAGTTCGAAGAGAACGTGTAAACATAATCTCTAAAACAGAAGTTGAAGACGTTGTACTGACCGACAAGAAACAGCTGCAGCTGCTCTTGAATAATGGCAAGAAGTTGAACGTGGATCACGTGGTTGTCGCCATCGGCATCAAACCAAACACAGAACTGGCTAAGACGTCAGATTTAGAAGTTGATCCTGATCTAGATGGATTTTTGGTCAACGCTGAAATGGAGGCTAGGTCTAATCTCTACATCGTAAGTTACATTTTATCACCTTCAATCATTATCCTCAATTTCACCAATATTTTACATAAGTTCAACACGATCAAATATAAATAAAAAATCACGCATTTTACCCATTATTGGATGTAGCACTTTGTCGTAGCAGACTTTGATAAGTGATATACATATGTGCATGAAGTGTGGTTGTCAGCCATCAAATCACGGCTCCCAAAGATGTTTACTATCTTATATTGTATAGGCTGGCGACTGTTCGTGTTTCTACGATGTGAAACTAGGCAGACGGCGTGTGGAACATCACGATCATGCCGTGGTGTCGGGCCGATTGGCCGGTGAAAACATGACGGGTGCTGCTAAGCCCTACTTGCACCAGTCCATGATCTGGTCCGACCTGGGGCCCACTGTGGGCTACGAGGCCATCGGACTCGTCGACTCCAAGCTGCCCACTGTGGCTGTCTTTGCCAAGGCTGGCGTAAAGTAAGAAATATATAACTAATTTTTATAGCCAGCGTTTTATAATAATTAACCGTATTTCTTTAATTATTACTAATATTTTAACAGTTAAAAATTCGAGTGTATATTCCTAAGTTTTACCACAAAGATATCCAGTATTACAAATTACAACAAATTTAAGTTACAGCAAATATGACTTCATAAATTAAACCACGCCCTTGTCAATATTTGAAAGTTAAAATTCCAAATAATTAGCATCACATTCAGGGATATTTTTCAAAAGTTTCAAAATAATATTTGACTTCTCTTAATAGTATCGTTAAATTGATAATTAAGTTAAACAAATAATATTTATTATTTATTTTCAATAATTTAATACCTTTTTCATATAAATTGTTTTAAATAGTTCCATTCTTGATTCTTTACTGTATTGTTTTTATTTTGTTTGTCCAGAGATTGCCCGAAGGCGGTAGTAACCGCCACCGACAACAATCTGCGTTCTCAGACCGAGGAGCTGGCCGGCCACTTCAGCGTACAACAGCTGAGTGCCAATAAGGATACGCCTGAGGTGGACAACTCTGGATGCGGTGGCGGTACAGGTGAGGACTTCGGCAAGGGAGTCATCTTCTACCTCAGAGATGACATCGTAGTGGGCATCGTGCTCTGGAATGTGTTCCAACGCATGTCCATCGCACGCCAAGTGCTCAAGGACGAGAAGAAATACGAGGATTTGAACGAGGTGGCGAAACTGTTCAACATACACGGGACATAGACGAGGATTTGTTTTTCAGTTATTATGTAAGTGGTTTCTTTATGATACTATCATGATTGATGTACACATTGTTAATAGATAATTCTACCTCATATGAATTATTATGACACAGTTCGCATTTCTTATGTTTCTTTTAATAAAATTTATTAAATTATATTCTTATTTTCATTACTAATTTTATACTATTTTAGCTTTAATTGCTTAAATGTTTAGACATTTACTTGCTGGTTCTCAAAAAAATACAATTATAAGATTCAAAATTTGCAAATTTGAGAATCTAAACTTAATAATTTATAGAAATTAAATCTAAGACTCAGAGGACAGCACACAGTTTCAAATAGAATAAATACTTTATTTCACAATTAAAACTAGTATATTAAAGTGTAAAATTAAAAAAGTTTATTCAAATCTCGAATATTGGAGCAAATACAAATAGTCAATATCTAGAGAGAATGTTCTTATATTGTTTGCCAAGTTGCTCAAGTGAATTAAAATAATCCACTAGATAAAATCCCGTCAATTGCATAATCTAAAAATAAAATTTGTTATAACACCATTTGTATAACATAATTTTCAGTCTTACGTTTTGATAATGATTTATGTCTGTAGTAGTAATTGCGTTTAAAAATTTAAGTTCCAAATGTTGCGCGCAACATACAGTAAAAAATAAAATATACTCCACTGGATATAAAATAATTAAAATCAAGAAATTGCATAGTTCAGACCACGGCAAAATATTGAAAAAACATTGGGTTATCCAATTTCTCACTATGAAATTCCACGAAATACTCGCCTCCTAAAATAAGAAATTTCATTTAAAGATTTATATTAGTGTTGTTATTAAAGACAATATTACCTCTAGTGCTGGTTTAAAAATTTCAAGATCTCCTATTAATCTATTTAAAGTATGGTCAAAATGAATAGAATAGTCAAAATTTCGCATTTGTCCCAACTGTTGTCCAAGAGCTGGCCAAATAAAAACTCCAATTGGTAACTGCACCATACACTGCAAGACTATCTTGCTTCTAGAATCAAAACAGCAAATAATAAATAAATTAAACTGAAACTTGCATTTGTTTTTCCCTAACATAATTTAGAAATTTTTATTAAAATGTATTATTAGAGAGAAAGCTTTATTATTTTGTTAAAAGTTTTGAAATTTTTTCTTACCGGTCAATATTTCCAGCACACATTAAAAATATGACTCCAACAAACCAGTCGAACCCTTCAAATTTATCACGATTAATATTCAAAAATGAATGGACTTGTTTGAGCAGCAATGATAAATTTTCTTCATACGTAATTGCTAATTGCAACAATTTGTTATTCTTACCAAATCTGCAAAATAATTATTACAGCAATTCATCAAAATTAAATAATTATTAAACAACCTGACAATAATATTGATTGCAATTATATCTTCAGGAAATAAATCATTTAATTTTTGATCATTGTCAGGCCAGATAAAATAAGTTTTACTGTTAGGCACTGTTAATCGTACTTGCTGGACTAAGTCGGCGAAAGTAGATTCCTAAAAATTAATGATTGATTTATTCAATTTAGGAGATAATAGCAAAGTAGGATACCCTAAAGTGAATGCTACAAGATAGTCGGAATATCTTCCTGGCTTGAAGTATCCAACTGTGATCATGGAGACTATTTCTAGAATCATTTAGAAATCTCTGGAATTCATGTAGACGCCGATTTCGTGCAGATATTGTTGTACTGCAGCCAGAAAGATAATTTAGAAAATAAATATTTCCCCGTGAAGGATGAATTACAGTCATGTATTTAATAATTAAAAATAATGCGAAAATGTATATTTTGCTTGTTGTGCATTGATCTATTTTTTTTATACCTTTGTAACCGTTGTTGACTTCTATTTTTAGGATTACCAGATTTTACAACACCAGTATTTTGAATAAACTCTATAATATTTTGTCGAAGTGTACTACATTCATCAATAATTAACGTACATTCTGAATGTGATGGTTTTTGATCATCCAAAATTGAAGAACATTCTGTTTGTAAGATACTTACTTGTTCCTAAAATATTCAACACAAAATTTTGAAATAGTTCCGATTATTTTATTGGGTTTCATTTACTTTTAAATCTGCCACATTCTCCAAAAAAATTAGAGTATCCATATTATTAATTAATAATCTTATAGTTTGTAGTCCAACAAAACAGCTTATTGTTCCAGGACCAGAACTATTCATAGTTTCATCAATTAAATCTTTTAAATTTGATGTTTTTTCGTCGGTTTCAATCAGCGTGCTATCATCATCAGAATCATTTGATAACAAAGCTTGTACACCTACAATTCATTTTTAATAACATCTATTTAACTATATCTTAATATTAATTACGTACAATTAAAATTCAGATGTAGCGTAAAAATAAATTTGTAATACTTGAATGCTTCTTCGTCCAAAAGTTTATCGGAACCACACAAGAACAACAATTGGTCTTCATCAATTTTCCATATTTTATTCAAATATGGCGAGATAATTTGTCGTTTACATTCTGTTATTGCAATACACCCAGGGACAGTATTCGCCAAATTCACAAAAAACATCGAAAAATGTCGTTGACTATTTAAAGTATCATCGAAAATAAAAAAATAGTGCTTGCACAAAATATATAATAATTCAGTATCTTCCTTCAAGAATACATCTGTTCCAAATCTCGTTTCACATATAATAATAAAGAATTTCAACAATGAATTCATGGAATTTAATATTAAATTATGATCTATTAAAACTTTGTATAAATTTAAAGTTGCTTGAAGTAATTTTTGTGAGTTAACTAATAGCAAAACATGTGTATGCAGTAAATGAATATTACAACAACATTCTAACAATTCGTAAACCATATCATCGACTGTAGACATTTTTTCACATGAATTGACATGATACCGAACAATATTACTAGTAAAATCCACAATTACTTTAGCTATTGAAATATTATCTCTTTCTGTTGCGGAACAATGATGTTGTTTATTGTATTTGTCAATGAAAGTAGACATTACAAATGGTTCTTGGAGTGAGACACTTCGAATATATTGATGATGACGTCTTTTGTGACTTCTAGAATGAGCTTCAGAAAATCCAAAAATGATAAAAAATGCGTCTTGTGAGTTTGAAATAGCGTTTATTATTTCCAAAACGTGAACGTTTTGCCGGGCAATTTCAGCAAGTCTTTGTTTTTCATGAGTTTTAAATAAAAATGGTTTGATTAATGTGTGAATAATGTCTTTGTTGTATAAAAATTGTCGGTTATTTATTAAAATTGTTTTTAATGTGTCTGTTAACATTTTTCGTTTGTAATTTTGTTTTGGAGAATTGGATAAATTTTGTATCGAAGTTGTAATGATAATTATAAGTGATTGAAGGTTTGTTTCGCCTTTTACTTCAATTGGAAATAATTTGTGACCCCATTTAAAAGCCAATAAAATTGTAAGAATGTTTGAACAGTGTTGAAGAGAAGCAAATTTTAAAATATCTAATGGTATTTCTGTTTTCCATGTTTTTGTAACACCATCAATATTATCAGTATTAATAGCATTAATAATTTCTTTAATAATAAATTTAAAGAATGCGATATTTTTATAACAAAAATTTATAATAATTTTTCTTGTAGCAATACTGTGCATTAAATGCCGAAACCATTTTGCATGAGGATCCAAAGCAAAAACATAATAAAATACGTGAATATAATCAGTTCGGTCGTAATCTTTAAAAGTAATTAATAATTCCATAAGTAGAGGAATTAAATTTTCAGCTTGTCTTTCTTTATTTGTATTGTAATTCTTGAAAATTATTTTAAAATTATTGAGTACAACATTAGTTATCTTCATTATCTGTTCTTGTGTTGGATTTTTTAAATCGATACAAATTACATGTCCACTTATTCTTTTTGAATGAAATATTAACATTAAAACTTTGATTAAATTTGTCGTGGCGTCTATTATTCCCTGTGGATGAGACGACAGTTTAATGTGTATTTTGAATGAATTTGCAAATATTTGTTTATTTCTATTATATAAACTCTCTCGTAGAATCTTCGACAATTTAGGCCATTTATACTTATCTATTAGATCGACAACTGGGTATTTCAGCAATAATTCTAATGCTTTATATTTGTTCTCAGCTGATTTACTTTGAGCAATCTGATTGCATATATGTTCTAGCTGGGTTTCATCGTATAAATCAGGTTTATTCAGATGTTCCATAAAATTCTGTTTTCCACTTTCAGATAATTCATAATATTCAAAAAACTTTTTAGTTACCAGATTAATCTCTTTAGAATTCGTTATGTTGTCCACAATACTATTAAATTCTTCTTGAGGTATTTCTGTATTATCGTTAATGTTTTCATGTTTACTTAATATTCTTTCCACGGAACTTTCTAGGTTTCTTTTTAAAGATTTTAAAGCCGTGTTCTCTTGGATTTCCATTTTGTATTTTATCCAATAATCGATGACTGACGTTTTGTTCCGCATTGCATGTTTTTGTTTATGTTTACGAAAATGTCACTGTCACTTTGTTGCCATATTATCTATGTGAAAACAGCAATACTTTTCCCAGCAATACACTAACCTACCTCAACTATAGTCCTACCGTTCAAATATATTGCTGGCTGTCAGTGATAGTTCCCAGCAATACATTAGCGAGCAATAGTTTCATTATTTCCTTAACTATTAAACTTCATCACGGGAAATTTAGTATATTTATAGACAATAATGTTTACTACAATTAACAAATAACTGAAAATTGATACATTGTTCCAAATAGAAGTATAAGACGTTTATATCCAGCAATAGCTTTAAAGGAGCACTGCAGATACACAGCGAAGTGACGTCATCAATATGTACATCATGTGTGACTTCTTCCGTCTCCAGCAATAGATTCGATTTATTTAATCCCTGTTAAACTCTCAGCTATAAAATTTCGTAGACATATAAACAAATACATGTACTTCAATAAGAAATCAACAAAAAAGTGAAATATTACGTTAAATGTGGTGTTATGGACACATTTATACCTAGCAATAGATTTCGATAAAACCAACCCTATTTAATTCTCAGCTATTATATTTCGTACACATATAAATAATTACGAGTACTTAAATAAACAACCAAATATGGACTTAATGTACATTTACCGATAACAATGTTAGATTTACTCACATTTTATTAATTTTTATTACATTCTATATTCTAACTACGCACTCATTCTTCTACGATGTATTCCAAAACATTCTCTTTCGATCGATCAAGAAATTATAAATTCGACATCGTCGGAGCTGGGTACAATTAACCTGCCTCTAGGCTGGGCACGGACGAACGCCTCGATCCTCGAAGTCCAAATGGTAAGGAGACCTAGCTATAAAAAGGAAAAACCTAGTGTTTGTGTAGTGTTGTTTCTTTTTTTTTTGCAGAAATTCCTTCAGTTGAACTGGATACATTAAAACTTCCTCATGCATGGTGTAAAGCTAGGAGCGGATGAGTGACCAAATCCTCGAAGTCCAAGTGGTTGAGATGTTTTGTTCCCAAAGTCTTGCATTTCATTCTGTTTAGAATTCTCAATTAGTATTTAGAATAGAATATAAAAATTAAATCACTTACTTATTTCATTCTTCGGATATTCCTTTTACGATGTATTCCAAAACGTTCTCTTTCCTGAAGAAAGTTGATGTGACATCATTGATTAGATGATTAAGATTATTCATTTGATGAGGTGCTCAGATAAGATTTACAACAACGACGAAACCGAGCGTAAACTTCTAGATGGGAACAACGCGCTGTTTAGGCTCCGGATCACCGATCTCCATAAAGAGTTTTATGCATTCGACCTCGTCGAAATGCAAGTCATAGCTGAGTACATCTGTCAAACAAACTCAAATAAGCATCCTATCAGTGATCCCACACTAACATTTCTCAAGGTCGGTAACGTCTTGGACGACATCTTATTTCCGCATTATATTTCACACGACCTCAGCTCAGCTGAACTGAGTTGGGTACAATTAACCTGCCTCACACATTGTGTGAAGCTAGGCGCGGACGAACGCCCAGATCCTCGAAGTCCAAGCGGTTGGGATGGATTTGGAAGTAAAATCTTGGAATTAATCTTGTTTAGAATTCACTGTTTCTTCTACGATGTATTCCAACACGTTCTCTTTCCTCATGAAAGTTGATGTGACATCATTGATAAGACGATTAAGATTATTCATTTGATGTGGTACACAGATAAGGTTTCCAACAACGACGAAGCCGAGAGTAAACTTCTAAATGACACTTTGTTGTTGTTATTTATGATGATGAGTTGTCCTGATTGTCGGAGGTCGATGAATCTATATCTTGTACAACGGAATGACATCTTGATTATTTTATAAATTTTTCTGCTAATTTTATTGTTAATTTTATGAAAATTGATCTATTCTGTTCTATCATTGTCTAATGCGAAACGTACCTAAAAACAAACCAAATAATAACACAGCTTAAGTGCGGTTCCATATCGTCATACTGAGGGATAAATACTGGATAAAGCCAGGTATAAACTGGATTTTGCCTTTTTCTAGTTCAGAATTATCCTAAACCTGTTCCTGCCAGCTGAAAACAAATTATACTTTCAGTTTGATGAATTAAATGTATTTCAAACTTGTAACATTGGGTAGGTGGCTCAGTGGTATCGAGTCGGCCTGTGGATCTTGAGAACCCTGGTTCGATCCCCACAGCCGACAAACAATTTTCACCAATTGAGATGTTTTGCTCCGAAAGTCTTGCATTTCGTCCTGTTTAGAATTCTCAATTAGTATTTAGAATAGAATATAAAAATTAATCACTTACTTATGTCATTCTTCGGATATTTCCCTCCATCTTCTACGATGTTTTCCAAATCGTTCTTTTTCCACATCTTGTTTCCGCATTATATTTCACACAACCTCAGCGGAGCTGCGTACAATTAACCTGCCTCTAGGCTAGGAGCGGACGAGCGTCTAGATTCTCGAAGTCCAAATTGTAAAGAGACCTAGCTATAAAAAGGGAAAACCTAGTGTTTGTGTAGTGTTTCTTTTTTTGCAAAAATTTACTTTATTTTTTTTTTTCGCAAAGGGAGGGAAACAATTTGTATGCAAGACATGATAAAATCCCTGAACACTGTTTAGAAATAATTTGCATTAATTTCCAAACAGTTTTCAAGGATGAATCAGTTCTTGCATACAAACGAGGGACATGCTACTTTCAGTGTGTTTTTTGTTATTTCCTTGAAGATGCATCCAAGAAGTGAGAAGTCTCCGGCTATGTGTTAGCGATCATCTTTTCTCACTTGTCTCTCTTGATGATTAATCCTGTTGCATTTTTGTGGATTCTTCTGCTCATCATTCGATAACGTCCTAGAAGACATCTGGTTCACACAATATTTTTCAAATTCCTTCAGTTGAACTGGATATATTTAATCTTCCTCATGCATGGTGTGAAGCTAGGAGCGGATAAGTGACCAAATCCTCGAAGTCCAAGTGATTGAGATGTTTTGCTCCGAAAGTCTTGCATTTCGTCCTGTTTAGAATTCTCAATTAGTATTTAGAATAGAATATAAAAATTAATCACTTACTTATGTCATTCTTCGGATATTTCCCTCCATCTTCTACGATGTATTCCAAATCGTTCTTTTTCCACATCTTGTTTCCGCATTATATTTCACACTACCTCAGCGGAGCTGCGTACAATTAACCTGCCTCTAGGCTAGGAGCGGACGAGCGTCTAGATTCTCGAAGTCCAAATTGTAAAGAGACCTAGCTATAAAAAGGGAAAACCTAGTGTTTGTGTAGTGTTTCTTTTTTTGCAAAAATTTACTTTATTTTTTTTTTCGCAAAGGGAGGGAAACAATTTGTATGCAAGACATGATAAAATCCCTGAACACTGTTTAGAATTAATTTGCATTAATTTCCAAACAGTTTTCAAGGATGAATCAGTTCTTGCATACAAACGAAGGACATGCTACTTTCAGTGTGTTTTTTGTTATTTCCTTGAAGATGCATCCAAGAAGTGAGAAGTTTCCGGCTGTGTTAGCGATCATCTTCTCTCACTTGTCTCTCTTGATGATTAATCCTGTTGCATTTTTGTGGATTCTCCTGCTCATCATTCGATAACGTCCTAGAAGACATCTGGTTCACGCAATATTTTTCAAATTCCTTCAGTTAAACTGGATACATGTAAACTTCCTCATGCATGGTGTGAAGCTAGGAGCGGATGAGTGACCAAATCCTCGAAGTCCAAGTCATTGAGATGTTTTGCTCCGAAAGTCTTGCATTTCGTCCTGTTTAGAATTCTCAATTAGTATTTAGAATAGAATATAAAAATTAATCACTTACTTATGTCATTCTTCGGATATTTCCCTCCATCTTCTACGATGTATTCCAAATCGTTCTTTTTCCACATCTTGTTTCCGCATTATATTTCACACTACCTCAGCGGAGCTGCGTACAATTAACCTGCCTCTAGGCTAGGAGCGGACGAGCGTCTAGATTCTCGAAGTCCAAATTGTAAAGAGACCTAGCTATAAAAAGGGAAAACCTAGTGTTTGTGTAGTGTTTATTTTTTTGCAAAAATTTACTTTATTTTTTTTTTTCGCAAAGGGAGGGAAACAATTTGTATGCAAGACATGATAAAATCCCTGAACACTGTTTAGAATTAATTTGCATTAATTTCCAAACAGTTTTCAAGGATGAATCAGTTCTTGCATACCAACGAGGGACATGCTACTTTCAGTGTGTTTTTTGTTATTTCCTTGAAGATGCATCCAAGAAGTGAGAAGTCTCCGGCTATGTGTTAGCGATCATCTTTTCTCACTTGTCTCTCTTGATGATTAATCCTGTTGCATTTTTGTGGATTCTTCTGCTCATCATTCGATAACGTCCTAGAAGACATCTGGTTCACGCAATATTTTTCAAATTCCTTCAGTTGAACTGGATATATTTAATCTTCCTCATGCATGGTGTGAAGCTAGGAGCGGATGAGTGACCAAATCCTCGGAGTCCAAGTGATTGAGATGTTTTGCTCCGAAAGTCTTGCATTTCGTCCTGTTTAGAATTCTCAATTAGTATTTAGAATAGAATGTAAAAATTATCACTTACTTATGTCATTCTTCGGATATTTCCCTCCATCTTCTACGATGTATTCCAAATCGTTCTTTTTCCACATCTTGTTTCCGCATTATATTTCACACTACCTCAGCGGAGCTGCGTACAATTAACCTGCCTCTAGGCTAGGAGCGGACGAGCGTCTAGATTCTCGAAGTCCAAATTGTAAAGAGACCTAGCTATAAAAAGGGAAAATCTAGTGTTTGTGTAGTGTTTATTTTTTTGCAAAAATTTACTTTATTTTTTTTTCGCAAAGGGAGGGAAACAATTTGTATGCAAGACATGATAAAATCCCTGAACACTGTTTAGAATTAATTTGCATTAATTTCCAAACAGTTTTCAAGGATGAATCAGTTCTTGCATACAAACGAAGGACATGCTACTTTCAGTGTGTTTTTTGTTATTTCCTTGAAGATGCATCCAAGAAGTGAGAAGTCTCCGGCTATGTGTTAGCGATCATCTTCTCTCACTTGTCTCTCTTGATGATTAATCCTGTTGCATTTTTGTGCATTCTTCTGCTCATTATTCGATAACGTCCTAGAAGACATCTGGTTCACGCCATATTTTTCAAGTTTCTTCAGTTGAACTGGATATATTTAATATTCCTCATGCATAGTGTGAAGCTAGGAGCGGATGAGTGACCAAATCCTCGAAGTCCAAGTGATTGAGATGTTTTGCTCCGAAAGTCTTGCATTTCGTCCTGTTTAGAATTCTCAATTAGTATTTAGAATAGTATATAAAAATTAAATCACTTACTTATGTCATTCTTCGGATATTTTCCTCCATCTTCTACGATGTATTCCAAAACGTTCTTTTTCCACATCTTGTTTCTGCATTATATTTCACACTACCTCAGCGGAGCTGCGTACAATTAACCTGCCTCTAGGCTAGGAGCGGACGAGCGTCTAGATTCTCGAAGTCCAAATTGTAAAGAGACCTAGCTATAAAAAGGGAAAATCTAGTGTTTGTGTAGTGTTTATTTTTTTGCAAAAATTTACTTTATTTTTTTTTTCGCAAAGGGAGGGAAACAATTTGTATGCAAGACATGATAAAATCCCTGAACACTGTTTAGAATTAATTTGCATTAATTTCCAAACAGTTTTCAAGGATGAATCAGTTCTTGCATACAAACGAGGGACATGCTACTTTCAGTGTGTTTTTTGTTATTTCCTTGAAGATGCATCCAAGAAGTGAGAAGTCTCCGGCTATGTGTTAGCGATCATCTTTTCTCACTTGTCTCTCTTGATGATTAATCCTGTTGCATTTTTGTGGATTCTTCTGCTCATCATTCGATAACGTCCTAGAAGACATCTGGTTCACGCAATATTTTTCAAATTCCTTCAGTTGAACTGGATATATTTAATCTTCCTCATGCATGGTGTGAAGCTAGGAGCGGATGAGTGACCAAATCCTCGAAGTCCAAGTGATTGAGATGTTTTGCTCCGAAAGTCTTGCATTTCGTCCTGTTTAGAATTCTCAATTAGTATTTAGAATAGAATATAAAAATTAATCACTTACTTATGTCATTCTTCGGATATTTCCCTCCATCTTCTACGATGTTTTCCAAAAGTTCTCTTTCCTGAAGAAAGTTGATGTGACATCATTGATTAGATGATTAAGATTATTCATTTGATGAGGTACACAGATAAGATTTACAACAACGGCGAAACCGAGCGTAAACTTCTAGATGGGAACAACGCGCTGTTTAGGCTCCGAATCACCGATCTCCATAAAGAGTTTTATGCATTCGACCTCGTCGAAATGCAAGTCATAGCTGAGTACATCTGTCAAACAAACTCAAATAAGCATCCTGTCAGTGATTCCACACTAACATTTCTCAAGGTCGGTAACGTCTTGGACGACATCTTATTTCCGCATTATATTTCACACGACCTCAGCTCAGCTGAACTGAGTTGGGTACAATTAACCTGCCTCACACATTGTGTGAAGCTAGGCGCGGACGAACGCCCAGATCCTCGAAATCCAAGCGGTTGGGATGGATTTGGAAGTAAAATCTTGGAATTAATCTTGTTTAGAATTCACTGTTTCTTCTACGATGTATTCCAACACGTTCTCTTTCCTCATGAAAGTTGATGTGACATCATTGATAAGACGATTAAGATTATTCATTTGATGTGGTACACAGATATGGTTTCCAACAACGACGAAGCCGAGAGTAAACTTCTAAATGACACTTTGTTGTTGTTATTTATGATGATGAGTTGTCCTGATTGTCGGAGGTCGATGAATCTATATCTTGTACAACGGAATGACATCTTGATTATTTTATAAATTTTTCTGCTAATTTTATTGTTAATTTTATGAAAATTGATCTATTCTGTTCTATCATTGTCTAATGTGAAACGTACCTAAAAACAAACCAAATAATAACACAGCTTAAGTGCGGTTCCATATCGTCATACTGAGGGATAAATACTGGATAAAGCCAGGTATAAACTGGATTTTGCCTTTTTCTAGTTCAGAATTATCCTAAACCTGTTCCTGCCAGCTGAAAACAAATTATACTTTCAGTTTGATGAATTAAATGTATTTCAAACTTGTAACATTGGGTAGGTGGCTCAGTGGTATCGAGTCGGCCTGTGGATCTTGAGAACCCTGGTTCGATCCCCACAGTCGACAAACAATTTTCACCAATTGAGATGTTTTGCTCCGAAAGTCTTGCATTTCGTCCTGTTTAGAATTCTCAATTAGTATTTAGAATAGAATATAAAAATTAATCACTTACTTATGTCATTCTTCGGATATTTCCCTCCATCTTCTACGATGTATTCCAAATCGTTCTTTTTCCACATCTTGTTTCCGCATTATATTTCACACAACCTCAGCGGAGCTGCGTACAATTAACCTGCCTCTAGGCTAGGAGCGGATGAGCGTCTAGATTCTCGAAGTCCAAATTGTAAAGAGACCTAGCTATAAAAAGGGAAAACCTAGTGTTTGTGTAGTGTTTCTTTTTTTGCAAAAATTTACTTTATTTTTTTTTTTCGCAAAGGGAGGGAAACAATTTGTATGCAAGACATGATAAAATCCCTGAACACTGTTTAGAAATAATTTGCATTAATTTCCAAACAGTTTTCAAGGATGAATCAGTTCTTGCATACAAACGAGGGACATGCTACTTTCAGTGTGTTTTTTGTTATTTCCTTGAAGATGCATCCAAGAAGTGAGAAGTCTCCGGCTATGTGTTAGCGATCATCTTTTCTCACTTGTCTCTCTTGATGATTAATCCTGTTGCATTTTTGTGGATTCTTCTGCTCATCATTCGATAACGTCCTAGAAGACATCTGGTTCACACAATATTTTTCAAATTCCTTCAGTTGAACTGGATATATTTAATCTTCCTCATGCATGGTGTGAAGCTAGGAGCGGATAAGTGACCAAATCCTCGAAGTCCAAGTGATTGAGATGTTTTGCTCCGAAAGTCTTGCATTTCGTCCTGTTTAGAATTCTCAATTAGTATTTAGAATAGAATATAAAAATTAATCACTTACTTATGTCATTCTTCGGATATTTCCCTCCATCTTCTACGATGTATTCCAAATCGTTCTTTTTCCACATCTTGTTTCCGCATTATATTTCACACTACCTCAGCGGAGCTGCGTACAATTAACCTGCCTCTAGGCTAGGAGCGGACGAGCGTCTAGATTCTCGAAGTCCAAATTGTAAAGAGACCTAGCTATAAAAAGGGAAAACCTAGTGTTTGTGTAGTGTTTCTTTTTTTGCAAAAATTTACTTTATTTTTTTTTTCGCAAAGGGAGGGAAACAATTTGTATGCAAGACATGATAAAATCCCTGAACACTGTTTAGAATTAATTTGCATTAATTTCCAAACAGTTTTCAAGGATGAATCAGTTCTTGCATACAAACGAAGGACATGCTACTTTCAGTGTGTTTTTTGTTATTTCCTTGAAGATGCATCCAAGAAGTGAGAAGTTTCCGGCTGTGTTAGCGATCATCTTCTCTCACTTGTCTCTCTTGATGATTAATCCTGTTGCATTTTTGTGGATTCTCCTGCTCATCATTCGATAACGTCCTAGAAGACATCTGGTTCACGCAATATTTTTCAAATTCCTTCAGTTAAACTGGATACATGTAAACTTCCTCATGCATGGTGTGAAGCTAGGAGCGGATGAGTGACCAAATCCTCGAAGTCCAAGTCATTGAGATGTTTTGCTCCGAAAGTCTTGCATTTCGTCCTGTTTAGAATTCTCAATTAGTATTTAGAATAGAATATAAAAATTAATCACTTACTTATGTCATTCTTCGGATATTTCCCTCCATCTTCTACGATGTATTCCAAATCGTTCTTTTTCCACATCTTGTTTCCGCATTATATTTCACACTACCTCAGCGGAGCTGCGTACAATTAACCTGCCTCTAGGCTAGGAGCGGACGAGCGTCTAGATTCTCGAAGTCCAAATTGTAAAGAGACCTAGCTATAAAAAGGGAAAACCTAGTGTTTGTGTAGTGTTTATTTTTTTGCAAAAATTTACTTTATTTTTTTTTTTCGCAAAGGGAGGGAAACAATTTGTATGCAAGACATGATAAAATCCCTGAACACTGTTTAGAATTAATTTGCATTAATTTCCAAACAGTTTTCAAGGATGAATCAGTTCTTGCATACCAACGAGGGACATGCTACTTTCAGTGTGTTTTTTGTTATTTCCTTGAAGATGCATCCAAGAAGTGAGAAGTCTCCGGCTATGTGTTAGCGATCATCTTTTCTCACTTGTCTCTCTTGATGATTAATCCTGTTGCATTTTTGTGGATTCTTCTGCTCATCATTCGATAACGTCCTAGAAGACATCTGGTTCACACAATATTTTTCAAATTCCTTCAGTTGAACTGGATATATTTAATCTTCCTCATGCATGGTGTGAAGCTAGGAGCGGATAAGTGACCAAATCCTCGAAGTCCAAGTGATTGAGATGTTTTGCTCCGAAAGTCTTGCATTTCGTCCTGTTTAGAATTCTCAATTAGTATTTAGAATAGAATATAAAAATTAATCACTTACTTATGTCATTCTTCGGATATTTCCCTCTATCTTCTACGATGTATTCCAAATCGTTCTTTTTCCACATCTTGTTTCCGCATTATATTTCACACGACCTCAGCGGAACTGGGTACAATTAACCTGCCTCTAGGCTAGGCGCGGTCGAGTGTCCAGATTCTCGAAGTTCAAATTGTAAAGAGACCTAGCTATAAAAAGGGAAAACCTAGTGTTTGTGTAGTGTTTATTTTTTTACAAAAAATTATTTTTTTTTTTGCAAAGGGAGGGAAACAATTTGTATGCAAGACATGATAAAATCCCTGGATACTGTTTAGAATTAATTTGCATTAATTTCCAAACAGTTTGCAAGGATGAATCAGTTCTTGCATACAAACGAGGGACATGCTAGTTTTAGTGTGTTTTTTGTTATTTCCTTGAAGATAAATTTGCATCCAAGAAGCGAGAAGTCTCCGGCTATGTGTTAGTGATCATCTTCTCTCACTTGTCTCTCTTGATGATTAATCCTGTTGCATTTTTGTGGATTATAGTGGATTCCTATGCTCATCATTCGATAACGTCCTAGAAGACATCTGGTTCACGCATTATTTTTCAAATTCCTTCAGTTGAACTGGATATATTTAATCTTCGTCATGCATTGTGTGAAGCTAGGAGCAGATGAGTGACCAAATCCTCGAAGTCCAAGTGATTGAGATGTTTTGCTCCGAAAGTCTTGCATTTCATTCTGTTTAGAATTCTCAATTAGTATTTAGAATATAAAATTTAAATCACTTACTTATTTCATTCTTCGGATATTTCACTCCGTCTTCTACGATGTATTCCAAGACGTTCTCTTTCCTGAAGAAAGTTGATGTGACATCAATGATTAGATGATTAAGATTATTCATTTGGTGAGGTGCTCAGATAAGATTTACAACAACGACGAAACCGAGCGTAAACTTCTAGATGGGAACAACGCGCTGTTTAGGCTCCGAATCACCGATCTCCATAAAGAGTTTTATGCATTCGACCTCGTCGAAATGCAAGTCATAGCTGAGTACATCTGTCAAACAAACTCAAATAAGCATCCTGTCAGTGATTCCACACTAACATTTCTCAAGGTCGGTAACGTCTTGGACGACATCTTATTTCCGCATTATATTTCACACGACCTCAGCTCAGCTGAACTGAGCTGGGTACAATTAACCTGCCTCACACATTGTGTGAAGCTAGGCGCGGACGAACGCCCAGATCCTCGAAGTCCAAGCGGTTGGGATGGATTTGGAAGTAAAAGCTTGGAATTAATCCTGTTTAGAATTCACTGTTTCTTCTACGATGTATTTCAAAACGTTCTCTTTCCTGATAAAAGTTGATGTGACATCATTGATAAGACGATTAAGATTATTCATTTGATGAGGTACAGAGATAAGATTTATAACAACGACGAAGCCGAGAGTAAACTTCTAAATGACACTTTGTTGTTGTTATTTATGATGATGAGTTGCCCTGATTTTCGGAGGTCGATGAATCTATATCTTGTACAACGGAATGACATCTTGATTATTTTAGACATTTTTCTGCTAATTTTATTGTTAATTTTATGAAAATTGATCTATTCTGTTCTATCATTGTCTAATGTGACACGTACCTGAAAAACAAACCAAATAATAACCCAATCCACTCCAGCTTAAGTGCGGTTCGAACTCGGGATCTACGGATTCGAAATCCATACCGTCGTACTGAGAGATAAATACTGGATAAAGCCAGGTATAAACTGGATTTCTGCTTAGGCAGGAGTGCCACACCCAGTAATGGGTAAAAGGCGTGATGATATATTTATTTATTTATTTATTTCAAACTTGTAACATCACCCTTTTCAACTTCACAGTTAATTGAAATTAAATCATTTCATAATACAACTTATTTAAATTGAAATAAATATTCAAATACAAAATAAATTAATATCTGCAATTTCAGAGCCTACGATTCCCAGCATTAGGTAAGAGGAGTTATACCAGCATAAATGACACAAATAAATCATATTACTTAACAAAAATCATCAACACCAAAGAATGATGATTCATTTATGTAATCATTACCGATAATAACTAAGAAATAAAAGTTCTAAATGAAAACTTACCGGTTACTAATTGTACCGCGCCGGCGTCTACCTCCACCAGAAGGCTCAAAGGCTGGTAAGAATTGAATGTTTCTCAAAGACAGGTGTGAATTAGATTCTGCCTCTCTGCTAGTTCAGGATTATCGTGAAAATGTTCCTGCCAGCTGAAAACAAATTATACTTTTAGTTTCATGAATTCAATGTATGTGAATTAGTATTGAGAATAGAATATAGAATTTAAAAACTTACATATTTCATTCTTCGGATATTCGCCTCCGTCTTCTACGATTTATTCCAAAACGTTCTTTTTCCACATCTTGTTTCCGCATTATATTTCACACGACCTCAGCGGAACTGGGTACAATTAACCTGCCTCTAGGCTAGGCGCGGTCGAGTGTCCAGATTCTCGAAGTTCAAATTGTAAAGAGACCTAGCTATAAAAAGGGAAAACCTAGTGTTTGTGTAGTGTTTCTTTTTTTTGCAAAAAATTATTTTTTTTTTTGCAAAGGGAGGGAAACAATTTGTATGCAAGACATGATAAAATCCCTGGACACTGTTTAGAATTAATTTGCATTAATTTCCAAACAGTTTGCAAGGATGAATCAGTTCTTGCATACAAACGAGGGACATGCTAGTTTTAGTGTGTTTTTTGTTATTTCCTTGAAGATAAATTTGCATCCAAGAAGCGAGAAGTCTCCGGCTATGTGTTAGTGATCATCTTCTCTCACTTGTCTCTCTTGATGATTAATCCTGTTGCATTTTTGTGGATTATAGTGGATTCCTATGCTCATCATTCGATAACGTCCTAGAAGACATCTGGTTCACGCATTATTTTTCAAATTCCTTCAGTTGAACTGGATATATTTAATCTTCGTCATGCATTGTGTGAAGCTAGGAGCAGATGAGTGACCAAATCCTCGAAGTCCAAGTGATTGAGATGTTTTGCTCCGAAAGTCTTGCATTTCATTCTGTTTAGAATTCTCAATTAGTATTTAGAATATAAAATTTAAATCACTTACTTATTTCATTCTTCGGATATTTCACTCCGTCTTCTACGATGTATTCCAAGACGTTCTCTTTCCTGAAGAAAGTTGATGTGACATCAATGATTAGATGATTAAGATTATTCATTTGGTGAGGTGCTCAGATAAGATTTACAACAACGACGAAACCGAGCGTAAACTTCTAGATGGGAACAACGCGCTGTTTAGGCTCCGAATCACCGATCTCCATAAAGAGTTTTATGCATTCGACCTCGTCGAAATGCAAGTCATAGCTGAGTACATCTGTCAAACAAACTCAAATAAGCATCCTGTCAGTGATTCCACACTAACATTTCTCAAGGTCGGTAACGTCTTGGACGACATCTTATTTCCGCATTATATTTCACACGACCTCAGCTCAGCTGAACTGAGCTGGGTACAATTAACCTGCCTCACACATTGTGTGAAGCTAGGCGCGGACGAACGCCCAGATCCTCGAAGTCCAAGCGGTTGGGATGGATTTGGAAGTAAAAGCTTGGAATTAATCCTGTTTAGAATTCACTGTTTCTTCTACGATGTATTTCAAAACGTTCTCTTTCCTGATAAAAGTTGATGTGACATCATTGATAAGACGATTAAGATTATTCATTTGATGAGGTACAGAGATAAGATTTATAACAACGACGAAGCTGAGAGTAAACTTCTAAATGACACTTTCTTGTTGTTATTTATGATGATGAGTTGCCCTGATTTTCGGAGGTCGATGAATGTATATCTTGTACAACGGAATGACATCTTGATTATTTTAGACATTTTTCTGCTAATTTTATTGTTAATTTTATGAAAATTGATCTATTCTGTTCTATCATTGTCTAATGTGAAACGTACCTGAAAAACAAACCAAATAATAACCCAATCCACTCCAGCTTAAGTGCGGTTCGAACTCGGGATCTCCGGATTCGAAATCCATACCGTCGTACTGAGAGATAAATACTGGATAAAGCCAGGTATAAACTGGATTTCTGCTTAGGCAGGAGTGCCACACCCAGTAATGGGTAAAAGGCGTGATGATATATTTATTTATTTATTTATTTCAAACTTGTAACATCATGATTTTCAACTTCACAGTTAGTTGAAATTAAATCATTTCATAATACAACTTATTTAAATTGAAATAAATATTCAAATACAAAATAAATTAATATCTGCAATTTCAGAGCCTACGATTCCCAGCATTAGGTAAGAGGAGTTATACCAGCATAAATGACACAAATAAATCATATTACTTAACAAAAATCATCAACACCAAAGAATGATGATTCATTTATGTAATCATTACCGATAATAACTAAGAAATAAAAGTTCTAAATGAAAACTTACCGGTTACTAATTGTACCGCGCCGGCGTCTACCTCCACCAGAAGGCTCAAAGGCTGGTAAGAATTGAATGTTTCTCAAAGACAGGTGTGAATTAGATTCTGCCTCTCTGCTAGTTCAGGATTATCGTGAAAATGTTCCTGCCAGCTGAAAACAAATTATACTTTTAGTTTCATGAATTCAATGTATGTGAATTAGTATTGAGAATAGAATATAGAATTTAAAAACTTACATATTTCATTCTTCGGATATTCGCCTCCGTCTTCTACGATTTATTCCAAAACGTTCTTTTTCCACATCTTGTTTCCGCATTATATTTCACACGACCTCAGCGGAACTGGGTACAATTAACCTGCCTCTAGGCTAGGCGCGGTCGAGTGTCCAGATTCTCGAAGTTCAAATTGTAAAGAGACCTAGCTATAAAAAGGGAAAACCTAGTGTTTGTGTAGTGTTTATTTTTTTTGCAAAAAATTAATTTTTTTTTTGCAAAGGGAGGGAAACAATTTGTATGCAAGACATGATAAAATCCCTGGGCACTGTTTAGAATTAATTTGCATTAATTTCCAAACAGTTTGCATGGATGAATCAGTTCTTGCATACAAACGAGGGACATGCTAGTTTTAGTGTGTTTTTTGTTATTTCCTTGAAGATAAATTTGCATCCAAGAAGCGAGAAGTCTCCGGCTATGTGTTAGTGATCATCTTCTCTCACTTGTCTCTCTTGATGATTAATCCTGTTGCATTTTTGTGGATTATAGTGGATTCCTATGCTCATCATTCGATAACGTCCTAGAAGACATCTGGTTCACGCATTATTTTTCAAATTCCTTCAGTTGAACTGGATATATTTAATCTTCGTCATGCATTGTGTGAAGCTAGGAGCAGATGAGTGACCAAATCCTCGAAGTCCAAGTGATTGAGATGTTTTGCTCCGAAAGTCTTGCATTTCATTCTGTTTAGAATTCTCAATTAGTATTTAGAATATAAAATTTAAATCACTTACTTATTTCATTCTTCGGATATTTCACTCCGTCTTCTACGATGTATTCCAAGACGTTCTCTTTCCTGAAGAAAGTTGATGTGACATCAATGATTAGATGATTAAGATTATTCATTTGGTGAGGTGCTCAGATAAGTTTTACAACAACGACGAAACCGAGCGTAAACTTCTAGATGGGAACAACGCGCTGTTTAGGCTCCGAATCACCGATCTCCATAAAGAGTTTTATGCATTCGACCTCGTCGAAATGCAAGTCATAGCTGAGTACATCTGTCAAACAAACTCAAATAAGCATCCTGTCAGTGATTCCACACTAACATTTCTCAAGGTCGGTAACGTCTTGGACGACATCTTATTTCCGCATTATATTTCACACGACCTCAGCTCAGCTGAACTGAGCTGGGTACAATTAACCTGCCTCACACATTGTGTGAAGCTAGGCGCGGACGAACGCCCAGATCCTCGAAGTCCAAGCGGTTGGGATGGATTTGGAAGTAAAAGCTTGGAATTAATCCTGTTTAGAATTCACTGTTTCTTCTACGATGTATTTCAAAACGTTCTCTTTCCTGATAAAAGTTGATGTGACATCATTGATAAGACGATTAAGATTATTCATTTGATGAGGTACAGAGATAAGATTTATAACAACGACGAAGCCGAGAGTAAACTTCTAAATGACACTTTGTTGTTGTTATTTATGATGATGAGTTGTCCTGATTGTCGGAGGTCGATGAATCTATATCTTGTACAACGGAATGACATCTTGATTATTTTAGACATTTTTCTGCTAATTTTATTGTTAATTTTATGAAAATTGATCTATTCTGTTCTATCATTGTCTAATGTGACACGTACCTGAAAAACAAACCAAATAATAACCCAATCCACTCCAGCTTAAGTGCGGTTCGAACTCGGGATCTCCGGATTCGAAATCCATACCGTCGTACTGAGAGATAAATACTGGATAAAGCCAGGTATAAACTGGATTTCTGCTTAGGCAGGAGTGCCACACCCAGTAATGGGTAAAAGGCGTGATGATATATTTATTTATTTATTTATTTCAAACTTGTAACATCATGATTTTCAACTTCACAGTTAGTTGAAATTAAATCATTTCATAATACAACTTATTTAAATTGAAATAAATATTCAAATACAAAATAAATTAATATCTGCAATTTCAGAGCCTACGATTCCCAGCATTAGGTAAGAGGAGTTATACCAGCATAAATGACACAAATAAATCATATTACTTAACAAAAATCATCAACACCAAAGAATGATGATTCATTTATGTAATCATTACCGATAATAACTAAGAAATAAAAGTTCTAAATGAAAACTTACCGGTTACTAATTGTACCGCGCCGGCGTCTACCTCCACCAGAAGGCTCAAAGGCTGGTAAGAATTGAATGTTTCTCAAAGACAGGTGTGAATTAGATTCTGCCTCTCTGCTAGTTCAGGATTATCGTGAAAATGTTCCTGCCAGCTGAAAACAAATTATACTTTTAGTTTCATGAATTCAATGTATGTGAATTAGTATTGAGAATAGAATATAGAATTTAAAAACTTACATATTTCATTCTTCGGATATTCGCCTCCGTCTTCTACGATTTATTCCAAAACGTTCTTTTTCCACATCTTGTTTCCGCATTATATTTCACACGACCTCAGCGGAACTGGGTACAATTAACCTGCCTCTAGGCTAGGCGCGGTCGAGTGTCCAGATTCTCGAAGTTCAAATTGTAAAGAGACCTAACTATAAAAAGGGAAAACCTAGTGTTTGTGTAGTGTTTATTTTTTTTACAAAAAATTATTTTTTTTTTGCAAAGGGAGGGAAACAATTTGTATGCAAGACATGATAAAATCCTTGGACACTGTTTAGAATTAATTTGCATTAATTTCCAAACAGTTTGCAAGGATGAATCAGTTCTTGCATACAAACGAGGGACATGCTACTTTTAGTGTGTTTTTTGTTATTTCCTTGAAGATAAATTTGCATCCAAGAAGCGAGAAGTCTCCGGCTATGTGTTAGTGATCATCTTCTCTCACTTGTCTCTCTTGATGATTAATCCTGTTGCATTTTTGTGGATTATAGTGGATTCCTATGCTCATCATTCGATAACGTCCTAGAAGACATCTGGTTCACGCATTATTTTTCAAATTCCTTCAGTTGAACTGGATATATTTAATCTTCGTCATGCATTGTGTGAAGCTAGGAGCAGATGAGTGACCAAATCCTCGAAGTCCAAGTGATTGAGATGTTTTGCTCCGACAGTCTTGCATTTCATTCTGTTTAGAATTCTCAATTAGTATTTAGAATATAAAATTTAAATCACTTACTTATTTCATTCTTCGGATATTTCACTCCGTCTTCTACGATGTATTCCAAGACGTTCTCTTTCCTGAAGAAAGTTGATGTGACATCAATGATTAGATGATTAAGATTATTCATTTGGTGAGGTGCTCAGATAAGATTTACAACAACGACGAAACCGAGCGTAAACTTCTAGATGGGAACAACGCGCTGTTTAGGCTCCGAATCACCGATCTCCATAAAGAGTTTTATGCATTCGACCTCGTCGAAATGCAAGTCATAGCTGAGTACATCTGTCAAACAAACTCAAATAAGCATCCTGTCAGTGATTCCACACTAACATTTCTCAAGGTCGGTAACGTCTTGGACGACATCTTATTTCCGCATTATATTTCACACGACCTCAGCTCAGCTGAACTGAGCTGGGTACAATTAACCTGCCTCACACATTGTGTGAAGCTAGGCGCGGACGAACGCCCAGATCCTCGAAGTCCAAGCGGTTGGGATGGATTTGGAAGTAAAAGCTTGGAATTAATCCTGTTTAGAATTCACTGTTTCTTCTACGATGTATTTCAAAACGTTCTCTTTCCTGATAAAAGTTGATGTGACATCATTGATAAGACGATTAAGATTATTCATTTGATGAGGTACAGAGATAAGATTTATAACAACGACGAAGCCGAGAGTAAACTTCTAAATGACACTTTGTTGTTGTTATTTATGATGATGAGTTGCCCTGATTTTCGGAGGTCGATGAATCTATATCTTGTACAACGGAATAACATCTTGATTATTTTAGACATTTTTCTGCTAATTTTATTGTTAATTTTATGAAAATTGATCTATTCTGTTCTATCATTGTCTAATGTGACACGTACCTGAAAAACAAACCAAATAATAACCCAATCCACTCCAGCTTAAGTGCGGTTCGAACTCGGGATCTCCGGATTCGAAATCCATACCGTCGTACTGAGAGATAAATACTGGATAAAGCCAGGTATAAACTGGATTTCTGCTTAGGCAGGAGTGCCACACCCAGTAATGGGTAAAAGGCGTGATGATATATTTATTTATTTATTTATTTCAAACTTGTAACATCACCCTTTTCAACTTCACAGTTAATTGAAATTAAATCATTTCATAATACAACTTATTTAAATTGAAATAAATATTCAAATACAAAATAAATTAATATCTGCAATTTCAGAGCCTACGATTCCCAGCATTAGGTAAGAGGAGTTATACCAGCATAAATGACACAAATAAATCATATTACTTAACAAAAATCATCAACACCAAAGAATGATGATTCATTTATGTAATCATTACCGATAATAACTAAGAAATAAAAGTTCTAAATGAAAACTTACCGGTTACTAATTGTACCGCGCCGGCGTCTACCTCCACCAGAAGGCTCAAAGGCTGGTAAGAATTGAATGTTTCTCAAAGACAGGTGTGAATTAGATTCTGCCTCTCTGCTAGTTCAGGATTATCGTGAAAATGTTCCTGCCAGCTGAAAACAAATTATACTTTTAGTTTCATGAATTCAATGTATGTGAATTAGTATTGAGAATAGAATATAGAATTTAAAAACTTACATATTTCATTCTTCGGATATTCGCCTCCGTCTTCTACGATTTATTCCAAAACGTTCTTTTTCCACATCTTGTTTCCGCATTATATTTCACACGACCTCAGCGGAACTGGGTACAATTAACCTGCCTCTAGGCTAGGCGCGGTCGAGTGTCCAGATTCTCGAAGTTCAAATTGTAAAGAGACCTAGCTATAAAAAGGGAAAACCTAGTGTTTGTGTAGTGTTTCTTTTTTTTGCAAAAAATTAATTTTTTTTTTGCAAAGGGAGGGAAACAATTTGTATGCAAGACATGATAAAATCCCTGGACACTGTTTAGAATTAATTTGCATTAATTTCCAAACAGTTTGCAAGGATGAATCAGTTCTTGCATACAAACGAGGGACATGCTAGTTTTAGTGTGTTTTTTGTTATTTCCTTGAAGATAAATTTGCATCCAAGAAGCGAGAAGTCTCCGGCTATGTGTTAGTGATCATCTTCTCTCACTTGTCTCTCTTGATGATTAATCCTGTTGCATTTTTGTGGATTATAGTGGATTCCTATGCTCATCATTCGATAACGTCCTAGAAGACATCTGGTTCACGCATTATTTTTCAAATTCCTTCAGTTGAACTGGATATATTTAATCTTCGTCATGCATTGTGTGAAGCTAGGAGCAGATGAGTGACCAAATCCTCGAAGTCCAAGTGATTGAGATGTTTTGCTCCGACAGTCTTGCATTTCATTCTGTTTAGAATTCTCAATTAGTATTTAGAATATAAAATTTAAATCACTTACTTATTTCATTCTTCGGATATTTCACTCCGTCTTCTACGATGTATTCCAAGACGTTCTCTTTCCTGAAGAAAGTTGATGTGACATCAATGATTAGATGATTAAGATTATTCATTTGGTGAGGTGCTCAGATAAGATTTACAACAACGACGAAACCGAGCGTAAACTTCTAGATGGGAACAACGCGCTGTTTAGGCTCCGAATCACCGATCTCCATAAAGAGTTTTATGCATTCGACCTCGTCGAAATGCAAGTCATAGCTGAGTACATCTGTCAAACAAACTCAAATAAGCATCCTGTCAGTGATTCCACACTAACATTTCTCAAGGTCGGTAACGTCTTGGACGACATCTTATTTCCGCATTATATTTCACACGACCTCAGCTCAGCTGAACTGAGCTGGGTACAATTAACCTGCCTCACACATTGTGTGAAGCTAGGCGCGGACGAACGCCCAGATCCTCGAAGTCCAAGCGGTTGGGATGGATTTGGAAGTAAAAGCTTGGAATTAATCCTGTTTAGAATTCACTGTTTCTTCTACGATGTATTTCAAAACGTTCTCTTTCCTGATAAAAGTTGATGTGACATCATTGATAAGACGATTAAGATTATTCATTTGATGAGGTACAGAGATAAGATTTATAACAACGACGAAGCTGAGAGTAAACTTCTAAATGACACTTTCTTGTTGTTATTTATGATGATGAGTTGCCCTGATTTTCGGAGGTCGATGAATGTATATCTTGTACAACGGAATGACATCTTGATTATTTTAGACATTTTTCTGCTAATTTTATTGTTAATTTTATGAAAATTGATCTATTCTGTTCTATCATTGTCTAATGTGAAACGTACCTGAAAAACAAACCAAATAATAACCCAATCCACTCCAGCTTAAGTGCGGTTCGAACTCGGGATCTCCGGATTCGAAATCCATACCGTCGTACTGAGAGATAAATACTGGATAAAGCCAGGTATAAACTGGATTTCTGCTTAGGCAGGAGTGCCACACCCAGTAATGGGTAAAAGGCGTGATGATATATTTATTTATTTATTTATTTCAAACTTGTAACATCATGATTTTCAACTTCACAGTTAGTTGAAATTAAATCATTTCATAATACAACTTATTTAAATTGAAATAAATATTCAAATACAAAATAAATTAATATCTGCAATTTCAGAGCCTACGATTCCCAGCATTAGGTAAGAGGAGTTATACCAGCATAAATGACACAAATAAATCATATTACTTAACAAAAATCATCAACACCAAAGAATGATGATTCATTTATGTAATCATTACCGATAATAACTAAGAAATAAAAGTTCTAAATGAAAACTTACCGGTTACTAATTGTACCGCGCCGGCGTCTACCTCCACCAGAAGGCTCAAAGGCTGGTAAGAATTGAATGTTTCTCAAAGACAGGTGTGAATTAGATTCTGCCTCTCTGCTAGTTCAGGATTATCGTGAAAATGTTCCTGCCAGCTGAAAACAAATTATACTTTTAGTTTCATGAATTCAATGTATGTGATTTAGTATTGAGAATAGAATATAGAATTTAAAAACTTACATATTTCATTCTTCGGATATTCGCCTCCGTCTTCTACGATTTATTCCAAAACGTTCTTTTTCCACATCTTGTTTCCGCATTATATTTCACACGACCTCAGCGGAACTGGGTACAATTAACCTGCCTCTAGGCTAGGCGCGGTCGAGTGTCCAGATTCTCGAAGTTCAAATTGTAAAGAGACCTAGCTATAAAAAGGGAAAACCTAGTGTTTGTGTAGTGTTTATTTTTTTTGCAAAAAATTAATTTTTTTTTTGCAAAGGGAGGGAAACAATTTGTATGCAAGACATGATAAAATCCCTGGGCACTGTTTAGAATTAATTTGCATTAATTTCCAAACAGTTTGCATGGATGAATCAGTTCTTGCATACAAACGAGGGACATGCTAGTTTTAGTGTGTTTTTTGTTATTTCCTTGAAGATAAATTTGCATCCAAGAAGCGAGAAGTCTCCGGCTATGTGTTAGTGATCATCTTCTCTCACTTGTCTCTCTTGATGATTAATCCTGTTGCATTTTTGTGGATTATAGTGGATTCCTATGCTCATCATTCGATAACGTCCTAGAAGACATCTGGTTCACGCATTATTTTTCAAATTCCTTCAGTTGAACTGGATATATTTAATCTTCGTCATGCATTGTGTGAAGCTAGGAGCAGATGAGTGACCAAATCCTCGAAGTCCAAGTGATTGAGATGTTTTGCTCCGAAAGTCTTGCATTTCATTCTGTTTAGAATTCTCAATTAGTATTTAGAATATAAAATTTAAATCACTTACTTATTTCATTCTTCGGATATTTCACTCCGTCTTCTACGATGTATTCCAAGACGTTCTCTTTCCTGAAGAAAGTTGATGTGACATCAATGATTAGATGATTAAGATTATTCATTTGGTGAGGTGCTCAGATAAGTTTTACAACAACGACGAAACCGAGCGTAAACTTCTAGATGGGAACAACGCGCTGTTTAGGCTCCGAATCACCGATCTCCATAAAGAGTTTTATGCATTCGACCTCGTCGAAATGCAAGTCATAGCTGAGTACATCTGTCAAACAAACTCAAATAAGCATCCTGTCAGTGATTCCACACTAACATTTCTCAAGGTCGGTAACGTCTTGGACGACATCTTATTTCCGCATTATATTTCACACGACCTCAGCTCAGCTGAACTGAGCTGGGTACAATTAACCTGCCTCACACATTGTGTGAAGCTAGGCGCGGACGAACGCCCAGATCCTCGAAGTCCAAGCGGTTGGGATGGATTTGGAAGTAAAAGCTTGGAATTAATCCTGTTTAGAATTCACTGTTTCTTCTACGATGTATTTCAAAACGTTCTCTTTCCTGATAAAAGTTGATGTGACATCATTGATAAGACGATTAAGATTATTCATTTGATGAGGTACAGAGATAAGATTTATAACAACGACGAAGCCGAGAGTAAACTTCTAAATGACACTTTGTTGTTGTTATTTATGATGATGAGTTGCCCTGATTTTCGGAGGTCGATGAATCTATATCTTGTACAACGGAATGACATCTTGATTATTTTAGACATTTTTCTGCTAATTTTATTGTTAATTTTATGAAAATTGATCTATTCTGTTCTATCATTGTCTAATGTGACACGTACCTGAAAAACAAACCAAATAATAACCCAATCCACTCCAGCTTAAGTGCGGTTCGAACTCGGGATCTCCGGATTCGAAATCCATACCGTCGTACTGAGAGATAAATACTGGATAAAGCCAGGTATAAACTGGATTTCTGCTTAGGCAGGAGTGCCACACCCAGTAATGGGTAAAAGGCGTGATGATATATTTATTTATTTATTTATTTCAAACTTGTAACATCACGATTTTCAACTTCACAGTTAGTTGAAATTAAATCATTTCATAATACAACTTATTTAAATTGAAATAAATATTCAAATACAAAATAAATTAATATCTGCAATTTCAGAGCCTACGATTCCCAGCATTAGGTAAGAGGAGTTATACCAGCATAAATGACACAAATAAATCATATTACTTAACAAAAATCATCAACACCAAAGAATGATGATTCATTTATGTAATCATTACCGATAATAACTAAGAAATAAAAGTTCTAAATGAAAACTTACCGGTTACTAATTGTACCGCGCCGGCGTCTACCTCCACCAGAAGGCTCAAAGGCTGGTAAGAATTGAATGTTTCTCAAAGACAGGTGTGAATTAGATTCTGCCTCTCTGCTAGTTCAGGATTATCGTGAAAATGTTCCTGCCAGCTGAAAACAAATTATACTTTTAGTTTCATGAATTCAATGTATGTGAATTAGTATTGAGAATAGAATATAGAATTTAAAAACTTACATATTTCATTCTTCGGATATTCGCCTCCGTCTTCTACGATTTATTCCAAAACGTTCTTTTTCCACATCTTGTTTCCGCATTATATTTCACACGACCTCAGCGGAACTGGGTACAATTAACCTGCCTCTAGGCTAGGCGCGGTCGAGTGTCCAGATTCTCGAAGTTCAAATTGTAAAGAGACCTAACTATAAAAAGGGAAAACCTAGTGTTTGTGTAGTGTTTATTTTTTTTACAAAAAATTATTTTTTTTTTGCAAAGGGAGGGAAACAATTTGTATGCAAGACATGATAAAATCCTTGGACACTGTTTAGAATTAATTTGCATTAATTTCCAAACAGTTTGCAAGGATGAATCAGTTCTTGCATACAAACGAGGGACATGCTACTTTTAGTGTGTTTTTTGTTATTTCCTTGAAGATAAATTTGCATCCAAGAAGCGAGAAGTCTCCGGCTATGTGTTAGTGATCATCTTCTCTCACTTGTCTCTCTTGATGATTAATCCTGTTGCATTTTTGTGGATTATAGTGGATTCCTATGCTCATCATTCGATAACGTCCTAGAAGACATCTGGTTCACGCATTATTTTTCAAATTCCTTCAGTTGAACTGGATATATTTAATCTTCGTCATGCATTGTGTGAAGCTAGGAGCAGATGAGTGACCAAATCCTCGAAGTCCAAGTGATTGAGATGTTTTGCTCCGAAAGTCTTGCATTTCATTCTGTTTAGAATTCTCAATTAGTATTTAGAATATAAAATTTAAATCACTTACTTATTTCATTCTTCGGATATTTCACTCCGTCTTCTACGATGTATTCCAAGACGTTCTCTTTCCTGAAGAAAGTTGATGTGACATCAATGATTAGATGATTAAGATTATTCATTTGGTGAGGTGCTCAGATAAGATTTACAACAACGACGAAACCGAGCGTAAACTTCTAGATGGGAACAACGCGCTGTTTAGGCTCCGAATCACCGATCTCCATAAAGAGTTTTATGCATTCGACCTCGTCGAAATGCAAGTCATAGCTGAGTACATCTGTCAAACAAACTCAAATAAGCATCCTGTCAGTGATTCCACACTAACATTTCTCAAGGTCGGTAACGTCTTGGACGACATCTTATTTCCGCATTATATTTCACACGACCTCAGCTCAGCTGAACTGAGCTGGGTACAATTAACCTGCCTCACACATTGTGTGAAGCTAGGCGCGGACGAACGCCCAGATCCTCGAAGTCCAAGCGGTTGGGATGGATTTGGAAGTAAAAGCTTGGAATTAATCCTGTTTAGAATTCACTGTTTCTTCTACGATGTATTTCAAAACGTTCTCTTTCCTGATAAAAGTTGATGTGACATCATTGATAAGACGATTAAGATTATTCATTTGATGAGGTACAGAGATAAGATTTATAACAACGACGAAGCCGAGAGTAAACTTCTAAATGACACTTTGTTGTTGTTATTTATGATGATGAGTTGCCCTGATTTTCGGAGGTCGATGAATCTATATCTTGTACAACGGAATAACATCTTGATTATTTTAGACATTTTTCTGCTAATTTTATTGTTAATTTTATGAAAATTGATCTATTCTGTTCTATCATTGTCTAATGTGACACGTACCTGAAAAACAAACCAAATAATAACCCAATCCACTCCAGCTTAAGTGCGGTTCGAACTCGGGATCTCCGGATTCGAAATCCATACCGTCGTACTGAGAGATAAATACTGGATAAAGCCAGGTATAAACTGGATTTCTGCTTAGGCAGGAGTGCCACACCCAGTAATGGGTAAAAGGCGTGATGATATATTTATTTATTTATTTATTTCAAACTTGTAACATCACCCTTTTCAACTTCACAGTTAATTGAAATTAAATCATTTCATAATACAACTTATTTAAATTGAAATAAATATTCAAATACAAAATAAATTAATATCTGCAATTTCAGAGCCTACGATTCCCAGCATTAGGTAAGAGGAGTTATACCAGCATAAATGACACAAATAAATCATATTACTTAACAAAAATCATCAACACCAAAGAATGATGATTCATTTATGTAATCATTACCGATAATAACTAAGAAATAAAAGTTCTAAATGAAAACTTACCGGTTACTAATTGTACCGCGCCGGCGTCTACCTCCACCAGAAGGCTCAAAGGCTGGTAAGAATTGAATGTTTCTCAAAGACAGGTGTGAATTAGATTCTGCCTCTCTGCTAGTTCAGGATTATCGTGAAAATGTTCCTGCCAGCTGAAAACAAATTATACTTTTAGTTTCATGAATTCAATGTATGTGAATTAGTATTGAGAATAGAATATAGAATTTAAAAACTTACATATTTCATTCTTCGGATATTCGCCTCCGTCTTCTACGATTTATTCCAAAACGTTCTTTTTCCACATCTTGTTTCCGCATTATATTTCACACGACCTCAGCGGAACTGGGTACAATTAACCTGCCTCTAGGCTAGGCGCGGTCGAGTGTCCAGATTCTCGAAGTTCAAATTGTAAAGAGACCTAGCTATAAAAAGGGAAAACCTAGTGTTTGTGTAGTGTTTCTTTTTTTTGCAAAAAATTAATTTTTTTTTTGCAAAGGGAGGGAAACAATTTGTATGCAAGACATGATAAAATCCCTGGACACTGTTTAGAATTAATTTGCATTAATTTCCAAACAGTTTGCAAGGATGAATCAGTTCTTGCATACAAACGAGGGACATGCTAGTTTTAGTGTGTTTTTTGTTATTTCCTTGAAGATAAATTTGCATCCAAGAAGCGAGAAGTCTCCGGCTATGTGTTAGTGATCATCTTCTCTCACTTGTCTCTCTTGATGATTAATCCTGTTGCATTTTTGTGGATTATAGTGGATTCCTATGCTCATCATTCGATAACGTCCTAGAAGACATCTGGTTCACGCATTATTTTTCAAATTCCTTCAGTTGAACTGGATATATTTAATCTTCGTCATGCATTGTGTGAAGCTAGGAGCAGATGAGTGACCAAATCCTCGAAGTCCAAGTGATTGAGATGTTTTGCTCCGACAGTCTTGCATTTCATTCTGTTTAGAATTCTCAATTAGTATTTAGAATATAAAATTTAAATCACTTACTTATTTCATTCTTCGGATATTTCACTCCGTCTTCTACGATGTATTCCAAGACGTTCTCTTTCCTGAAGAAAGTTGATGTGACATCAATGATTAGATGATTAAGATTATTCATTTGGTGAGGTGCTCAGATAAGATTTACAACAACGACGAAACCGAGCGTAAACTTCTAGATGGGAACAACGCGCTGTTTAGGCTCCGAATCACCGATCTCCATAAAGAGTTTTATGCATTCGACCTCGTCGAAATGCAAGTCATAGCTGAGTACATCTGTCAAACAAACTCAAATAAGCATCCTGTCAGTGATTCCACACTAACATTTCTCAAGGTCGGTAACGTCTTGGACGACATCTTATTTCCGCATTATATTTCACACGACCTCAGCTCAGCTGAACTGAGCTGGGTACAATTAACCTGCCTCACACATTGTGTGAAGCTAGGCGCGGACGAACGCCCAGATCCTCGAAGTCCAAGCGGTTGGGATGGATTTGGAAGTAAAAGCTTGGAATTAATCCTGTTTAGAATTCACTGTTTCTTCTACGATGTATTTCAAAACGTTCTCTTTCCTGATAAAAGTTGATGTGACATCATTGATAAGACGATTAAGATTATTCATTTGATGAGGTACAGAGATAAGATTTATAACAACGACGAAGCTGAGAGTAAACTTCTAAATGACACTTTCTTGTTGTTATTTATGATGATGAGTTGCCCTGATTTTCGGAGGTCGATGAATGTATATCTTGTACAACGGAATGACATCTTGATTATTTTAGACATTTTTCTGCTAATTTTATTGTTAATTTTATGAAAATTGATCTATTCTGTTCTATCATTGTCTAATGTGAAACGTACCTGAAAAACAAACCAAATAATAACCCAATCCACTCCAGCTTAAGTGCGGTTCGAACTCGGGATCTCCGGATTCGAAATCCATACCGTCGTACTGAGAGATAAATACTGGATAAAGCCAGGTATAAACTGGATTTCTGCTTAGGCAGGAGTGCCACACCCAGTAATGGGTAAAAGGCGTGATGATATATTTATTTATTTATTTATTTCAAACTTGTAACATCATGATTTTCAACTTCACAGTTAGTTGAAATTAAATCATTTCATAATACAACTTATTTAAATTGAAATAAATATTCAAATACAAAATAAATTAATATCTGCAATTTCAGAGCCTACGATTCCCAGCATTAGGTAAGAGGAGTTATACCAGCATAAATGACACAAATAAATCATATTACTTAACAAAAATCATCAACACCAAAGAATGATGATTCATTTATGTAATCATTACCGATAATAACTAAGAAATAAAAGTTCTAAATGAAAACTTACCGGTTACTAATTGTACCGCGCCGGCGTCTACCTCCACCAGAAGGCTCAAAGGCTGGTAAGAATTGAATGTTTCTCAAAGACAGGTGTGAATTAGATTCTGCCTCTCTGCTAGTTCAGGATTATCGTGAAAATGTTCCTGCCAACTGAAAACAAATTATACTTTTAGTTTCATGAATTCAATGTATGTGAATTAGTATTGAGAATAGAATATAGAATTTAAAAACTTACATATTTCATTCTTCGGATATTCGCCTCCGTCTTCTACGATTTATTCCAAAACGTTCTTTTTCCACATCTTGTTTCCGCATTATATTTCACACGACCTCAGCGGAACTGGGTACAATTAACCTGCCTCTAGGCTAGGCGCGGTCGAGTGTCCAGATTCTCGAAGTTCAAATTGTAAAGAGACCTAGCTATAAAAAGGGAAAACCTAGTGTTTGTGTAGTGTTTATTTTTTTTGCAAAAAATTAATTTTTTTTTTGCAAAGGGAGGGAAACAATTTGTATGCAAGACATGATAAAATCCCTGGGCACTGTTTAGAATTAATTTGCATTAATTTCCAAACAGTTTGCATGGATGAATCAGTTCTTGCATACAAACGAGGGACATGCTAGTTTTAGTGTGTTTTTTGTTATTTCCTTGAAGATAAATTTGCATCCAAGAAGCGAGAAGTCTCCGGCTATGTGTTAGTGATCATCTTCTCTCACTTGTCTCTCTTGATGATTAATCCTGTTGCATTTTTGTGGATTATAGTGGATTCCTATGCTCATCATTCGATAACGTCCTAGAAGACATCTGGTTCACGCATTATTTTTCAAATTCCTTCAGTTGAACTGGATATATTTAATCTTCGTCATGCATTGTGTGAAGCTAGGAGCAGATGAGTGACCAAATCCTCGAAGTCCAAGTGATTGAGATGTTTTGCTCCGAAAGTCTTGCATTTCATTCTGTTTAGAATTCTCAATTAGTATTTAGAATATAAAATTTAAATCACTTACTTATTTCATTCTTCGGATATTTCACTCCGTCTTCTACGATGTATTCCAAGACGTTCTCTTTCCTGAAGAAAGTTGATGTGACATCAATGATTAGATGATTAAGATTATTCATTTGGTGAGGTGCTCAGATAAGATTTACAACAACGACGAAACCGAGCGTAAACTTCTAGATGGGAACAACGCGCTGTTTAGGCTCCGAATCACCGATCTCCATAAAGAGTTTTATGCATTCGACCTCGTCGAAATGCAAGTCATAGCTGAGTACATCTGTCAAACAAACTCAAATAAGCATCCTGTCAGTGATTCCACACTAACATTTCTCAAGGTCGGTAACGTCTTGGACGACATCTTATTTCCGCATTATATTTCACACGACCTCAGCTCAGCTGAACTGAGCTGGGTACAATTAACCTGCCTCACACATTGTGTGAAGCTAGGCGCGGACGAACGCCCAGATCCTCGAAGTCCAAGCGGTTGGGATGGATTTGGAAGTAAAAGCTTGGAATTAATCCTGTTTAGAATTCACTGTTTCTTCTACGATGTATTTCAAAACGTTCTCTTTCCTGATAAAAGTTGATGTGACATCATTGATAAGACGATTAAGATTATTCATTTGATGAGGTACAGAGATAAGATTTATAACAACGACGAAGCCGAGAGTAAACTTCTAAATGACACTTTGTTGTTGTTATTTATGATGATGAGTTGCCCTGATTTTCGGAGGTCGATGAATCTATATCTTGTACAACGGAATGACATCTTGATTATTTTAGACATTTTTCTGCTAATTTTATTGTTAATTTTATGAAAATTGATCTATTCTGTTCTATCATTGTCTAATGTGACACGTACCTGAAAAACAAACCAAATAATAACCCAATCCACTCCAGCTTAAGTGCGGTTCGAACTCGGGATCTCCGGATTCGAAATCCATACCGTCGTACTGAGAGATAAATACTGGATAAAGCCAGGTATAAACTGGATTTCTGCTTAGGCAGGAGTGCCACACCCAGTAATGGGTAAAAGGCGTGATGATATATTTATTTATTTATTTATTTCAAACTTGTAACATCACGATTTTCAACTTCACAGTTAGTTGAAATTAAATCATTTCATAATACAACTTATTTAAATTGAAATAAATATTCAAATACAAAATAAATTAATATCTGCAATTTCAGAGCCTACGATTCCCAGCATTAGGTAAGAGGAGTTATACCAGCATAAATGACACAAATAAATCATATTACTTAACAAAAATCATCAACACCAAAGAATGATGATTCATTTATGTAATCATTACCGATAATAACTAAGAAATAAAAGTTCTAAATGAAAACTTACCGGTTACTAATTGTACCGCGCCGGCGTCTACCTCCACCAGAAGGCTCAAAGGCTGGTAAGAATTGAATGTTTCTCAAAGACAGGTGTGAATTAGATTCTGCCTCTCTGCTAGTTCAGGATTATCGTGAAAATGTTCCTGCCAGCTGAAAACAAATTATACTTTTAGTTTCATGAATTCAATGTATGTGAATTAGTATTGAGAATAGAATATAGAATTTAAAAACTTACATATTTCATTCTTCGGATATTCGCCTCCGTCTTCTACGATTTATTCCAAAACGTTCTTTTTCCACATCTTGTTTCCGCATTATATTTCACACGACCTCAGCGGAACTGGGTACAATTAACCTGCCTCTAGGCTAGGCGCGGTCGAGTGTCCAGATTCTCGAAGTTCAAATTGTAAAGAGACCTAGCTATAAAAAGGGAAAACCTAGTGTTTGTGTAGTGTTTATTTTTTTTGCAAAAAATTAATTTTTTTTTTGCAAAGGGAGGGAAACAATTTGTATGCAAGACATGATAAAATCCCTGGGCACTGTTTAGAATTAATTTGCATTAATTTCCAAACAGTTTGCATGGATGAATCAGTTCTTGCATACAAACGAGGGACATGCTAGTTTTAGTGTGTTTTTTGTTATTTCCTTGAAGATAAATTTGCATCCAAGAAGCGAGAAGTCTCCGGCTATGTGTTAGTGATCATCTTCTCTCACTTGTCTCTCTTGATGATTAATCCTGTTGCATTTTTGTGGATTCTCCTGCTCATCATTCGATAACGTCCTAGAAGACATCTGGTTCACGCAATATTTTTCAAATTCCTTCAGTTAAACTGGATACATGTAAACTTCCTCATGCATGGTGTGAAGCTAGGAGCGGATGAGTGACCAAATCCTCGAAGTCCAAGTCATTGAGATGTTTTGCTCCGAAAGTCTTGCATTTCGTCCTGTTTAGAATTCTCAATTAGTATTTAGAATATAAAATTTAAATCACTTACTTATTTCATTCTTCGGATATTTCACTCCGTCTTCTACGATGTATTCCAAGACGTTCTCTTTCCTGAAGAAAGTTGATGTGACATCAATGATTAGATGATTAAGATTATTCATTTGGTGAGGTGCTCAGATAAGATTTACAACAACGACGAAACCGAGCGTAAACTTCTAGATGGGAACAACGCGCTGTTTAGGCTCCGAATCACCGATCTCCATAAAGAGTTTTATGCATTCGACCTCGTCGAAATGCAAGTCATAGCTGAGTACATCTGTCAAACAAACTCAAATAAGCATCCTGTCAGTGATTCCACACTAACATTTCTCAAGGTCGGTAACGTCTTGGACGACATCTTATTTCCGCATTATATTTCACACGACCTCAGCTCAGCTGAACTGAGCTGGGTACAATTAACCTGCCTCACACATTGTGTGAAGCTAGGCGCGGACGAACGCCCAGATCCTCGAAGTCCAAGCGGTTGGGATGGATTTGGAAGTAAAAGCTTGGAATTAATCCTGTTTAGAATTCACTGTTTCTTCTACGATGTATTTCAAAACGTTCTCTTTCCTGATAAAAGTTGATGTGACATCATTGATAAGACGATTAAGATTATTCATTTGATGAGGTACAGAGATAAGATTTATAACAACGACGAAGTCGAGAGTAAACTTCTAAATGACACTTTGTTGTTGTTATTTATGATGATGAGTTGTCCTGATTGTCGGAGGTCGATGAATCTATATCTTGTACAACGGAATGACATCTTGATTATTTTAGACATTTTTCTGCTAATTTTATTGTTAATTTTATGAAAATTGATCTATTCTGTTCTATCATTGTCTAATGTGACACGTACCTGAAAAACAAACCAAATAATAACCCAATCCACTCCAGCTTAAGTGCGGTTCGAACTCGGGATCTCCGGATTCGAAATCCATACCGTCGTACTGAGAGATAAATACTGGATAAAGCCAGGTATAAACTGGATTTCTGCTTAGGCAGGAGTGCCACACCCAGTAATGGGTAAAAGGCGTGATGATATATTTATTTATTTATTTATTTCAAACTTGAAACATCACGATTTTCAACTTCACAGTTAGTTGAAATTAAATCATTTCATAATACAACTTATTTAAATTGAAATAAATATTCAAATACAAAATAAATTAATATCTGCAATTTCAGAGCCTACGATTCCCAGCATTAGGTAAGAGGAGTTATACCAGCATAAATGACACAAATAAATCATATTACTTAACAAAAATCATCAACACCAAAGAATGATGATTCATTTATGTAATCATTACCGATAATAACTAAGAAATAAAAGTTCTAAATGAAAACTTACCGGTTACTAATTGTACCGCGCCGGCGTCTACCTCCACCAGAAGGCTCAAAGGCTGGTAAGAATTGAATGTTTCTCAAAGACAGGTGTGAATTAGATTCTGCCTCTCTGCTAGTTCAGGATTATCGTGAAAATGTTCCTGCCAGCTGAAAACAAATTATACTTTTAGTTTCATGAATTCAATGTATGTGAATTAGTATTGAGAATAGAATATAGAATTTAAAAACTTACATATTTCATTCTTCGGATATTCGCCTCCGTCTTCTACGATTTATTCCAAAACGTTCTTTTTCCACATCTTGTTTCCGCATTATATTTCACACGACCTCAGCGGAACTGGGTACAATTAACCTGCCTCTAGGCTAGGCGCGGTCGAGTGTCCAGATTCTCGAAGTTCAAATTGTAAAGAGACCTAACTATAAAAAGGGAAAACCTAGTGTTTGTGTAGTGTTTATTTTTTTTACAAAAAATTATTTTTTTTTTGCAAAGGGAGGGAAACAATTTGTATGCAAGACATGATAAAATCCTTGGACACTGTTTAGAATTAATTTGCATTAATTTCCAAACAGTTTGCAAGGATGAATCAGTTCTTGCATACAAACGAGGGACATGCTACTTTTAGTGTGTTTTTTGTTATTTCCTTGAAGATAAATTTGCATCCAAGAAGCGAGAAGTCTCCGGCTATGTGTTAGTGATCATCTTCTCTCACTTGTCTCTCTTGATGATTAATCCTGTTGCATTTTTGTGGATTATAGTGGATTCCTATGCTCATCATTCGATAACGTCCTAGAAGACATCTGGTTCACGCATTATTTTTCAAATTCCTTCAGTTGAACTGGATATATTTAATCTTCGTCATGCATTGTGTGAAGCTAGGAGCAGATGAGTGACCAAATCCTCGAAGTCCAAGTGATTGAGATGTTTTGCTCCGAAAGTCTTGCATTTCATTCTGTTTAGAATTCTCAATTAGTATTTAGAATATAAAATTTAAATCACTTACTTATTTCATTCTTCGGATATTTCACTCCGTCTTCTACGATGTATTCCAAGACGTTCTCTTTCCTGAAGAAAGTTGATGTGACATCAATGATTAGATGATTAAGATTATTCATTTGGTGAGGTGCTCAGATAAGATTTACAACAACGACGAAACCGAGCGTAAACTTCTAGATGGGAACAACGCGCTGTTTAGGCTCCGAATCACCGATCTCCATAAAGAGTTTTATGCATTCGACCTCGTCGAAATGCAAGTCATAGCTGAGTACATCTGTCAAACAAACTCAAATAAGCATCCTGTCAGTGATTCCACACTAACATTTCTCAAGGTCGGTAACGTCTTGGACGACATCTTATTTCCGCATTATATTTCACACGACCTCAGCTCAGCTGAACTGAGCTGGGTACAATTAACCTGCCTCACACATTGTGTGAAGCTAGGCGCGGACGAACGCCCAGATCCTCGAAGTCCAAGCGGTTGGGATGGATTTGGAAGTAAAAGCTTGGAATTAATCCTGTTTAGAATTCACTGTTTCTTCTACGATGTATTTCAAAACGTTCTCTTTCCTGATAAAAGTTGATGTGACATCATTGATAAGACGATTAAGATTATTCATTTGATGAGGTACAGAGATAAGATTTATAACAACGACGAAGCTGAGAGTAAACTTCTAAATGACACTTTCTTGTTGTTATTTATGATGATGAGTTGCCCTGATTTTCGGAGGTCGATGAATGTATATCTTGTACAACGGAATGACATCTTGATTATTTTAGACATTTTTCTGCTAATTTTATTGTTAATTTTATGAAAATTGATCTATTCTGTTCTATCATTGTCTAATGTGAAACGTACCTGAAAAACAAACCAAATAATAACCCAATCCACTCCAGCTTAAGTGCGGTTCGAACTCGGGATCTCCGGATTCGAAATCCATACCGTCGTACTGAGAGATAAATACTGGATAAAGCCAGGTATAAACTGGATTTCTGCTTAGGCAGGAGTGCCACACCCAGTAATGGGTAAAAGGCGTGATGATATATTTATTTATTTATTTATTTCAAACTTGTAACATCATGATTTTCAACTTCACAGTTAGTTGAAATTAAATCATTTCATAATACAACTTATTTAAATTGAAATAAATATTCAAATACAAAATAAATTAATATCTGCAATTTCAGAGCCTACGATTCCCAGCATTAGGTAAGAGGAGTTATACCAGCATAAATGACACAAATAAATCATATTACTTAACAAAAATCATCAACACCAAAGAATGATGATTCATTTATGTAATCATTACCGATAATAACTAAGAAATAAAAGTTCTAAATGAAAACTTACCGGTTACTAATTGTACCGCGCCGGCGTCTACCTCCACCAGAAGGCTCAAAGGCTGGTAAGAATTGAATGTTTCTCAAAGACAGGTGTGAATTAGATTCTGCCTCTCTGCTAGTTCAGGATTATCGTGAAAATGTTCCTGCCAGCTGAAAACAAATTATACTTTTAGTTTCATGAATTCAATGTATGTGAATTAGTATTGAGAATAGAATATAGAATTTAAAAACTTACATATTTCATTCTTCGGATATTCGCCTCCGTCTTCTACGATTTATTCCAAAACGTTCTTTTTCCACATCTTGTTTCCGCATTATATTTCACACGACCTCAGCGGAACTGGGTACAATTAACCTGCCTCTAGGCTAGGCGCGGTCGAGTGTCCAGATTCTCGAAGTTCAAATTGTAAAGAGACCTAGCTATAAAAAGGGAAAACCTAGTGTTTGTGTAGTGTTTCTTTTTTTTGCAAAAAATTAATTTTTTTTTTGCAAAGGGAGGGAAACAATTTGTATGCAAGACATGATAAAATCCCTGGGCACTGTTTAGAATTAATTTGCATTAATTTCCAAACAGTTTGCATGGATGAATCAGTTCTTGCATACAAACGAGGGACATGCTAGTTTTAGTGTGTTTTTTGTTATTTCCTTGAAGATAAATTTGCATCCAAGAAGCGAGAAGTCTCCGGCTATGTGTTAGTGATCATCTTCTCTCACTTGTCTCTCTTGATGATTAATCCTGTTGCATTTTTGTGGATTCTCCTGCTCATCATTCGATAACGTCCTAGAAGACATCTGGTTCACGCAATATTTTTCAAATTCCTTCAGTTAAACTGGATACATGTAAACTTCCTCATGCATGGTGTGAAGCTAGGAGCGGATGAGTGACCAAATCCTCGAAGTCCAAGTCATTGAGATGTTTTGCTCCGAAAGTCTTGCATTTCGTCCTGTTTAGAATTCTCAATTAGTATTTAGAATATAAAATTTAAATCACTTACTTATTTCATTCTTCGGATATTTCACTCCGTCTTCTACGATGTATTCCAAGACGTTCTCTTTCCTGAAGAAAGTTGATGTGACATCAATGATTAGATGATTAAGATTATTCATTTGGTGAGGTGCTCAGATAAGATTTACAACAACGACGAAACCGAGCGTAAACTTCTAGATGGGAACAACGCGCTGTTTAGGCTCCGAATCACCGATCTCCATAAAGAGTTTTATGCATTCGACCTCGTCGAAATGCAAGTCATAGCTGAGTACATCTGTCAAACAAACTCAAATAAGCATCCTGTCAGTGATTCCACACTAACATTTCTCAAGGTCGGTAACGTCTTGGACGACATCTTATTTCCGCATTATATTTCACACGACCTCAGCTCAGCTGAACTGAGCTGGGTACAATTAACCTGCCTCACACATTGTGTGAAGCTAGGCGCGGACGAACGCCCAGATCCTCGAAGTCCAAGCGGTTGGGATGGATTTGGAAGTAAAAGCTTGGAATTAATCCTGTTTAGAATTCACTGTTTCTTCTACGATGTATTTCAAAACGTTCTCTTTCCTGATAAAAGTTGATGTGACATCATTGATAAGACGATTAAGATTATTCATTTGATGAGGTACAGAGATAAGATTTATAACAACGACGAAGCTGAGAGTAAACTTCTAAATGACACTTTCTTGTTGTTATTTATGATGATGAGTTGCCCTGATTTTCGGAGGTCGATGAATGTATATCTTGTACAACGGAATGACATCTTGATTATTTTAGACATTTTTCTGCTAATTTTATTGTTAATTTTATGAAAATTGATCTATTCTGTTCTATCATTGTCTAATGTGAAACGTACCTGAAAAACAAACCAAATAATAACCCAATCCACTCCAGCTTAAGTGCGGTTCGAACTCGGGATCTCCGGATTCGAAATCCATACCGTCGTACTGAGAGATAAATACTGGATAAAGCCAGGTATAAACTGGATTTCTGCTTAGGCAGGAGTGCCACACCCAGTAATGGGTAAAAGGCGTGATGATATATTTATTTATTTATTTATTTCAAACTTGTAACATCACGATTTTCAACTTCACAGTTAGTTGAAATTAAATCATTTCATAATACAACTTATTTAAATTGAAATAAATATTCAAATACAAAATAAATTAATATCTGCAATTTCAGAGCCTACGATTCCCAGCATTAGGTAAGAGGAGTTATACCAGCATAAATGACACAAATAAATCATATTACTTAACAAAAATCATCAACACCAAAGAATGATGATTCATTTATGTAATCATTACCGATAATAACTAAGAAATAAAAGTTCTAAATGAAAACTTACCGGTTACTAATTGTACCGCGCCGGCGTCTACCTCCACCAGAAGGCTCAAAGGCTGGTAAGAATTGAATGTTTCTCAAAGACAGGTGTGAATTAGATTCTGCCTCTCTGCTAGTTCAGGATTATCGTGAAAATGTTCCTGCCAGCTGAAAACAAATTATACTTTTAGTTTCATGAATTCAATGTATGTGAATTAGTATTGAGAATAGAATATAGAATTTAAAAACTTACATATTTCATTCTTCGGATATTCGCCTCCGTCTTCTACGATTTATTCCAAAACGTTCTTTTTCCACATCTTGTTTCCGCATTATATTTCACACGACCTCAGCGGAACTGGGTACAATTAACCTGCCTCTAGGCTAGGCGCGGTCGAGTGTCCAGATTCTCGAAGTTCAAATTGTAAAGAGACCTAGCTATAAAAAGGGAAAACCTAGTGTTTGTGTAGTGTTTATTTTTTTTACAAAAAATTATTTTTTTTTTTGCAAAGGGAGGGAAACAATTTGTATGCAAGACATGATAAAATCCCTGGATACTGTTTAGAATTAATTTGCATTAATTTCCAAACAGTTTGCAAGGATGAATCAGTTCTTGCATACAAACGAGGGACATGCTAGTTTTAGTGTGTTTTTTGTTATTTCCTTGAAGATAAATTTGCATCCAAGAAGCGAGAAGTCTCCGGCTATGTGTTAGTGATCATCTTCTCTCACTTGTCTCTCTTGATGATTAATCCTGTTGCATTTTTGTGGATTATAGTGGATTCCTATGCTCATCATTCGATAACGTCCTAGAAGACATCTGGTTCACGCATTATTTTTCAAATTCCTTCAGTTGAACTGGATATATTTAATCTTCGTCATGCATTGTGTGAAGCTAGGAGCAGATGAGTGACCAAATCCTCGAAGTCCAAGTGATTGAGATGTTTTGCTCCGAAAGTCTTGCATTTCATTCTGTTTAGAATTCTCAATTAGTATTTAGAATATAAAATTTAAATCACTTACTTATTTCATTCTTCAGATAAGATTTACAACAACGACGAAACCGAGCGTAAACTTCTAGATGGGAACAACGCGCTGTTTAGGCTCCGGATCACCGATCTCCATAAAGAGTTTTATGCATTCGACCTCGTCGAAATGCAAGTCATAGCTGAGTACATCTGTCAAACAAACTCAAATAAGCATCCTGTCAGTGATTCCACACTAACATTTCTCAAGGTCGGTAACTTCTTGGACGACATCTTATTTCCGCATTATATTTCACACGACCTCAGCTCAGCTGAACTGAGCTGGGTACAATTAACCTGCCTCACACATTGTGTGAAGCTAGGCGCGGACGAACGCCCAGATCCTCGAAGTCCAAGCGGTTGGGATGGATTTGGAAGTAAAAGCTTGGAATTAATCCTGTTTAGAATTCACTGTTTCTTCTACGATGTATTTCAAAACGTTCTCTTTCCTGATAAAAGTTGATGTGACATCATTGATAAGACGATTAAGATTATTCATTTGATGAGGTACAGAGATAAGATTTATAACAACGATGAAGCTGAGAGTAAACTTCTAAATGACACTTTGTTGTTGTTATTTATGATGATGAGTTGCCCTGATTTTCGGAGGTCGATGAATCTATATCTTGTACAACGGAATGACATCTTGATTATTTTAGACATTTTTCTGCTAATTTTATTGTTAATTTTATGAAAATTGATCTATTCTGTTCTATCATTGTCTAATGTGAAACGTACCTGAAAAACAAACCAAATAATAACCCAATCCACTCCAGCTTAAGTGCGGTTCGAACTCGGGATCTCCGGATTCGAAATCCATACCGTCGTACTGAGAGATAAATACTGGATAAAGCCAGGTATAAACTGGATTTCTGCTTAGGCAGGAGTGCCACACCCAGTAATGGGTAAAAGGCGTGATGATATATTTATTTATTTATTTATTTCAAACTTGTAACATCACGATTTTCAACTTCACAGTTAGTTGAAATTAAATCATTTCATAATACAACTTATTTAAATTGAAATAAATATTCAAATACAAAATAAATTAATATCTGCAATTTCAGAGCCTACGATTCCCAGCATTAGGTAAGAGGAGTTATACCAGCATAAATGACACAAATAAATCATATTACTTAACAAAAATCATCAACACCAAAGAATGATGATTCATTTATGTAATCATTACCGATAATAACTAAGAAATAAAAGTTCTAAATGAAAACTTACCGGTTACTAATTGTACCGCGCCGGCGTCTACCTCCACCAGAAGGCTCAAAGGCTGGTAAGAATTGAATGTTTCTCAAAGACAGGTGTGAATTAGATTCTGCCTCTCTGCTAGTTCAGGATTATCGTGAAAATGTTCCTGCCAGCTGAAAACAAATTATACTTTTAGTTTCATGAATTCAATGTATGTGAATTAGTATTGAGAATAGAATATAGAATTTAAAAACTTACATATTTCATTCTTCGGATATTCGCCTCCGTCTTCTACGATTTATTCCAAAACGTTCTTTTTCCACATCTTGTTTCCGCATTATATTTCACACGACCTCAGCGGAACTGGGTACAATTAACCTGCCTCTAGGCTAGGCGCGGTCGAGTGTCCAGATTCTCGAAGTTCAAATTGTAAAGAGACCTAGCTATAAAAAGGGAAAACCTAGTGTTTGTGTAGTGTTTATTTTTTTTACAAAAAATTAATTTTTTTTTTTGCAAAGGGAGGGAAACAATTTGTATGCAAGACATGATAAAATCCCTGGACACTGTTTAGAATTAATTTGCATTAATTTCCAAACAGTTTGCAAGGATGAATCAGTTCTTGCATACAAACGAGGGACATGCTAGTTTTAGTGTGTTTTTTGTTATTTCCTTGAAGATAAATTTGCATCCAAGAAGCGAGAAGTCTCCGGCTATGTGTTAGTGATCATCTTCTCTCACTTGTCTCTCTTGATGATTAATCCTGTTGCATTTTTGTGGATTATAGTGGATTCCTATGCTCATCATTCGATAACGTCCTAGAAGACATCTGGTTCACGCATTATTTTTCAAATTCCTTCAGTTGAACTGGATATATTTAATCTTCGTCATGCATTGTGTGAAGCTAGGAGCAGATGAGTGACCAAATCCTCGAAGTCCAAGTGATTGAGATGTTTTGCTCCGAAAGTCTTGCATTTCATTCTGTTTAGAATTCTCAATTAGTATTTAGAATATAAAATTTAAATCACTTACTTATTTCATTCTTCGGATATTTCACTCCGTCTTCTACGATGTATTCCAAGACGTTCTCTTTCCTGAAGAAAGTTGATGTGACATCAATGATTAGATGATTAAGATTATTCATTTGGTGAGGTGCTCAGATAAGATTTACAACAACGACGAAACCGAGCGTAAACTTCTAGATGGGAACAACGCGCTGTTTAGGCTCCGAATCACCGATCTCCATAAAGAGTTTTATGCATTCGACCTCGTCGAAATGCAAGTCATAGCTGAGTACATCTGTCAAACAAACTCAAATAAGCATCCTGTCAGTGATTCCACACTAACATTTCTCAAGGTCGGTAACGTCTTGGACGACATCTTATTTCCGCATTATATTTCACACGACCTCAGCTCAGCTGAACTGAGCTGGGTACAATTAACCTGCCTCACACATTGTGTGAAGCTAGGCGCGGACGAACGCCCAGATCCTCGAAGTCCAAGCGGTTGGGATGGATTTGGAAGTAAAAGCTTGGAATTAATCCTGTTTAGAATTCACTGTTTCTTCTACGATGTATTTCAAAACGTTCTCTTTCCTGATAAAAGTTGATGTGACATCATTGATAAGACGATTAAGATTATTCATTTGATGAGGTACAGAGATAAGATTTATAACAACGACGAAGCCGAGAGTAAACTTCTAAATGACACTTTGTTGTTGTTATTTATGATGATGAGTTGCCCTGATTTTCGGAGGTCGATGAATCTATATCTTGTACAACGGAATGACATCTTGATTATTTTAGACATTTTTCTGCTAATTTTATTGTTAATTTTATGAAAATTGATCTATTCTGTTCTATCATTGTCTAATGTGACACGTACCTGAAAAACAAACCAAATAATAACCCAATCCACTCCAGCTTAAGTGCGGTTCGAACTCGGGATCTCCGGATTCGAAATCCATACCGTCGTACTGAGAGATAAATACTGGATAAAGCCAGGTATAAACTGGATTTCTGCTTAGGCAGGAGTGCCACACCCAGTAATGGGTAAAAGGCGTGATGATATATTTATTTATTTATTTATTTCAAACTTGTAACATCACGATTTTCAACTTCACAGTTAGTTGAAATTAAATCATTTCATAATACAACTTATTTAAATTGAAATAAATATTCAAATACAAAATAAATTAATATCTGCAATTTCAGAGCCTACGATTCCCAGCATTAGGTAAGAGGAGTTATACCAGCATAAATGACACAAATAAATCATATTACTTAACAAAAATCATCAACACCAAAGAATGATGATTCATTTATGTAATCATTACCGATAATAACTAAGAAATAAAAGTTCTAAATGAAAACTTACCGGTTACTAATTGTACCGCGCCGGCGTCTACCTCCACCAGAAGGCTCAAAGGCTGGTAAGAATTGAATGTTTCTCAAAGACAGGTGTGAATTAGATTCTGCCTCTCTGCTAGTTCAGGATTATCGTGAAAATGTTCCTGCCAGCTGAAAACAAATTATACTTTTAGTTTCATGAATTCAATGTATGTGAATTAGTATTGAGAATAGAATATAGAATTTAAAAACTTACATATTTCATTCTTCGGATATTCGCCTCCGTCTTCTACGATTTATTCCAAAACGTTCTTTTTCCACATCTTGTTTCCGCATTATATTTCACACGACCTCAGCGGAACTGGGTACAATTAACCTGCCTCTAGGCTAGGCGCGGTCGAGTGTCCAGATTCTCGAAGTTCAAATTGTAAAGAGACCTAGCTATAAAAAGGGAAAACCTAGTGTTTGTGTAGTGTTTCTTTTTTTTGCAAAAAATTAATTTTTTTTTTGCAAAGGGAGGGAAACAATTTGTATGCAAGACATGATAAAATCCCTGGACACTGTTTAGAATTAATTTGCATTAATTTCCAAACAGTTTGCAAGGATGAATCAGTTCTTGCATACAAACGAGGGACATGCTAGTTTTAGTGTGTTTTTTGTTATTTCCTTGAAGATAAATTTGCATCCAAGAAGCGAGAAGTCTCCGGCTATGTGTTAGTGATCATCTTCTCTCACTTGTCTCTCTTGATGATTAATCCTGTTGCATTTTTGTGGATTATAGTGGATTCCTATGCTCATCATTCGATAACGTCCTAGAAGACATCTGGTTCACGCATTATTTTTCAAATTCCTTCAGTTGAACTGGATATATTTAATCTTCGTCATGCATTGTGTGAAGCTAGGAGCAGATGAGTGACCAAATCCTCGAAGTCCAAGTGATTGAGATGTTTTGCTCCGAAAGTCTTGCATTTCATTCTGTTTAGAATTCTCAATTAGTATTTAGAATATAAAATTTAAATCACTTACTTATTTCATTCTTCGGATATTTCACTCCGTCTTCTACGATGTATTCCAAGACGTTCTCTTTCCTGAAGAAAGTTGATGTGACATCAATGATTAGATGATTAAGATTATTCATTTGGTGAGGTGCTCAGATAAGATTTACAACAACGACGAAACCGAGCGTAAACTTCTAGATGGGAACAACGCGCTGTTTAGGCTCCGAATCACCGATCTCCATAAAGAGTTTTATGCATTCGACCTCGTCGAAATGCAAGTCATAGCTGAGTACATCTGTCAAACAAACTCAAATAAGCATCCTGTCAGTGATTCCACACTAACATTTCTCAAGGTCGGTAACGTCTTGGCCGACATCTTATTTCCGCATTATATTTCACACGACCTCAGCTCAGCTGAACTGAGCTGGGTACAATTAACCTGCCTCACACATTGTGTGAAGCTAGGCGCGGACGAACGCCCAGATCCTCGAAGTCCAAGCGGTTGGGATGGATTTGGAAGTAAAAGCTTGGAATTAATCCTGTTTAGAATTCACTGTTTCTTCTACGATGTATTTCAAAACGTTCTCTTTCCTGATAAAAGTTGATGTGACATCATTGATAAGACGATTAAGATTATTCATTTGATGAGGTACAGAGATAAGATTTATAACAACGACGAAGCTGAGAGTAAACTTCTAAATGACACTTTCTTGTTGTTATTTATGATGATGAGTTGCCCTGATTTTCGGAGGTCGATGAATGTATATCTTGTACAACGGAATGACATCTTGATTATTTTAGACATTTTTCTGCTAATTTTATTGTTAATTTTATGAAAATTGATCTATTCTGTTCTATCATTGTCTAATGTGAAACGTACCTGAAAAACAAACCAAATAATAACCCAATCCACTCCAGCTTAAGTGCGGTTCGAACTCGGGATCTCCGGATTCGAAATCCATACCGTCGTACTGAGAGATAAATACTGGATAAAGCCAGGTATAAACTGGATTTCTGCTTAGGCAGGAGTGCCACACCCAGTAATGGGTAAAAGGCGTGATGATATATTTATTTATTTATTTATTTCAAACTTGTAACATCACGATTTTCAACTTCACAGTTAGTTGAAATTAAATCATTTCATAATACAACTTATTTAAATTGAAATAAATATTCAAATACAAAATAAATTAATATCTGCAATTTCAGAGCCTACGATTCCCAGCATTAGGTAAGAGGAGTTATACCAGCATAAATGACACAAATAAATCATATTACTTAACAAAAATCATCAACACCAAAGAATGATGATTCATTTATGTAATCATTACCGATAATAACTAAGAAATAAAAGTTCTAAATGAAAACTTACCGGTTACTAATTGTACCGCGCCGGCGTCTACCTCCACCAGAAGGCTCAAAGGCTGGTAAGAATTGAATGTTTCTCAAAGACAGGTGTGAATTAGATTCTGCCTCTCTGCTAGTTCAGGATTATCGTGAAAATGTTCCTGCCAGCTGAAAACAAATTATACTTTTAGTTTCATGAATTCAATGTATGTGAATTAGTATTGAGAATAGAATATAGAATTTAAAAACTTACATATTTCATTCTTCGGATATTCGCCTCCGTCTTCTACGATTTATTCCATTTCACACGACCTCAGCGGAACTGGGTACAATTAACCTGCCTCTAGGCTAGGCGCGGTCGAGTGTCCAGATTCTCGAAGTTCAAATTGTAAAGAGACCTAGCTATAAAAAGGGAAAACCTAGTGTTTGTGTAGTGTTTCTTTTTTTTGCAAAAAATTAATTTTTTTTTTGCAAAGGGAGGGAAACAATTTGTATGCAAGACATGATAAAATCCCTGGACACTGTTTAGAATTAATTTGCATTAATTTCCAAACAGTTTGCAAGGATGAATCAGTTCTTGCATACAAACGAGGGACATGCTAGTTTTAGTGTGTTTTTTGTTATTTCCTTGAAGATAAATTTGCATCCAAGAAGCGAGAAGTCTCCGGCTATGTGTTAGTGATCATCTTCTCTCACTTGTCTCTCTTGATGATTAATCCTGTTGCATTTTTGTGGATTATAGTGGATTCCTATGCTCATCATTCGATAACGTCCTAGAAGACATCTGGTTCACGCATTATTTTTCAAATTCCTTCAGTTGAACTGGATATATTTAATCTTCGTCATGCATTGTGTGAAGCTAGGAGCAGATGAGTGACCAAATCCTCGAAGTCCAAGTGATTGAGATGTTTTGCTCCGAAAGTCTTGCATTTCATTCTGTTTAGAATTCTCAATTAGTATTTAGAATATAAAATTTAAATCACTTACTTATTTCATTCTTCGGATATTTCACTCCGTCTTCTACGATATATTCCAAGACGTTCTCTTTCCTGAAGAAAGTTGATGTGACATCAATGATTAGATGATTAAGATTATTCATTTGGTGAGGTGCTCAGATAAGATTTACAACAACGACGAAACCGAGCGTAAACTTCTAGATGGGAACAACGCGCTGTTTAGGCTCCGAATCACCGATCTCCATAAAGAGTTTTATGCATTCGACCTCGTCGAAATGCAAGTCATAGCTGAGTACATCTGTCAAACAAACTCAAATAAGCATCCTGTCAGTGATTCCACACTAACATTTCTCAAGGTCGGTAACGTCTTGGACGACATCTTATTTCCGCATTATATTTCACACGACCTCAGCTCAGCTGAACTGAGCTGGGTACAATTAACCTGCCTCACACATTGTGTGAAGCTAGGCGCGGACGAACGCCCAGATCCTCGAAGTCCAAGCGGTTGGGATGGATTTGGAAGTAAAAGCTTGGAATTAATCCTGTTTAGAATTCACTGTTTCTTCTACGATGTATTTCAAAACGTTCTCTTTCCTGATAAAAGTTGATGTGACATCATTGATAAGACGATTAAGATTATTCATTTGATGAGGTACAGAGATAAGATTTATAACAACGACGAAGCCGAGAGTAAACTTCTAAATGACACTTTGTTGTTGTTATTTATGATGATGAGTTGCCCTGATTTTCGGAGGTCGATGAATCTATATCTTGTACAACGGAATGACATCTTGATTATTTTAGACATTTTTCTGCTAATTTTATTGTTAATTTTATGAAAATTGATCTATTCTGTTCTATCATTGTCTAATGTGACACGTACCTGAAAAACAAACCAAATAATAACCCAATCCACTCCAGCTTAAGTGCGGTTCGAACTCGGGATCTCCGGATTCGAAATCCATACCGTCGTACTGAGAGATAAATACTGGATAAAGCCAGGTATAAACTGGATTTCTGCTTAGGCAGGAGTGCCACACCCAGTAATGGGTAAAAGGCGTGATGATATATTTATTTATTTATTTATTTCAAACTTGAAACATCACGATTTTCAACTTCACAGTTAGTTGAAATTAAATCATTTCATAATACAACTTATTTAAATTGAAATAAATATTCAAATACAAAATAAATTAATATCTGCAATTTCAGAGCCTACGATTCCCAGCATTAGGTAAGAGGAGTTATACCAGCATAAATGACACAAATAAATCATATTACTTAACAAAAATCATCAACACCAAAGAATGATGATTCATTTATGTAATCATTACCGATAATAACTAAGAAATAAAAGTTCTAAATGAAAACTTACCGGTTACTAATTGTACCGCGCCGGCGTCTACCTCCACCAGAAGGCTCAAAGGCTGGTAAGAATTGAATGTTTCTCAAAGACAGGTGTGAATTAGATTCTGCCTCTCTGCTAGTTCAGGATTATCGTGAAAATGTTCCTGCCAGCTGAAAACAAATTATACTTTTAGTTTCATGAATTCAATGTATGTGAATTAGTATTGAGAATAGAATATAGAATTTAAAAACTTACATATTTCATTCTTCGGATATTCGCCTCCGTCTTCTACGATTTATTCCAAAACGTTCTTTTTCCACATCTTGTTTCCGCATTATATTTCACACGACCTCAGCGGAACTGGGTACAATTAACCTGCCTCTAGGCTAGGCGCGGTCGAGTGTCCAGATTCTCGAAGTTCAAATTGTAAAGAGACCTAGCTATAAAAAGGGAAAACCTAGTGTTTGTGTAGTGTTTATTTTTTTTACAAAAAATTAATTTATTTTTTTTTGCAAAGGGAGGGAAACAATTTGTATGCAAGACATGATAAAATCCCTGGACACTGTTTAGAATTAATTTGCATTAATTTCCAAACAGTTTGCAAGGATGAATCAGTTCTTGCATACAAACGAGGGACATGCTAGTTTTAGTGTGTTTTTTGTTATTTCCTTGAAGATAAATTTGCATCCAAGAAGCGAGAAGTCTCCGGCTATGTGTTAGTGATCATCTTCTCTCACTTGTCTCTCTTGATGATTAATCCTGTTGCATTTTTGTGGATTATAGTGGATTCCTATGCTCATCATTCGATAACGTCCTAGAAGACATCTGGTTCACGCATTATTTTTCAAATTCCTTCAGTTGAACTGGATATATTTAATCTTCGTCATGCATTGTGTGAAGCTAGGAGCAGATGAGTGACCAAATCCTCGAAGTCCAAGTGATTGAGATGTTTTGCTCCGAAAGTCTTGCATTTCATTCTGTTTAGAATTCTCAATTAGTATTTAGAATATAAAATTTAAATCACTTACTTATTTCATTCTTCGGATATTTCACTCCGTCTTCTACGATGTATTCCAAGACGTTCTCTTTCCTGAAGAAAGTTGATGTGACATCAATGATTAGATGATTAAGATTATTCATTTGGTGAGGTGCTCAGATAAGATTTACAACAACGACGAAACCGAGCGTAAACTTCTAGATGGGAACAACGCGCTGTTTAGGCTCCGAATCACCGATCTCCATAAAGAGTTTTATGCATTCGACCTCGTCGAAATGCAAGTCATAGCTGAGTACATCTGTCAAACAAACTCAAATAAGCATCCTGTCAGTGATTCCACACTAACATTTCTCAAGGTCGGTAACGTCTTGGACGACATCTTATTTCCGCATTATATTTCACACGACCTCAGCTCAGCTGAACTGAGCTGGGTACAATTAACCTGCCTCACACATTGTGTGAAGCTAGGCGCGGACGAACGCCCAGATCCTCGAAGTCCAAGCGGTTGGGATGGATTTGGAAGTAAAAGCTTGGAATTAATCCTGTTTAGAATTCACTGTTTCTTCTACGATGTATTTCAAAACGTTCTCTTTCCTGATAAAAGTTGATGTGACATCATTGATAAGACGATTAAGATTATTCATTTGATGAGGTACAGAGATAAGATTTATAACAACGACGAAGCTGAGAGTAAACTTCTAAATGACACTTTCTTGTTGTTATTTATGATGATGAGTTGCCCTGATTTTCGGAGGTCGATGAATGTATATCTTGTACAACGGAATGACATCTTGATTATTTTAGACATTTTTCTGCTAATTTTATTGTTAATTTTATGAAAATTGATCTATTCTGTTCTATCATTGTCTAATGTGAAACGTACCTGAAAAACAAACCAAATAATAACCCAATCCACTCCAGCTTAAGTGCGGTTCGAACTCGGGATCTCCGGATTCGAAATCCATACCGTCGTACTGAGATATAAATACTGGATAAAGCCAGGTATAAACTGGATTTCTGCTTAGGCAGGAGTGCCACACCCAATAATGGGTAAAAGGCGTGATGATATATTTATTTATTTATTTATTTCAAACTTGTAACATCACGATTTTCAACTTCACAGTTAGTTGAAATTAAATCATTTCATAATACAACTTATTTAAATTGAAATAAATATTCAAATACAAAATAAATTAATATCTGCAATTTCAGAGCCTACGATTCCCAGCATTAGGTAAGAGGAGTTATACCAGCATAAATGACACAAATAAATCATATTACTTAACAAAAATCATCAACACCAAAGAATGATGATTCATTTATGTAATCATTACCGATAATAACTAAGAAATAAAAGTTCTAAATGAAAACTTACCGGTTACTAATTGTACCGCGCCGGCGTCTACCTCCACCAGAAGGCTCAAAGGCTGGTAAGAATTGAATGTTTCTCAAAGACAGGTGTGAATTAGATTCTGCCTCTCTGCTAGTTCAGGATTATCGTGAAAATGTTCCTGCCAGCTGAAAACAAATTATACTTTTAGTTTCATGAATTCAATGTATGTGAATTAGTATTGAGAATAGAATATAGAATTTAAAAACTTACATATTTCATTCTTCGGATATTCGCCTCCGTCTTCTACGATTTATTCCAAAACGTTCTTTTTCCACATCTTGTTTCCGCATTATATTTCACACGACCTCAGCGGAACTGGGTACAATTAACCTGCCTCTAGGCTAGGCGCGGTCGAGTGTCCAGATTCTCGAAGTTCAAATTGTAAAGAGACCTAGCTATAAAAAGGGAAAACCTAGTGTTTGTGTAGTGTTTCTTTTTTTTGCAAAAAATTAATTTTTTTTTTGCAAAGGGAGGGAAACAATTTGTATGCAAGACATGATAAAATCCCTGGACACTGTTTAGAATTAATTTGCATTAATTTCCAAACAGTTTGCAAGGATGAATCAGTTCTTGCATACAAACGAGGGACATGCTAGTTTTAGTGTGTTTTTTGTTATTTCCTTGAAGATAAATTTGCATCCAAGAAGCGAGAAGTCTCCGGCTATGTGTTAGTGATCATCTTCTCTCACTTGTCTCTCTTGATGATTAATCCTGTTGCATTTTTGTGGATTATAGTGGATTCCTATGCTCATCATTCGATAACGTCCTAGAAGACATCTGGTTCACGCATTATTTTTCAAATTCCTTCAGTTGAACTGGATATATTTAATCTTCGTCATGCATTGTGTGAAGCTAGGAGCAGATGAGTGACCAAATCCTCGAAGTCCAAGTGATTGAGTTGTTTTGCTCCGAAAGTCTTGCATTTCATTCTGTTTAGAATTCTCAATTAGTATTTAGAATATAAAATTTAAATCACTTACTTATTTCATTCTTCGGATATTTCACTCCGTCTTCTACGATATATTCCAAGACGTTCTCTTTCCTGAAGAAAGTTGATGTGACATCAATGATTAGATGATTAAGATTATTCATTTGGTGAGGTGCTCAGATAAGATTTACAACAACGACGAAACCGAGCGTAAACTTCTAGATGGGAACAACGCGCTGTTTAGGCTCCGAATCACCGATCTCCATAAAGAGTTTTATGCATTCGACCTCGTCGAAATGCAAGTCATAGCTGAGTACATCTGTCAAACAAACTCAAATAAGCATCCTGTCAGTGATTCCACACTAACATTTCTCAAGGTCGGTAACGTCTTGGACGACATCTTATTTCCGCATTATATTTCACACGACCTCAGCTCAGCTGAACTGAGCTGGGTACAATTAACCTGCCTCACACATTGTGTGAAGCTAGGCGCGGACGAACGCCCAGATCCTCGAAGTCCAAGCGGTTGGGATGGATTTGGAAGTAAAAGCTTGGAATTAATCCTGTTTAGAATTCACTGTTTCTTCTACGATGTATTTCAAAACGTTCTCTTTCCTGATAAAAGTTGATGTGACATCATTGATAAGACGATTAAGATTATTCATTTGATGAGGTACAGAGATAAGATTTATAACAACGACGAAGCCGAGAGTAAACTTCTAAATGACACTTTGTTGTTGTTATTTATGATGATGAGTTGCCCTGATTTTCGGAGGTCGATGAATCTATATCTTGTACAACGGAATGACATCTTGATTATTTTAGACATTTTTCTGCTAATTTTATTGTTAATTTTATGAAAATTGATCTATTCTGTTCTATCATTGTCTAATGTGACACGTACCTGAAAAACAAACCAAATAATAACCCAATCCACTCCAGCTTAAGTGCGGTTCGAACTCGGGATCTCCGGATTCGAAATCCATACCGTCGTACTGAGAGATAAATACTGGATAAAGCCAGGTATAAACTGGATTTCTGCTTAGGCAGGAGTGCCACACCCAGTAATGGGTAAAAGGCGTGATGATATATTTATTTATTTATTTATTTCAAACTTGAAACATCACGATTTTCAACTTCACAGTTAGTTGAAATTAAATCATTTCATAATACAACTTATTTAAATTGAAATAAATATTCAAATACAAAATAAATTAATATCTGCAATTTCAGAGCCTACGATTCCCAGCATTAGGTAAGAGGAGTTATACCAGCATAAATGACACAAATAAATCATATTACTTAACAAAAATCATCAACACCAAAGAATGATGATTCATTTATGTAATCATTACCGATAATAACTAAGAAATAAAAGTTCTAAATGAAAACTTACCGGTTACTAATTGTACCGCGCCGGCGTCTACCTCCACCAGAAGGCTCAAAGGCTGGTAAGAATTGAATGTTTCTCAAAGACAGGTGTGAATTAGATTCTGCCTCTCTGCTAGTTCAGGATTATCGTGAAAATGTTCCTGCCAGCTGAAAACAAATTATACTTTTAGTTTCATGAATTCAATGTATGTGAATTAGTATTGAGAATAGAATATAGAATTTAAAAACTTACATATTTCATTCTTCGGATATTCGCCTCCGTCTTCTACGATTTATTCCAAAACGTTCTTTTTCCACATCTTGTTTCCGCATTATATTTCACACGACCTCAGCGGAACTGGGTACAATTAACCTGCCTCTAGGCTAGGCGCGGTCGAGTGTCCAGATTCTCGAAGTTCAAATTGTAAAGAGACCTAGCTATAAAAAGGGAAAACCTAGTGTTTGTGTAGTGTTTATTTTTTTTACAAAAAATTAATTTTTTTTTTTGCAAAGGGAGGGAAACAATTTGTATGCAAGACATGATAAAATCCCTGGACACTGTTTAGAATTAATTTGCATTAATTTCCAAACAGTTTGCAAGGATGAATCAGTTCTTGCATACAAACGAGGGACATGCTAGTTTTAGTGTGTTTTTTGTTATTTCCTTGAAGATAAATTTGCATCCAAGAAGCGAGAAGTCTCCGGCTATGTGTTAGTGATCATCTTCTCTCACTTGTCTCTCTTGATGATTAATCCTGTTGCATTTTTGTGGATTATAGTGGATTCCTATGCTCATCATTCGATAACGTCCTAGAAGACATCTGGTTCACGCATTATTTTTCAAATTCCTTCAGTTGAACTGGATATATTTAATCTTCGTCATGCATTGTGTGAAGCTAGGAGCAGATGAGTGACCAAATCCTCGAAGTCCAAGTGATTGAGATGTTTTGCTCCGAAAGTCTTGCATTTCATTCTGTTTAGAATTCTCAATTAGTATTTAGAATATAAAATTTAAATCACTTACTTATTTCATTCTTCGGATATTTCACTCCGTCTTCTACGATGTATTCCAAGACGTTCTCTTTCCTGAAGAAAGTTGATGTGACATCAATGATTAGATGATTAAGATTATTCATTTGATGAGGTGCTCAGATAAGATTTACAACAACGACGAAACCGAGCGTAAACTTCTAGATGGGAACAACGCGCTGTTTAGGCTCCGGATCACCGATCTCCATAAAGAGTTTTATGCATTCGACCTCGTCGAAATGCAAGTCATAGCTGAGTACATCTGTCAAACAAACTCAAATAAGCATCCTGTCAGTGATTCCACACTAACATTTCTCAAGGTCGGTAACTTCTTGGACGACATCTTATTTCCGCATTATATTTCACACGACCTCAGCTCAGCTGAACTGAGCTGGGTACAATTAACCTGCCTCACACATTGTGTGAAGCTAGGCGCGGACGAACGCCCAGATCCTCGAAGTCCAAGCGGTTGGGATGGATTTGGAAGTAAAAGCTTGGAATTAATCCTGTTTAGAATTCACTGTTTCTTCTACGATGTATTTCAAAACGTTCTCTTTCCTGATAAAAGTTGATGTGACATCATTGATAAGACGATTAAGATTATTCATTTGATGAGGTACAGAGATAAGATTTATAACAACGACGAAGCTGAGAGTAAACTTCTAAATGACACTTTCTTGTTGTTATTTATGATGATGAGTTGCCCTGATTTTCGGAGGTCGATGAATGTATATCTTGTACAACGGAATGACATCTTGATTATTTTAGACATTTTTCTGCTAATTTTATTGTTAATTTTATGAAAATTGATCTATTCTGTTCTATCATTGTCTAATGTGAAACGTACCTGAAAAACAAACCAAATAATAACCCAATCCACTCCAGCTTAAGTGCGGTTCGAACTCGGGATCTCCGGATTCGAAATCCATACCGTCGTACTGAGAGATAAATACTGGATAAAGCCAGGTATAAACTGGATTTCTGCTTAGGCAGGAGTGCCACACCCAGTAATGGGTAAAAGGCGTGATGATATATTTATTTATTTATTTATTTCAAACTTGTAACATCACGATTTTCAACTTCACAGTTAGTTGAAATTAAATCATTTCATAATACAACTTATTTAAATTGAAATAAATATTCAAATACAAAATAAATTAATATCTGCAATTTCAGAGCCTACGATTCCCAGCATTAGGTAAGAGGAGTTATACCAGCATAAATGACACAAATAAATCATATTACTTAACAAAAATCATCAACACCAAAGAATGATGATTCATTTATGTAATCATTACCGATAATAACTAAGAAATAAAAGTTCTAAATGAAAACTTACCGGTTACTAATTGTACCGCGCCGGCGTCTACCTCCACCAGAAGGCTCAAAGGCTGGTAAGAATTGAATGTTTCTCAAAGACAGGTGTGAATTAGATTCTGCCTCTCTGCTAGTTCAGGATTATCGTGAAAATGTTCCTGCCAGCTGAAAACAAATTATACTTTTAGTTTCATGAATTCAATGTATGTGAATTAGTATTGAGAATAGAATATAGAATTTAAAAACTTACATATTTCATTCTTCGGATATTCGCCTCCGTCTTCTACGATTTATTCCAAAACGTTCTTTTTCCACATCTTGTTTCCGCATTATATTTCACACGACCTCAGCGGAACTGGGTACAATTAACCTGCCTCTAGGCTAGGCGCGGTCGAGTGTCCAGATTCTCGAAGTTCAAATTGTAAAGAGACCTAGCTATAAAAAGGGAAAACCTAGTGTTTGTGTAGTGTTTATTTTTTTTACAAAAAATTAAATTTTTTTTTTGCAAAGGGAGGGAAACAATTTGTATGCAAGACATGATAAAATCCCTGGACACTGTTTAGAATTAATTTGCATTAATTTCCAAACAGTTTGCAAGGATGAATCAGTTCTTGCATACAAACGAGGGACATGCTAGTTTTAGTGTGTTTTTTGTTATTTCCTTGAAGATAAATTTGCATCCAAGAAGCGAGAAGTCTCCGGCTATGTGTTAGTGATCATCTTCTCTCACTTGTCTCTCTTGATGATTAATCCTGTTGCATTTTTGTGGATTATAGTGGATTCCTATGCTCATCATTCGATAACGTCCTAGAAGACATCTGGTTCACGCATTATTTTTCAAATTCCTTCAGTTGAACTGGATATATTTAATCTTCGTCATGCATTGTGTGAAGCTAGGAGCAGATGAGTGACCAAATCCTCGAAGTCCAAGTGATTGAGATGTTTTGCTCCGAAAGTCTTGCATTTCATTCTGTTTAGAATTCTCAATTAGTATTTAGAATATAAAATTTAAATCACTTACTTATTTCATTCTTCGGATATTTCACTCCGTCTTCTACGATGTATTCCAAGACGTTCTCTTTCCTGAAGAAAGTTGATGTGACATCAATGATTAGATGATTAAGATTATTCATTTGATGAGGTGCTCAGATAAGATTTACAACAACGACAAAACCGAGCGTAAACTTCTAGATGGGAACAACGCGCTGTTTAGGCTCCGGATCACCGATCTCCATAAAGAGTTTTATGCATTCGACCTCGTCGAAATGCAAGTCATAGCTGAGTACATCTGTCAAACAAACTCAAATAAGCATCCTGTCAGTGATTCCACACTAACATTTCTCAAGGTCGGTAACGTCTTGGACGACATCTTATTTCCGCATTATATTTCACACGATCTCAGCTCAGCTGGGTACAATTAACCTGCCTCACACATTGTGTGAAGCTAGGCGCGGACGAACGCCCAGATCCTCGAAGTCCAAGCGATTGGGATGGATTTGGAAGTAAAAGCTTGGAATTCTTCCTGTTGAGAATTGTGAATTAGTATTGAGAATAGAATATAGAATTTAAAAACTTACATATTTCATTCTTCGGATATTCGCCTCCGTCTTCTACGATGTATTCCAAAACGTTCTTTTTCCACATCTTGTTTCCGCATTATATTTCACACGACCTCAGGGAGCTGGGTACAATTAACCTGCCTCTAGGCTAGGCGCGACAAGAAAGTTTATGACACATCTGGAAGTGTTAAAAATTAATTTTGTATGCAGTTTACGCGTCTTTAAATGTAAATTCTAAATTTATAAAATGCAATTGACATATATTATTTTGGAGGAAAGCGAGATAAGCCTGTTTCGCGAAACACCCGATATATAATCTACGAAGATCTGCAACTGCAGAGTTGCTTTACCAAATTTTGAAAATTCAGGGCAAAAGAAGATAATATAAAAATTAATTTTTCAAAAATGAATTACTCATTTTTTTTCTTTTAAACTGTTACAGTACCAGTGTTCCAGTATAATTTTAATTAATATTAACGTTATTTAAGAAAAAAATCTATATCTTGCTTTTGAAGATTCAGACCAAGATAAATGAATTATTCAAAACTTTTACAAATATTATTTTAACTAAGTTTAATTGTGTAGTTTCAATTAATAAGCATATTTCATGAAACACCAGATATGTTTTCTACAGAGATCTGCCAAAAAGAAATAATTTAGAAAGCAAGTGTTAAAAATAAATTAGTTACTTTTTATTCATTTTAATTGTTACAGTACCACAGTATTGCAGTTTAGTTTAAATTAATTAATGTTATTTTTTAAAAAATTCTGCATCTTGCTTCTGAGGACTAAGACCAAAACAAATTAATTATTAAAATCTGTTACAAATATTATTTGACCAAGTTTAATTGCAAATATTTTGTAGTTTCAATTAGTAAACAGAACAAATCAGTCATTATATAAATTTGCATTGTATTTCCCAGTGTCAAGAAGAGAGTGAGTGAGTTCTTTCACTATTAATATTATTATAAAATAATTGATATAAGAAAGAAAAATTGTTACAGTATATCCCTTAAATGCCATGGCTTGTAGAGTAAATTACTCTTTAAAAAATTATTATATTTAGGAATTGGTTAAACAAAAAACTAGGAGCATAAATATCAAATTTTATTTTTAAAAATAAATAAAATACAGGCTATGTAAACTGACAAGTCACACATATAATTCTTCATTTTCCAGTTATAACTTCTCTTATGATTCTTGGTAAGTGAGTTATTATGATTCTTTTTCTTTTCGTAAAAGTAATTTTAATTAATTCTCTGTCCTCTGCCTCCCTTTCAGTTCGTGTTCTTCCTGTTCCGTATCACTATTATGCTCACCATGGTCACTTGTACAATCTGATATCTGTCTCTAATCTCTTGTCCATATTTTCTTGAGTCATATTTGCAGTTCTTGCTCAGGTCAAGTTCTTAAGCATTCACCATTACACGAATTTGCACTTTCTCATTTAAAACACTTAAAACATGACAATATTTCTTGATGTCCCAAGGATTATCATCATTTAAACTGATAACCCAAATAAAAAAAATAAATATATCATTCCGCGTTTTTACCCATTCTGAATGCTGTTCTTTATTAATTATTTTATTTAAATTGTTGTATATTTATGCAAAACTATTAAGTATATTGTTTTAGATTAGTAAATATGTGTAAATAATATTGTTTTAGAAGTTTTGTTTTTGCAATAGATGTCAAGTATATTGTAGAAAGTGTTTAAGACCTGCAATTGTTATTATAAGTTTAAATTTATATTAAAATTGAAAAAATAATGATTCAAAATTGTCATGATTAATTTTGAAATGTGTGCAAAGTGAAAAAGAAACTCATAAAAATGCACTCAAATTCAAAACATGACAGCAGTGTTAAATTGTTTTGAGTGTGGCACTCTTCTGTAGCATATCTTGGTAAATAATATATTTATGCGCGTGAAATGCGATTACCAGTCGTTAAATCACGACCCCCAAAGATGTTAGTGGTGGGGGAGACACACGTGGTTAAAATTGTTTGTCGGTTGTGGGAATCGAACTCAAGTTCTCAAATCCACAGTCCGATGCAAAATCACAAACTGTTTGTAGAAATCAAACCTAATTAAAAAAATACACGGACGCGTCGACTCCGATTAATTTTTTCAACGGACTAAAAATAATTGAGGTCAAATTTGACCCTGCCATGGGATATAATAGAATATTGTAAAAATATTTTATTAATCTTATTTGCTTTTAAATCAATTTATTTATGTATTTAAAGTTTGAAAAAGTTACCATCTCTAAAAATAACTGAACTCACTCGAAGAAAACAAATAATTCCCCAAATTTTTCACCAACCTATTTTATTCATAATCTGTACACCTCCATCCATCCTATTCATCCTGAAAGCGTCCTGGAATATATACTGGAATATCCTGGAATAGTATAAACCGCAACTCCTTCCAGTTTGACAAAAGAAAAATTCGCGGAAAACACTGACTCTACACAATGTTAATGCCAATTTAGAAAATAATTTGAATATAATGTGGAACTTTTACAAACTATAAAGAATTTCATTTATTGAAATAAATAAATTTGTGCTTAAAATGTTGTATGTTTTTGTAAAACTATTAGTATTGTTTTATATAAATAAATATGTATAAATAATGTTGTTTTAGGACTTCTGTTCTTGCAACTAGGAGTCAAGTATATTGAAGGGTGTGTATGTAAAATAAATAATAAAAATAATGATTGAAAATTGCTATAATTATTTTTGAACTGTGTGTGAAATTCAAATGTTAAAGAAACTCAAATATATATATAATATATATCTTATCTCAAAAAAGTGTAGTCAAATTTAAATCACGACAACAATGTTAAATTGTGTGTAGAATTGTCTAAAGACTGCTGTTCTTTATTAATTATTATGTGTTTAAATTGATGTATGTTTTTGCAAAACTATTTTAGATTAATAAATGTGTATAAAGAATGTTGTTTTAGAACTTACGTTCTTGCAATAGGAGTCAAGTATATTGTAGAAAGTGTTAAAAGCTTTGTACTTTTAATTTTTAAATTAAAGTGAAAAATAATAATTGAAAATAGCTATCATTATTTTTTAACTGTGTGTGAAATTAAAATGTGAAAGAAACTCAAAAATATATTTATATCTTATCTCAAAAAAGTGAACTCAAATTGAAAATATGATATCAATGTTAAATTGTGTGTGTGGTATTGTTTAAAGGCTGCTGTTCTTTATTAAGTAATGTGTGTTTAAATTGTTGTATGTTTTTGCAAAACTATTAGGTACATTGTTTTACGTACATTTGAATCGTAATGAACTATTTACTTAACTCTGTCTCTAGGGGTTACGAGACTTATAACGTGCTAGCCCGTGTAAAATTTATAACGGGCTGTTGACATTGGTTATCATGACAACATATCTAATTTTAAACGTTTGACACTTAAATATTTTTTGATTAAACAAAATCTGTCAGATTTTCGAAGTCTACCTTGATTGAACATTTTAGTTATTACGTTATTAATTTTTATATTAAAATTGAAAAAAAAAATATAATTCAAATTTGCCATAATTATTTATGAAATGTGTGTGACTTTAAAGTGAAAACGAAACTCAAAAAAATGAAATTAAATTCAAAACATGACAGCAGTGTTAAAATGTTTGTAGAATTGGTTAAAGGCTGCTGTTCTTTATTAAGTATTTTGTGTTTAAATTGTTATATGATTTTGCAAAACTATTAGGTATATTGTTTTTAATTATTAAAAATATGTAAATACTGTCAAGTATATTGTAGAAAGTGTTTAAGCATTGGTAATTGTTAGTATAAATTTAATTTTTATATTAAAATTGAAACAAAATTTAATTCATATTTGCCATAATTATTTATGAAATGTGTGTGACGTTAAAGTGAAAAAGAAACTCAAAAAAATGAAATCAACCTTAAAACAAGAGAGCAGTGTTAAAATGTTTGTAGTATTGTTTAAAGGCTGGTGTTCTTTGTTTAGTATTTTGTATTTAAATTGTTGTATGATTTTGCAAAACTATTAGGTAATATTTTTTGTTATTATATAATTATTTCTTGTTTCTGATGAGTGTACGCTGACGCAGAACAAGAACGACTTCAGATCTGAGGTTCGAATCCAGATCTGCTAATTTAATTTGCAAAACAAAGTAAAATGTATTGACGAAGAAATAATGATTAAAAATTGCGTATGCATGTGTGCCAAATTTAAACTTCGTTTCTTGAGAAATTCTGTTCTTTAACTATGTACGTGTCGTGTCTATTGTTGTAAATATTTATTGACCTCTGTATAATTTATTAAGTATCTTTTGCTTAAATTATTGTATTATATACAAATATTTAAAAATATGCCCAGATCCACCAGTTCCATTTTTAAATCAAAGTAATTTTTGTGTTGTTAAAATTAAGATGGCATTAACATTTTCATTAAAAAACACACTTGAAGGTAGTTAAACGAAGTTAAATGTATTATTTTTAATCTTGTGCTGTATGGAGAGAAAAACAACCCAAATATCCCCAAAAAGCCTAACAACCACTGGGAAATACAGCCAGACACAAACATAATAACAAAATAAAAAAATCCTACCTTTAGCGGATCCTTGTACGCACAGCTTCCCGGGTCTTTGACAACCCTGCAACAGACAACAAATAATTAATTGTTGTTTTAGAGGAAACAATTGTAACCGAGGACTCTTTAAAATTCAAATACATCGGTATGATTATCTGAGAAAGTGTTGTTTAGATGTAAAAATAATTTGATTTAATCAAAGAATCCCAGGTTCAAATTCCAGAGTTGGCTGAGGGATGTAACAGGGTAACAATTACATCGATCAAAATTTAAAGTACTGTTCAGTAACAATACGTAAATATAAATAACATATTAATACTGTGATCTGCAGTTGCAGAGACTGGCACACCCAGAATTGGATTAGCAGCATACTGAAGCATGATTAAGATCAATCACCATCCACCAGCATTGTTGGGTGATGATAAATTTTATTTAATTAAGGAACGCTTTGCACGATAAATAGAATATTTGTGAACCTAGAGCAGAAAATAGTCTATTCTGCTCATGGTGTACACAATAATTTTTCTACGACCATTTAGAAACAATTGAAAAATAATTTAAATGCTCAATCATAGAAAAAACTATTTGTCTATTAATGAAATCTTGTTATTATTATTTACAAAGTTAAAACAGTTAAATAAAAGGTCATTTTACACACAGTCATAGATAAAAGTATATTTTAGTCCCGTTGTTGAGAATATTTTGTTCCCATTGCTTAGGGAAGAGAAAATAAAACAAATTTAAATCATACTTTATAAATTTCAATATTGTTTATAAAAAATAAATCTATTTTATAAATACTTGAGTCGTGGAAAAACTTATATATGCTCCTCGTGAGAGATGAGTGAAACTTGCAATTCTTTCGCTTGGTGCATAATATATTATTATTAAACTAATATCTGCTGTACCAGAGTCTGCGACCCTCAGAATTAGGTAACAGAAGTAATACAATATATATGACACAAATATTTCATCAACACCCAAAAATGATGACATGCGTGATCAGTAAACGGTGATATATTTATATAAGTATTAGTGACAATAATTAAGAAATAAAAGTGAAAATTGAAAACTTACCAGTTACTGATTGTACCGCGCCGTCGTCCACCACTGGATACAGGTTAAATCCAGGTATAAACTGGATTTTGCCTTTCCATGCTAGTTCCGGCATTCCGGATTACTCTGAGGCTATTCCCGCCAGATCGGGATGTTCAAATTCGAATAAATACTGGTTCAAATCAGATATGAACTTGATTTTGCCTTTGTTAGCTAGTTCCGGCATTCCGGATTACTCTGAGGCTATTCCTGCCAGTTCGGGATGTTCAAATTCGAATAAATACTGGTTCAAATCAGATATGAACTTGATTTTGCCATTCTCGGCTAGTTCGGAAGTTCCGGATTATTTTGAGGCTATTCCCGCCAGCTGAACTTGGGATGTGCAGATTCGAATAAATTCTGGTTAAAGCCAGATATAAACTTTTCCTTTCTTGGCTAGTTCCGGATTATTCTGAGCCTGTTTTTGCCAGCTAAAAACAAATTATACTTTTAGTTTGATGAATTAAATGTATTTCAGAATTGTAGCATCACGATTTTCAACTTTAAAGTTAATCGAACTTAAATCACTTCATAATACAACTAATTTCAATTAAAATAAATATTTAAATACAAAATAAACTTACTTCTGAATTCTTGAGATCCCCTGTTTGGTTCATAAATAATCAACAACGTCGTTCATTCATTTGAAAGTATACCTAAAATAGCAAAAATCATATTATTTTCATGTAAAACAGTAAAATATTTACATCAATAGACGCGTGATATCTTATTTGATCGAATTATTATTGATTTAGAAATAAAATCACCTTATAAAATCGAAGTTTACGGAATATTGATATAAAATACAAGCATAAAGACGCCTTGTTGAAAAACCGTTAAAAAACAAGAGATTTCAAATCGAGCTTTCTGATTGGTCGATAATTATAGCCGACCAAATTTATTGATTATTAGTTTCAAATAAAAAAAAACTATTTTTTTACTTTTTTGAACTTATTTTACCATAAAATTATATTTATTGCGCCCAGAGACAATTTCTATAAAATATTAACTTATAAAAATATCTCACCAATTATGTCAAGATATTGGAGTCCTTGCTTAATATTAAGAAATTGTTTTCAAGTTATTCAATCTAATTATTTTGATTTCCACTTGATATTATATATTAAATTGATCAGCACAAAATATAATTTCGATCAATAGTTTTAATTATAATGAAATTGGAAAATTTACAAGTAAAATCTTGAAAATTCGACGAGCTTTCACAGGTGTTGATTAAGAAGAAACAAATGAATTATGACGCGAGATACAACTTGTCAAGGCATACTACCAACCAAAATCATAAAAATTACTGGATGACTTATTTTCAAATATTACATAATTTTTGTTAATTATTATTAAAACATTTAATAAATACATAAAAACTCTATTAAACAGAATAATTAAAATATTTTTTGTAATTAATTGAATTATGTACGAGTTATAACACTTGGCAGCCGAATTAAAATTAAATAATTGATACATTGTAGCAATAATTTTTCTTTACTTTATAGAAGTTAATTAATCATAAAATAAAATGTATTGCTCGTAGACGATTTCCACAGAATATTAACTTATAAAAATGCTTACCAATTAAACCGCCATATTGATGTGATTGATTAGGAAAATTATTTTAAAATATATTCAATTAGATTCTTTTGATTTTCACTTCATATTATACATCAAACTGATCAATAAAACATATTGTATCGTGTAATAAAATTACAAGTAAATACTTGCAAAATCGAGCAATTGACACAAGTAGTTATAGGTCCTTGACAACTGACAAACTATGAATATGAGTTACTAAACATTTTTATTAATTTTTTAAAAATTATTATTTACTTATTTTAATTTAATTATTAAAATTATTAAAATACTAAAAAAAAATACTTTAGCAAACATTAAATACATTAAATAATATTTATTCTAATTAGTTTGATTATAATAATAGATGAAAAAAAAAGCATACGCCACAAATTATCATAAATCGATATAATTAATGAATGTAAATTACTCACCAGTTAATAAAATTTAAAAAAAACTTTTTTTTTAATATTAAATATATAATTTATCTAATTGTCTTGTTTTGACTAGGTTAGGTCTTACGATACTTGTTATATAAAAATGCAACCAATTCATACGTTGTATTTATTATGAATGAGTTTAATTCATTAACAAAACAATCACTAATTATTAATTATTGAAATCTTTCAGTATTTAATTGCCTGATTCAATGTAGTACTTTTTACGTAAGAAACTGTTTGACAGGACCACACATGTTATGCATGAAAGCACAGAGACGTCTCTAGTTTTTTTTTAGACAAAAAGGCTGAACAAGGAAACATAAAATATTGTATTTCTCAACATTGCTGTCAATTTATGTAATTCGACTTTTCGGTGCACTAAACGTGTACCTTCGTCAGGAAATTAGAAATAATAAACAAATATCTATAAAAATGTAACTTAGTAACAAACAAATAACGAAATTAACAAGCAAATATTGTAATTTCTTGATTAACGGTAGCAAAATTGTATTCCATTTATGGCCATTACAATTGTTAATATTGTTACTCCATTTATTCTTCCCTGATTTACCGACCATTGATATATAAGTCTGGCAACGACATTTGTACACAAAATATACCAAAGTAGCAACATAAACAATATTGCAATGGCAGTGAATTGAATAAAACTGTCATTGATCCAATAATTATAATTCTTTGTTTCCTTCGTTACTTGTTTAATTGTTTGTTTCTAAGTTACTCATTTATAGTTACGTTGTGTTAATTATTTTTATTTTCCTGACGAAGATATACATTTCGTGTCGCGAAAAATATAATTGCATAATTTGTCTAGAATTTCAATCGAATATTGTTTAAACTTATGAAACTTTTTCCATATGTTAAAAACAATAACTTCGCATACAGATATTAATTGTCAATAGAAATTATTTTTTTCCTCTATTTTAACTACTTTTTATTTACAAAATATGTGTATATAATAACTCAGAGATATTGTTCAGATAGAAGAACGAGTGATGAGAATTAAAATTGAAAGAACCAATACATATGACGAAAATAAACTATATTTTTTGTTGCTCATCTATTACAATCAAATGTTCTGTTATAAGAAACAATTCGTACAGAGTTTGTGAATTTTAACAAAGGAATTATTGTATAGAATAAATTTCAAACATCTGTAAAGCAATAAACCTAATCCGGTGCCATTATCTTTCTAGTTCCACTACCTGGACCGCTGAGATACATTGTAAACATTCACACTGCATGAATGTCTTCTTTACATTGAAGAAATGTTATTTCCATTCGTATTTTTCTTTATCAACCATTTGTTGTTACTGTAATTTTGTTTAACGAATGATTTGCATTTGTAGTTACCGGGTGCAATAAAATATTAAGTCTGAAAGACTTGTCTCTCCAGATCTTGTTCTACGATACAAGTTCATAAATTTATTGAAAAGTCTACTCAAATATGGCAGAACACTGTAACAATTTGTGTAAACTATTTGCTAAGACATTATTCTAGAAAATATTTCCCATATCTTAAGTTAGTTCTATTACATTTAATATTATTTATTAATCAAATCAAAGGAAAGGAAATTCAGATAATTTTATTATAACTCTTATTAAAAAAATACACTGGAATCAACATTTAAATGTACACAATGATTTGTCAACTAAAATCTAGAATTGCAGATGCTGCTACATCTAGAGATAATAATTCAACAACAAATTTAATTATTTATAATTTACATTCATCAAAAAAAGTGTTGATTTTCTTTATTTACATATACATATAACATATATAACATTATTTTTATTCTCTTTTTCTTTTTTTCAGTAATTTCATCCATTCCTCTTATGGTCCAATAATTCTTCATTTCACCTTCCAAATTTCTCCATGTCTCGGCAGTTATTATTCAGATGGTTTAAGTTTTCTCTTTCTTCTGAATAATCTGTACAGCTTCTTGTCTGTCGATGAAAAAGCAATTCGCACAAAATGAATTGTGTTATAATTCAAAATCCTTCATGTTAAGAAATACAAATTAATTTACGAATTATAATACTTGCCTTATTATATGAAATCATTCACTATTTATTTATATTTCAAACAATAAATTTTAATGTAATAGCACATGATCATAAATTCCACTTATAATTAGATAATCTCGCGATGAAACACGTTAAAAATTTGCCGCATTTAATGCTACCCTACAAACGACAACCGTTTGTCCAACTATTAAACACCTGTTTACTTCTGACGAACAATAAAATACAGCGCACAAGCCAAGCTTACAAGTTTCAACCAATATTTGTGCCACCTAAGTAATTATTTTCAATTAATTCAAATGTAATGAATAAAGACATACAAATGATTATGTAATTAATTATTAATGAATTAAATTATTTTAAAAGAAATTAAGCTAAAAGACAATACATAACGATAATTCAATTAATTGCAAAAGCATATCAAGTCCTACGACTTTAATTTATGTTATAAAATAGTTTAATTTACTTTAATTATAATTACTAAATGATTTAAAATCATTACAATTCTTTTTGAATGAAGTGATAATCAGTTGCTACTATATTTCAAGCTTAAAATGAATTATTATCTAAAATTTGCAATTGCAGAGATCACTGCCTCTAAAATTGGATGAGAGGTCTTATGGAGCATAATTTATACCGATCATAAAAAGTCACCACCCATTTCTAGCGTTGGGTGATGACATAATTACTTAAATCAAGAAGTGACATATATTGTCGGAAACTACAATCTGCAAATGCAGAGCTTGTTACACCCTAAAATTGGTACGTATGTGTTCAAAATTTAAGTCTCGCCCTCCACAAATATCAATGCGTGATATTTTTTCGCCGATCGAGCACGGTTATAAAACCGGTTTCTGCAAAAATTAACCATAGTTACTCTGGCACATTTCCTGAACTCAGTGCAAACGCAGCAAGAAACAAGAACCAGTTAAAAACATGTAATTTGCTGTTTTTTTTATATCTACATCTACTGGCCGAAACTGTGTAAGCAACCAGAGTCGTTGCTCGATCTGCCAGGCAAGTGGATGGTCTGCGATCCAGGCGAATAATTTCAAGCCGGGCCAAATGTCCGTGCGGGTGTCCAGCACGACATGCAAACGCTCAGGTTTGCCTGTGCATAGGCTTATCGTATTAAAAGCGTGAGTATGTGTAGGGGGCTTAAGCATTTCAGATAATAATTTAAAAATTATAGTAATGAATAAAACTTGTACTGAACCTGTTTGCTAAGCGTCCTGCTATGTTATCTTCCTTCTTTTAAAGGACTCGTGCAGGAATTAACTCAAATTTATAGGGCTCGAGAGTTCTTGACATCGCTTGTTTCATTCACATTCAACCACCATGTCATTCCCTGAGTTGATAGTACGAGTACATATCTGAAAAGACAGAATTAATATCAAAAAGACATATTTAATTGAATTATTATTGATATGCAATATAAAATTACCATATATAGTTGATGTTTGGTAATTATTGGTACCTAACTTAATTTATTAATTATACTATTATAATTTGAATAAACTACTTTTTTTACTATACTGAATTTATAAAATAATCTCATAATAATATTTATTATATTTGGAAACAGTTTCAAAGAAATAAACTCTTCTTACCAATGACGCCAAGACGCTGATGAGGTTATTTAATATTAGAAAAATTGTTTTATACAAATTTTTTTGATTTCCACTTTATATTATATATTAAATTGATTAGCAAAATATACTATCTCGATTGATAGTATTTATTACTATGAAATTGGAAAATTTACAAGTAAAATCATGTAAAACTAACTAGTTTTCACAGGTGTTGTTTATGGAAGAAACAAATGATTGATGACGCGGGATACAATTTGTCAAAGCATACTACCACCCCAAATAATGAAAATTACTAGATGATTTATTTTTAAATTGTAAATAATTTTTGATATAATTATTAAAACATTTAATAAAAATATGAAATAAAAACTGGATTAAGCGACTAATTACACTAAATATATAGTAATTAATTGTATTATGTACGAGTTACGACACTTTGCAGCCGAAATAAATCAATTGAATTAATACATTGTAGTTATAATTAAACAGCTTAAATCAGAAAATGACCATTCATAAGTACTTATTATTAAAATCTTTTAAATTTGTCACAATGATACAATGTTGCACTTTTCATTATATGTAAAAATAATTTTATAATACTTACCTGAATCTAATTTATTGCCTATGTTTGACAGCCCAAAATCTGCGACACTAAATTTTAAAGATAATTTGAAAGTATTATGAGAAATTAGGCTTACTTCAATATGTTCTTATTTTTTTCATAATATTACACATAACCAAACTTCGTTCAACATTTGCTCAAACTTCTTTTGCGTCATTTCTTTAAAATCTGAGATGGTTAGCTTGTGAACCTGCCTTAACTTGAAATGAGCTACAGGTTATCGAAGTGGGATTGGTACAAACTCTTATAAAAGTGTTTTTTTTCGTTTTATCTTCATCTTATAAGAAATATTTTAATTTTAATTAAATCAATCCTAATTACAGGACAGAGAACCTACAGATTATAATAGAATCTAAACGATATTGTATTCAGAAAAATAACTAGAATTCACTTTATAACTTACTATATTTTTATTCTTTCTTTCTTGGCTGTTTACTGAATTTAAATATGTTATAATTATATTTCACCAATTTAAATCTATCCCTGTGGCACCCCCTCCACTAATATCTTTGGAAGCCGTGATTTGACGGCTGGTAACCGCACTTCATACAATGAAATATATCACTTACCGAGATCTGCTTCGGCAGAGTGCCACACCCAGTAGTGGGTAAAAAGCGTGATGAAATATTTATTTATTTATTTATAAGTATATGATTTGACGGCTAGTAACCGGACTTCACGCGATGAATATATCACTTACCGAAATCTGCTTCGGCAGAGTGCCACACCCAGTAATGGGTGAAAGGCGTGATGATATATTTATTTATTTATTTATAAGTATATGATTTGACGGCTAGTAACCGCACTTCACACAATGAAATATATCACTTACCGAGATCTGCTTCGGCAGAGTGTCACACCCAGTAATGGGTAAAAAGCGTGATGATATATTGATTTATTTATTTATAAGTATATGATTTGACGGCTAGTAACCGCACTTCACGCGATGAATATATCACTTACCGAGATCTGCTTCGGCAGAGTGCCACACCCAGTAATGGGTAAAAGGCGAGATGATATATTTATTTATTTATTAGTATATGATTTGACGGCTAGTAACCGCACTTCACACAATGAAATATATCACTTACCGAGATCTGCTTCGGCAGAGTGCCACATCCAGTAATGGGTAAAAGGCGTGATGATATATTTATTTATTATTTGTTTATAATTATATTTTTCAATATGAAATTTAGCAATGATGTTAAAATTTGTTTTGCGGACAAATTAAACAGGAATAAAATTTAGAAAATACTTGACATATCTGCTAAACATATAAATTTGGAATTAAATGTGGTACTATTCTTTTCAAACTACTCTTGTGAACTGATCAGTTTACGCACAAGATGTATTGAATAGGGTAAAACAAATTATTTGGCCTTGGGCGCGGCACAATGAAACCCAAAATATACCGCGCTTAACTACGTGCAATAAAACAAATAACTTTGTCGTAAACATTTGTGCTCATAGGCGCTAGTAAACAGGGTGCATGGCTCCAACTACATCCCTTCAATAAATGTGAGGAGAAAACGTTCATATTGCACCCAATAACATTTAAAAATAATTTTATACATTTTCATTGTATACGACAAACATAAATACATTCGAATATATTGGAATGTAAAATTTTAAATGAGTCATTTTTGTATCTTTCATTGTTATAGTACAATTTTGCTGTTCAAACTTTACATGATAAAGAATAGTGTTGCTGAATTTAATTCGCACAATAATAAACAATAACATGTTCAAATTTTACATTCTTTTTTTCTTGTAATCTTTCATTGTTGTGATTTGTCGTTATTGTAATTTATAAATGTTATAAGTTTTCTTTGTTGGAATTTTCATTTTGGTAACCAAATATTTATTTATTTATTCATTCGAACAGACAATCGCCCAAAATACAATATGTGCGTATAAGTAGTACGACTTTACATATTTCATTTCACATGTAACATAGGATACAGGTCATTTCTCAGGAGAAATCATTTAATAGCATATTTTTGGTTAAGTCTATAAATCTGGTTAACGCGGTTGAAATCAAGTCACTGGTTACATCATTAATATTAAAATTTAAACTATTAAAGCGCCGACATATTCTCCATAAAGGAGCATGAAACCAGTAGTACAATGAGGAATACAAAATATAGGTTGAGCATTTCTCAGATTACCTATGTAACAGTTTTTCTTCTTAATATGTAAAATTTAATTTCCCAAAATTTTATAAAATCGACCGTGGCGTCTGTGTATGTCATAATTTCACGGCTGATATTTCACGCTCATTATTATATCCCTTTACCTCTATATCTTCTACGGCAGAGTGTCGCACCCAGCAATTAGTAAAAGACGTGATGATATATTTATTTTATTGATTCATTTTTTTTAATTTAAGGGGAATTTTGAATATTTTACTTTCTATGTGGTTTATTGGATGTGAATAATGGTGTATTTATAGGTAGATGGCTGAGTGGTGTCGAGTCGACCTGTGGAATTGAGAACCCGGGTTCGATTTCCACAAGCGACAAACAATTTTCACCTTGTTAAAAAACTACCCCTCTGGCTCCTTCTCCACTAACATCTTTGGGGATTGATTTGACGTCTTTGATGCACTTCACGCGAAGAAATATATCAATTATCGAGATCTGTTACGGCGAGTGCCACACTCAGTAAAAGGTGTGATGATATATTTATTTTTTAATAATAATGGTTTCAAACATTTGCGTAAGTTGCTCAATATTTTAAATAAATTGTAATATTAATTTATTTCTATGTTCCTAACATCTAATTTAAGCTAAGTAACTATTTTTCGGAGAAAAATTATTATTAGAAGTCGTAAGTAAATAAGAAATTAATCCAGCAGTCAAATAATTAAATGATTCTATTCCATTTAATAACTAATTAAATTGTATAAAAGCTAAAAAATATAATCCAATTAAATAATTTTTTTGGTTCAACCTTGTTTTGATAAACATTAGCCATTTTATATATCAAGTAAATGTAGAATTATTGCGAACATGAGAGCCTTACCCATAAAATACAGAAAATAATAAAATGAAGCACTATAATTTGAAACATTTTTTAATTGTAAGTAAAAAAAAGTCACCATAATAAACTTGTTGCTATATTGGGCGTCGAAGCTACCGGTATTTTTTAGTATGAATTTGCGGGATGCAGCAGACTTGCATTACAGATTACCCAGATTGATTTTATTATTAATTATTTATTTAGGACCATTCAAATCAACACTTTGGCCAACTACACACATCCCTGTTTTGTTCTCTTTTAAAAAATTATAATTATTAATTTTATTAATTCGAGCTTTACAGCGTTGAATTCTTACAAAATTAAATTACAAACAGTACTTAATCGAATATTATGGAATACATTATATAGGTTTATTTAACATGTGATTTGACAATTTCTTCTCTCTTCTTCTTTACTTTTTCTGTCCATCATTCCTTCTGCCGAATTCGCTGTAGATATGGAACGGACTGCAGAGTAGCCTCGGTAGTTTTCTGCAATAATAAAATAAATACATGATATTTTCCTTTTCTTCATACATACATCACGCTATATCCCATTAAATAGGGAAGCACGAACCCTGAAACATTTCCATCAAAGTTACTAATGGTAGTGTTGTAATCTTTTTAAAAGGGTGTAAGATTCCAGCCAATAATCGGCTTGGAATATAGTGCAAGAGGGTATTTTACCCCTTATATAAGCAACGCCCACTTGTTAACCGAATCGATCGTTCATCCAATTACAACAAAGCCTTCTGATGTCAGGTAAATTGTCAATGTTTCGAATATTTTGTATCTTCCAGGAATCAGGATTATTTAAAAGATTATCCCGAATTAAAATATAGATTTAGAACTGTTAAAGTAATTAGCTATAAACTGAAAACATGTGACGTAGGTAGCACTCAAGGGGCCTACTATCAAAGTACAGGAAACTTGAGGCTCCGCCTATTTTGGGGAGGTGTCTCAGAGTCTAAAAATGGAGATTTTTAGACAATCTGATTTTGCTAGTTAGGATACTTATGAATTAGTAAAATATTTTTATCTATTAATATTGAACCGATTAAAATGAAAATTTGTTTTTAGTTATATAAAACAATATATTTTCATTTTAGAACATAGTTTTCATTGTAATTTTAACAGTGAATAATATATTTATTTATTTAGCTTTAAGCTATTAAATACAATAAAATAACAATTAAATCTCTCTAATTTAGTAAATAAGTATGTATAAGGTATTTAATAATGTAGAATAAATAAAATTTTACATAACTGCTCTTAAATTTGTTTTAAAAGCTTTAATTGACTTTGAATTCTTAATGTCAATCGGTAAGTCATTATAAATATTGAAACCTTTTATAAAAATTGATTTCGAAGTTGTAGCTTTACTGGTTCTTGGCTTATTTAAAAGATTAAAAGTTCTTGAGCTTTAAGTATAAGCTCTTGGTGATCCTTTCATTTTATAATTATGTAAAATATTTAAAAAAAACATTGAAAAAATAGGTTCAGTCTTAGTTCGCAGTCCATCATACTTTGTCGGTTCGGTTTTTGTGCCGGTGTAAAGTAATTAAATTTTTGAACAGCTCATGAATCGATTTGTTTCGACGGTTTGGTTCAATAACTTTTATTTAATTATTTTATACAAACATATGTTGTTGGTAGTTTATAATTTAAATTTTTTTATATAATTTTGAAGTCGGATTTCAAATTGGATCGAAATCGAATGGATCCGATCCATATTTCAGATAAAATATTGGATCCGAAGTTTGAATAATATATTCAATCTAAAATTCGAATAAAATTTCTGCTCCGAAATTTTCAAACATAGCTTAGGGTAAAAACATATAAATTCCTATTTCTATTCCATAGAAATATAACTCTACATTAATTTCAAATTTATAAGAATATATGTATTATGATACAAAGGCTGATAGCACAAGCTTTGTTTTTGCCTGTTTATCTCTACCATGTTAAAACCGTGCTTTTAGAACACCCAAAAGCAAAGCTTGTGCTACCAGCTAAAATAATTAAATAACGATCAGTTTTTTTAAATAAAATTGTTAATTCATTTTTCTTTCAAATATTAAATTTTCATTACAATTATCGAGTCGGATTGGATTTCAATTTGATTCTCAGATCGGATGTCGGAATAGATTTCAAATCTGATGTTTAAATCGGAGCTAGAATCGAACATTCAAATAGTTTCTATATTTAGAAGTTTTTTATGGTAGAATCTTTTCGAAATACTACAAAATATTTCTGCAAAGAATTAATTACTTTTGTGCTTTTATTTTTAACTGTATTGCCTTGGATGAATTAGTTATTAATTTTAATCTGTTTATACAAGATACCAGGTTATAAGAATAAAATAAATTAAGCATCTTAGTACTAATGGAAGGTTTTAAAAGTATTGAAATAAATTCTAATTCATATTTTCATATTAAACAGCATTGATAAAGTGTAAAATATACCATACAGTAGAGCCCCGATTATCCGAACTAATTGGGACCGGACCTAGTTCGGATAATCGAAAGTTCGGATAACCGAAATGCAATATTTTTCGTGGTTTCAAAGAAAAAAAATTATTGCACAAAAAAATATGTCGTAAAAATCGAAATATATTCTCAAAACCAAATATAATAAGTATGAAACATTTATCAAAAGTATTCCGCATAATTTATTTTATGGCTTCGGTTGCATAAAACTGTCTATCTTCAATTGGCGAACGGTGGCTACACGTTTTTGAGCGGCCAAATCTCGCAAACGTTTCAGCAGTGTACGGATGAATCGAAAGGTCGTTCGGATAACCGAGTGTTCGGATAAATGGATTCATCGTTCGGATAACTGAGGTTCGGATAATCGGGGCTCTACTGTACTTGTTAAAATTCTATCTAAATCTCATTTATATGGGAATAACGACCTAGATGACTCAGTTGTATGCCATGGTGAAGCAGATTCTAAAAATGGAGGTTGTTAGTTACTTGATTTTATTAGTTGAGATACGTACTTAAAATATTTATACCTATTAATTTTTGTTTTTAATTATATGTCCGTCAGTACGGTGGTGTAGATAGCGAAACGGAAATCGAATCCGGAGATCCCGAGTTCGAATCGCACTCAAGCTAAAAACAAATTATATGAGCTACCACAGTGCGGCTCGGTGAGTGCGGACCTTGTACTGTAATTGGGATTAAGTTCCTGTTGTACAGCGTAACACAAAAATATAAAATATAAATCGATTCAAATGAAGCTTAGTTTTTACAATCGGTAAATAATGTTAACTTTATTCTTATCAAAGTCATTATTTAATGTGTTTCATTATTTACCGAGAGAAATCAATATTACAAGTACTCCCAAGGGAAATAAAGTATTTCTGGACCAGTCTCAAGTTTCTTCTGTTAAATAACGAATTTTTCCTTATGTAAAGTGTCATTATTTACCTCAAGCGATTGCATCCCTTGGGCTACGCCCTCAGGATTCAATCTTCACTCTTAACAAATAATAATGAACTTGATTCCCTTGATATATAACTACTATTTATTTATTTAGTTGTAATATGTCTATGAGAAGCACTCAAATGGTATGAAATTCTTGAAGTTTAGGGACAAGTTCTTGATGATCCTTGCAATTTATAATTACATAACAAATAAAATAGATATCAAGGGAAGAAAGTGAGACATTACTTCATGCAGGTGCAGGATCCAACATTACTTGTGAAAATGACATTTCCTTCGCTCAATTTAGTTGTGATTTAACCGTTTCCCTCACTAGTGATGACAGTATCACAAGTAAATTGAGTAAGAAAATGTAATTGGGCATGGTGACCAAGGAAACGAGATGTGCATTTGCAAAATATTACTTTCATCTCTCAATTAAGGGTAGAAAATGGCACAGGTCACCTAGATACATTCCTTTCTTAGGGAAGAAAAATTGATTTTCTTCTTTAAAGATCTTAAGGATATTTGGGATCCTAAAGATGAAAAATATAACTTTCTTTTTGTAGTTGAGGAAAGAAAAAAATACATTGTATATTTTTAAACATAATTTGCCTGATATAATTAAAGAAAAACAAAGATTAAGTTTAAGATAAATATATAATGTATATTTTTGATGCAAAATTAATAGAATTATTAATAACAGGAATTAATTTTAATTGAATTAACGAAAATTGATAACGTAACTCTAGCTATCTGATTTATTGAAAGATTCTATTAAGCTGCGTACCGACATGCAACAGAACATCGTAACGTAACACCGTCGCGTATCTTGGTTACAGTGTGGACGGCACTCCGTAACAGTGTAACACCGTAACATCGTAACAACACTGCGATCCATCCGTTGTCGGTTTTTCGATGCCGCATCAAAGGAATGTTACGCCGGTCTTGATACGCTTCTCTTTGCGTGTCTGGACGTGCACTTCGATTAAACAAAGTAACTACAGTACTGGAACGGCCAAATGTTCGCGACTGTGTTTCGCGGCGATGTTACGTTACGAAGTTCTGCACGATGTGGCAGTGAATTATCGTACTTCGAAGTGTACGCACATTTGTTACGCGACCATGTAACGTTACGATGTTCTGTTTGCATGTCTGTACGCAGCTTTAGTCTCTACTCAACTTTGGCGGTAAACAAAGTTGATTGTCATTGTATATTTCTTTGTAGCCTTACCAGCAGTGAGTATTGGTTGGCTTTCGTAACATGTAAGTTGCCAGGCGTGAATTTATTGATTTTTGATTGATTTGAATGAACCGGAAGCATTCTGGCTCCATCCGCGCGTTCAAATTTAAATTAAAAAAAAATGATTATGTCTTCATAGTTCGGATTCCACTCTAAGCAACAAACTTTTTAAATGAATCGCCGAGTTTATTATTCATCCAGACAGAATGAATAAAGTGATTATTGAGAGAGTTTACATATCGGAAAATCGAATAGAATGCAGCAGTTTCATCTCCAATTTCATATTTTAGTAATATTTTGCGAGAGTATTAATTTATTATCATAATAAAGTTTAAAATGAGTTTATAGCCTTATTAATAATTTGTTTATCATGAAATTATAGTATGTTTTACTTGAAACACTGTAAATTTTATTTATATAACTTTTCATGATTCTGAATAAAAAATTAATAACGAATTTTGAATATTTATGTGGCTAGAACGTTGTGTTTTGGAGGAGTCAAACAGCAACATTTCAGAATTAATTATATATTAAACTAAAGTATCTTAGTATTAATGAGAGGTTCTAAAAGTATTGAAATTAGTTGTATATTTCATTTTGATAGCTACACATCAACAAAAAAGTCTAAAATATATCAAAATAGTTAAAATCCTATTTCAATGGTATTCATATGGACAAACCAAAATTCAACAAAAAAACTTAAGGGGGTGCCGGGAAATTGATGTTAAGGGCTAAATATTGATCTGAAATTCATTTTAAGACTAAAATATCATAGTTTTAAGGAGAAATTAAGCTATAGACGAATTTGAAATTTTGATCTGTCAACCTCCACATATAACCTTTACATGTATTTTTTCAGAAACTACTAATCCTAGATTTTTTAAATTATGATTTTCGAAATCCTCGTGATTCATTACATTGTTTTGATGTATCGTTTCTTAATTTAAATAAAAATTTAATAAATGTCAAAAAAATATGAATACCTCGCCGATTCATCTACGCCCTACGCCATATTTTAAATGCATTGATTGTATAGGGTGTAAACGTATGTTACATCAAGCAATTAGTATTAGAAATCAGTCGTCGGCGGAACGTCGAAGGGAGCAGATGTGTACTTCGTCGCTCCTGAAAATTAATTATTTTTCACGGTTAACGTGACTTTAGCAGACAAATTAATTAATAATTAACTAAAGTGAAGTGCCAATTGGTGTTTAAAAGTGTGAAAAAAGTGAGTTGCGTAATTTTATTGTTAGAAAAATATATTTTGTGTTTATTGACTGATGCTGTGAAGTTCCGCCATTGTGAGACGCTGTTTTGTTTTTCCAGAACCTAGTTGACAGGTTGGTGGCAGTGTTTTTTAAAATAACTTAAATATTTTTATAGGTTATTTGAACAATGTTATCTTCTTTTTATGAAAAATAAAATAATTGTTTGCCCAGTTTTAGGGCGAAAAATATGTTTGTAATTGAGTTGAAACTGTGAGTTCAGTGTTGTGTTTATTTACAGATGCAGTGGTTGCAGATCAGGGATGAAGTCCGGCTTCTGCAGGAGCAGTCAGAAGTCAAAGGTTAGTAAAGATTTCACTAGTCGTTTTGTCTTTCCAGCCATTTACTCAAATGTTTTCGTAGCTAATTTTTAACAAACTTTAAATTAATTTCAAAAGTTTATTATTTTTTTTCAGAGTAGATATAGTCTAATCCGTTTTGCATCTCTTTCAGCAATATATTTCTTTTACAGGATATACAATTATATAATAGCAACTATTTCCAAAATTAATAGGTTTCAGCTATTTTAAGTTCAGCTGGACATTTCAGTTTACAGCTCGATCCCCTATGGAGAAGATTACCAACGTCGTGGACTCCAGGAAGTTGCAGCTCCCAGTAGTAGTTGCAGTATAACTAATTTAATCTTGTATATTGTTATAAAAATTCTTCTTGGAAATAAAAACAGCGCCAAAGTAAATAAATATTAATTAATACAGCGGTTTTCAAACATTTATTAGTAAATCTACGAAACAAATTCAGCTTTAGGACTATTTTTTTGTGGAAATAGCAGTCTATATTATAAAATATTGATCCTACAAAAGTATATTGTTGAGGGCTACTATTTTTCAAAATTAGGGATAACTATTGTTGGTAGTAATAATTTTATTTCTGCCTTTCGGTGTAAAATCCGTAAATTTATTTCGCAATAACTTTTTCTATATATGTAGGGGTTTAAAGTCCCAACTGTTTCGTTGGTTGGAAACGCACAGATTACTAACTGAATGTGAATAAACGTAATTGTTTATATGTATACGAAGTTTCATAGCTGAGAATTAAATAAGGGTGGATTTATCGCAATCTATTGCTATGTATAAATATGGCCATAACGCCTCATTTAAACTAACTTTTTACATTTTTGTTCATAGTTTATTGAACTAAATGTATTTGTTTATATGTGTAAGAAGTTTCATAGCTGAGAATTAAATAAGGGTGGATATATCGAAAACTATTGCTAGGTGTAAATGTATCCATAACGCCTCATTTAACTAAAATTTCACTTTTTTGTTCATTACTTATTGAAGTACATGTAATTGGTTATATGTGTACGGAATTTTATAGCTGAGAGTTTAGTAGGGGTGAAATAAATTAAATCACAGGTGTCGTGCATATTGATGACGTACTTCGCTATGTTTTAAATCTATTGCTGGGTATAAACATCTCATATTTCTTTATAGAACAATGTATCAATTTTCAGTTAATTGTAGTAAACATTATTGTTTATAAATATACTAAATTTCACATGATGAAGTTTAATATTTTGAAAATAATGAAACTATTGCTGGCTAATGTATTGCTGCCGAAGTGTCACTGACAGCCAGCAATACATTTGAACGGTAGGACTATAGTTGAGATAGGTTAGGGTATTGCTAGGAAAAAGTATTGCTAGTTTCACATAGATTAGAATATTCAAGGTCCCTAGATTTTTCTAGAATCGTCTAGGGACGGACAACACATAAATTTTATAATTACAATGTTGTTATAAAAGAAATTGTTTATATGTAAAAATATTTATAATTAATAATACAATTATATTACTTTCAAGGTAAATATAAATAAAAAAAATACTTTCAAATCTTAGGCCATGGTAGATAAATTACAAATATGGGAAAATTTTATGACTCACGGTTGGTTACTGTGCAAACAACACAAACAGCAAACAGCTGATTCTTCAAGTTAATAATTTGACATTTGTAAATTCGCAGTTTATTATCATCTGTGTCTTTGTCATTTGTAAATTTTCTGGTAAGTGTATTATATATTTTTAAACATATATACCGGTTGTACATGTACTTTCTTTTAATTAAAACACAGAACGGAAATAACACAATACATGAGGCACTAGTTCACTTCCTGATTGCAGAAGGTTACTTAATATCTTTTTATAGAACAACTGACCTATTTCAATACATTCTTCCTGAGAATTTCAGTTACTTTCTTCACGCGAAGATCATCACATCGTAATTTAATTAATTTGAGAAAAATTAAACTGCGTTTTAGTCCTTTGTCTTCAATCTATTATTTTGTAGTATAAAATGAATCCCGAAAAACCAAATAAAGATCAGCACTCAAGTAAAATTCCAATTATTAATACAACCACTTCTCGCTCACGAAATGATAGCGAATGTTCAACGAGTGACGAAGGTGCTGTTGCAAAAAGGTAATTATTCTTTTATTATGTGAACAACTGTGAATCTAATGTCAATAAATATTGAAGACATTGTACTTCTCCGCAATTCCTGGTACCTGGTGTAACTGGTTCATCACCTCCTAAGTTCGTATCATTAGAAGAAATTATGCAGGCTGCAAATGGTATGAGGGATATGGCTCTCGTTCATCAAATAGTTGTTGATCAAGATTTTAAGTTGACTCCTGCTGAACCGCCTCCTGATAGCATCCAGAAGAAAGTTAAGGATACGATGCGACAGGCTTTCTGGGATATTTTAAGAAGTGAGTTGGAAGAAACTCCGCCTAATTATGATCAGGCGTTGATTTTACTAGAAGACGTCAAGAAGGTATTTTACTAAAACATTTATTATCTATTAACAATAACAATAGGTTTCTCCGGGTACTTCATATTATAATTTTTACGTTTTCAATTTTCGAATTGGATTTCAATAGAAATAATGTTACATTTTCTGTTTAGGGATTATTTTCTTTATTGTTACCACAACACACCAAAATTAAGCAACAAATTTCAGAGGTTTTGGATTCTGAACTGATTGCACAACAGGCAAAAACAGGAGTTATTAATTTTCCAGTAAGTTTTTTATTGATTAAAGTTAATAAATTGTAAATAATATTTGTTGTAGTATTATGCGCAGTATGTTATATCAGTGATGGCTAAATTATGTGCTCCAGTTAGGGATGATAAAATTCAAGAGTTAGCACAAACAACTGATGTTGTTGAAACTTTTAAAGGTATTTTGGAGGTAAGTTAATATTTACATTTGTCCTAAATATATATATATATTCAGTTATTAAGTGAATTTGTTCAAGAGTGTACATAATTTTTTTATTGGTTTATATAGGTCAATAATTTTTTTGTGGAGGTGCTTGTTTTCTCAATTTTCAGATCTGTCCATTTGATTTATTTTGATTGTTTTAATTCATCTGTGGGAAATTTAATTTGATCGCATTTTCATATATATTCATAACTTCTTCCATTTAGTAATTATAATGTGTTATTATACATAATTGTAATTCATTATTAATGACTTTTTTATAGACTTTGGATTTAATGACGTTGGATATGGCAAACTTTGCTATTGAAATAGCAAAACCAGATATAATAGCACATAGTGTGGACTACGAAAGAAAAAAATTTGCAGATTTTTTAACAGTTCAACCAGGTTAGTGAAATTAAAAGTTTGTTGCGTGAACGAAAAATTTTGTGGGAGCAATACATGAACATGTTATTTTTTTAATGAACAGATGGTTTGGAACATACTCGAAAATGGCTGTTGCGGCATTTGGACGCAGCACAAAGTAATTCAACCGGCGCTACAGACCGCGTGATGCAAGTTAGGACTATGACTACTAAAGCGCTTGCCGATTCATATGTTGAGCTGTTGGAATGGGACAACAACAACCAATATCCAGAAGTAAGAAAATTTACTGTTTGTCGTTAGTATGAATGCAGATTTTTCGTAGTTACACACAACTAAATATTCTAACACTTATTTCAGGCATTCATAAAAAAATTAAATTAATTTAGTTAAATGCTAAACAGTCAGCGTTCACAATAGTGTCAGATTTTATTATATATCATCATGTCTTTTTGTTTTAGACATTATTTATTGATGAAGCACGACTGCGGGATTTACGAGAACGCACTGACAAAATAATCATAGTTGGCACTATAATGTTGGTAACCGCTTCCACAGTAGGTAGCAGTTTACAGGGAAATGCAGCATTTAAACAAGAACTCAAAGATCATCTCACTGTTTTAGTCCAATCTGCAGACATTGAGAAGTACGATAGCAATCATATTTTCTTTTCTATATAATTAAAAAAACTTAAATTTAACTTAGGAATTTCGAAAATATTCTCTCAAATATTTCGGAACAAGTCGTACAAGATGTGAAAAACAGTTTACAACAACATAGTTTAAATCCTTTGGGTGACGACATTGAACAGATTTTGAGAGGACAAATTTTGGATGTTAGTAAGGCCGATCATCGAATTAGGTCGCTTATTAGTAAGTACTTTAATTACGCTATGTCTCATCAAATGAGGAAGCACAAATCCTTGTAACATTCATTCTCTTCAAACATCATTCAGCCGACTGCGCCACTTATTCATTCCTTTCTTTCATACAAGCTCATCTCATGGTTCTTTGATGCAACAAACCTTCAATCATATCCATCCATATATTGCTACGTCATCCATGCAATCTCGCCAAATATTCAATACCACACATCGAATTAGGCACTTTCACACCACTCTCAATAAATAAATAAACCATCAAATGTAAGGGTTTTATTAATTTTAGGGATAAGATTGAGGGAATTCCTCCTTCAAATCATAACTTCGCCGACGGCAGCGCCGCAGCAAGTTCCCACGGGTCTTAGTTTGCTTCAAAAAGAACTCGCAGCAATTGCTGGACAATTTCTGCGTATTGTATCCCATAACAGAGCTGTATTTAGTCAATATTATCTAGATATTATAGATCAAGCTACATCAGTAACCTTTTCTACTTAAAAACAAAGCTTTTAACGTAGTTGCAACATATTTTTGTATACCAATAGAATTTGGACCATAATTAACAAATATATTTACTAGAGAGGTTTTTATAAGGAAATTTTACAAATTATGAAACTATGAAAAGTGAATTTTAAATTCAGAAGTACAGTACAGTAATTTATATAGTGCATTTATATATTTTTTACACAATTTTTTATTCTATACAAACTAACTACAAATATCTTTTATATATTTTAGACAAAAAAATAATTTAACAGTACTTAAAAAATAATCCGATTTGTAATTAAATATGTTGTACTGCTAAATTGTAAATAATTTAATGAATTTTTGTAAACAATCAAGGAAATTTGGAATTAATTTATTATTATGAATTTATAACATGTAAAGTTCTAATATAACATAAAAACATATTAACAATAATTACTGTTTTATTATAATATAGTTTTCATAATATTTGTTAACGAATTAAAATAATATAATTTTAATGGGCTATAAATTAATTTAATAATAACCTAAAAATTTTCGACAACATATCGCTGTCATTCCAGCTGACCTTGATAAAAACCTTTGTTTATTGAGTTGAAAGAGGATTCATTATAATGATATTGTTCTTTTCGCAACGGTAATTAAATAATTCTAGTATGTAATTAGCCACGAGGTATTCCAATGGAATCAGTCAACGAATTATCTCTCTGATAATTTGGATAATCTATTGATAAGAATCACAAGTATTTTATTTTTCATTGGTCGTATGTATTTGCTATCGTTTTGAGGTCATTAAACTTCATTCTGGTGGAAGTAAAATAACAGGTTTGGCTGCATCGAATTCACGATCAAATCTTTCTTCAGTTGCACTTCACATTTTATTACGTACAGTCCAACTAAGAGTGTAAAATGAGACTGATTATCTTAGATACCGCAAATAATGTGGCGGAATGGGCCGCCAAATATGTACTTAAAAGAATTAATGATTTTAATCCCGGACCCAACAAATACTTTGTGCTCGGATTACCAACAGGTGGGTATAAAAAATAAAACTTGTTTTTCTTTTGTTAATAAACATAATTTTCAGGGAGTACCCCATTGGGAATGTACAAAAAGTTAATAGAATACCATAAAGCAGGCAAAATATCTTTCAAATATGTGAAAACTTTTAACATGGACGAATATGTAAATTTACCTCGTGACCATCCAGAAAGTTATCATTACTATATGTGGAATAATTTTTTCAAACATATTGATATCGAACCTCAAAACGCTCATATTTTGGACGGCAACGCCCCTGATTTAGTCGCAGAATGTAATAATTATGAAAAGAAAATTTCTGATGCCGGTGGTATTGAACTTTTCATCGGTGGAATCGGTCCTGACGGTCACATTGCGTTTAACGAGCCTGGTTCATCTTTAGTTTCTCGTACTAGAGTCAAAACTTTAGCTCAGGATACTCTCGAAGCAAATGCTCGATTCTTTGGAAATGATATTAATAAAGTTCCGAAACAGGCGTTGACAGTTGGCGTTGGAACCGTCATGGACGCAAATGAGGTAAAAACAAAAGGGTGTTTTTCAACCTTTAGCAAAAAAATAATGTTGTTTATTGATCATTAACAAATTCATTTGTTTTAAGATACTATTTTGATTTTATTGTAATAGTTGTGATGTAATTTCTAGGTGATGATTTTAATAACTGGTACACATAAAGCCTTTGCCCTTTACAAAGCCATTGAAGAGGGTGTGAATCATATGTGGACCGTTTCTGCCTTCCAACAACATCCACATACTTTAATGATTTGTGATGAAGATGCCACGCTTGAATTGAGAGTTAAGACTGTCAAATATTTCAAGGTAAATTTTAATTGTTTTTGTTTCTCTTGACCTTGGTTCGTCTTTGTTTAAAAAACCAGTCTGATAATTAGATTCAAACTAAATAATACTTGCAATATGTGGATTATATTGTTGTTTTAAAGAAAGACGAATCATAAAATAAAAACTGGAAGTATTTATGTAACTTGCTTTAATATGAAACTTTTTATTCCATTTTTTTGTGTGCTTTTTGTAATAATACTGTTTTGCTTTACATCTTTTAAGACTAATAATTGGTTTCATATTTTAAAGAAACTTATTCATCGTACATAAGTTTTATTTTATTTCCATTGTATTCTAAAATAATATTAATTTATTGTTTTATGAAACCAGCATTGTATAATAATTATTCAAATTTATCTGTAGTACTAAAGTTGGGTTCTCTTTTTAATATTTTTTTGTCACTGGATTACTAAAAATATAATAATTTTACTAATAATGATCAAATAATGATCTAATAATTAATTATAATGCCTTATAATATTTATTATTAGTTATTTAATTTCAATTTTCTGTTCATGATTTAATACATTTTTCTTTAAAAGGGTTTTGTTTGATGTCGGTCAGCTTTTATCGCTGGACTCACGTCCTACTTGTATTATATGTACACATGCGCTTTCTTATCGTAATTTATTTATTTTATCCATTATAAATAAATCAGTGGTAGTAATATCGAAATATATTAATTTTAAATAATTTAGTACAATTAAGAAGAAATTGTAAAAGTTATGATTAGAAAGCGCCTAGAGTTGAAGATTTTCGCCTACGCTTGTATAGGTGTTCGTGGATATTGGTGGAGGATGATTTTAATTTTGACAAAATATTCACTTCTTTATATTATTTAAACAGGCCCTGAGCGCAGTTCATCATAAACTGATAGAAGAAGAAGCAGATTTAACTCAGTTGAGAGCTATCCATTGATTTTGGTATTTCCTTCGCTACAAATCTTCCAAAATAAGTAAAACATATTTTTCAATCGCTTAGTGACTGTTTCTTTTTCCAGAATTTGTGGAGTGTCCATAGTCAACTTGTTGACGAAAATCCATGATTTATTATTAAATAATAATAGGAAAATGTGTAACCAATTTACTACTGTTATTTTAACTAAAACTTTTATGAAATATATTTTTAAACTTACATATACACATCGTTTTTATGTTTACTTTTTATTTAATCATTTTGCAAATACATAAAACCTGTCTGCAATTATTAAATAATTTATGACAGATACTATTAAGCTAATAGATTAGATTTATATTTATTTACTACTTTACACGTTATGTTTGTAGTACGTCGATTATGATACAAACACTGTTAATTCGGATTATACTACTTGGATATTTTACTTTAATTAGAGAAAGTATTATAATTAGGTCAGTTTAAGATACATCTGCATGAAAATAATTACACAAGGTTTTCTGGTCAAGGTTACATATAATAGTTTGTAGACTGGTACTTTCACGTCAAAAATAATTCATACTGTATCAGCTTGCAAAATACTACGTTATAAGTTGTTTAAAATTTATTGCTGTTCGCCATTTATATTGTTAAAGGTATGTCAATATTATTTATTGCACTTATTACATTTTATTTATGTTGTATTTTATTTAGATCATGGGTGAAATACCAAAAATACAAAATTTTGAAGAACTGTTACAACCAATTGTTAAAGATTTACAAATAGTTAATTATCAAACAAAACTTTTAACAGCAAGTGGAGAAAATTATGGAAGTCTATTAATATCTGTTGAAGTGAACGTAAAAGACAACAAAAATAATAAAGAGACACTATATTTAGTAGCAAAGTTATGCCCTTCAAATGAATGGTTAAAACAAATGTTTGCATCTAAAATAACTTTCAAAAAAGAAATTGGTTTTTATATGGATCTTGTACCAACCTTAATAAACTTCCAAAAAGAACACAATGTTCCTGAAGAACATTTGTTGACAAATTTTCGGGTGAATCATATAAGTCAGATTCCCTGTTTGAGTGTCATGAATTGGCGTTAATAAGAAACTAAACTCCCTAGATTGAAGCTAGAACCACGATTGTGAGTTGTATGGATTGTAATAATAATAACACTGAACATAGACGCTCTGATTTTCTTGTGTTTTGACATAAGATCGAATACACTTAACCTAAAAATTTGTTTTGGTAGGTGTTGGTTATACAAAATTTATGTTGTGTGATAATAAAGTGTATTATTAAATTACAGATATTGCAGCCATGATAAGTTATTCTTCAATTAAAAAAATATATAAATTATTAATGAAATAAAATTTGTTTACGGATTTGAGAAATGATAAGGACAAATTTGTAATATGAACCTGTATATTTTTCACTAAAGCATAAATATTAGTTTGTATTTTATTTAGTGTTTGTTTTTTATCCGCTTTTCTATTATATATAAAATATTTGAGCTATGATTTAGATGCAATATTATTCATTTATTCGGAGTTTAGTCATAGAAATAACAACTAATCTCAACAAGTGTGATATGGAATTAAAATTCTTCTCCATTAATTATTGGTAGCTCTGAGAAAAGCCGATTTGAAAATATATAAAGACTCAATACATCACGAGGACAGAATAATAAAATGGAAGAGAAAAGGAAGAAAATAAAATAGTGTGCCAGGATTTAACTTATTCCAGGATACTCTTTAGCCACATTGCAATTTTATTGAACCCCGTAGGATTGAAATGAATGCCATCTACTTTTAAATGAATTCTATTATTATTCAACTTAAAAATTACTAGCTTTAATGATGCATAATTGTACATGTTAACAATAAAAATATTATTGTCAGATTTACTTTTAAATTTCTGTATATCATCTGCAGATATTTTGTTAAATGCAGTATTAATTTAACGTTTGTTTTTATACTTGAACATTGACTTGTTTATCCAATTTTTTGTTCGGTGCCAAATTATCCGCGGGTTCCATAGTTAAACATTCGGATGAAGTAGTTGCAACCGCACGACACTGAGAAACTAAAGAATTTAATGTATATTCGATATGATCTAATAGAAAACGATCAACAGACGGATTGTTTATGTATTCACGCAATATTCCGTAGTTTGCTTCAATATTTTGAATTTTCCGTACATTAACTTCTGAATTAGTTGACGCTGGTTTATTTGGTTCAGTAATTAACTTTTCATGTACCTCGCTGTCGCTAATGTTTCCATGACAGGTTTTCCGCAATTGTAGCATGTGGACTTTATGTACATGTTTACAGAGTGAAGCTCTATCTTCAAAACTACAAGTATATAAATGTGAACATAAATTTTTGCATTTCATATTTATGCATTTATAAAAACAAACAAACAAAAATCAACTTCGCATATTTCACTTATCCGTGCGACAGTATATGTAATAGAAGCATCTGTTTGAGAAATAACTTCAAAACTACGGTCATTCAGAATTTTAATATCGCCATCCGAAATATTATTTCCTTTTTTATGTCTACCTTCATTGAATTCTGCGTTACCTAATTTGTATAGTTCTTTACGTTTCGTGTAAATAAAATCATCTTTTTCAATATTTAATAATACTGATAATAAGTTGTCAATTCGTTTATTAAATTCTCGATTAAAGTATGAAGTTTTTAACTTATTATGAACACTTTCTACAAGAGCATTGGTATTTACATGACCGTGAGGAAAATTTCTAAATGCAGTAGCCCATAGTTTAATACGATGCATGTAATTTGTTTGAAAATATTCTAGAAATAATACTTCATTTTTAAATATCGAAAAAAATTAGCTGATTAAATTATCTAATGTATTGCTGTGTCTTTCATATAAAATAGCCATCAGGGAAATATACATGTTTCTCTTTGTAGTCATACTTTTTACTAATATCAAAATTTTGCGTCACTCCCGTTGAATATGCCATTGACATAACAAATGTTTTGTATTCCCGAAATTATTTGTTACCGCTTTAACAACCGCATTTATGTTTAAATTTGGAAAACGGGATTTTAATTATGAAAACAGATATGTAAATGTATTAGTATTTAAACAAGGTGTAATAAAATGAGCAACTGGATGGCCGCGACCAGTACTATCAGGGATCACGAAATTAACTAAATGATAATCGTACTGGCTTGTTTTATGTGTTGTATCAATACATAAAATTCTATCAACACCTTCCTGCATCAGATTCATTTGATACTCTGTTTGAATACTTAATAAAAATAAGCTTCTATTGTTATTAATATCCGCGTTGATAGGACCAATTTGAATGACTTCATTACATGGTTTATATATTAATATCGGATTAAACTTTTCTTTTCTTAATTTTAAGATATGATTTATTTAACATATTTCGTTTCAATGCCGAGATATTACTTTTTGGATACAACATTTCCTTCCTAAACTCAAGTTTATCGCGATCGTCTCTACTAAGTGCTTCTTTCGTAATTATTGTATGAATTTTTCTGGTCGGTACGTCCATTTCTAATAATGATTTAATATCTGATTTTGTTGACTTTGAAATTCTATGAAATTTTGTATTCTCAAAGCTTAATTCATGGGAATGAGTTTGAATATAAGTGACTTCAACACCATTTGCAAGATATACGAGCTGGACATCGAATTCCTGTCTTTACATACCCTTTCTTAATGACGCGATCAGTTTTATTTTTTAGTTTTTTTAAGCGATCATCAAACTGGCAAATATAATGTACATAATTCCCATAACTTTTAATATGAGTTTGCCTATAAAAATAAGAGAATGTCCTAGTCATTTCATCTGTCTTACACGTTTCAAATTCTTCTTGCACGTGAAAATGATGCTGGGAAATTTTAATATCACAATTATGATCTATTTGCAAGTGATGAATTAACGATTTCATATGATAAAAATCACGTGAACATTGTCCTACAAAACATATTATGTTATTAAAGCATGTTTTATCTGTAACGAGAGATAAATTATTTTGAGGTAATACAATACGGCACTTCTTTTCATGTATTTTTGCAACATTTGGTCGACAAAATACTTTTTTACAAATACTGCATGTAGAATCCATTATAAAGAATTGAAAAAAAATTCAATGTATGGTGAAATTTATATGTACTTACAATTTTATGATGATATTAAGATCAAACACTAAATAAGAATGTATTTTTGTACTTCCAAATCCAAATCAAGCAATGGAAATATCTTCTGCAAGCAAATAAAATTTCAAATGCAAAACAAACTGGTATTTGAAATATGAACTCATGACTTCGAAATTCATCCTATCGGCAAACTAATTGCAATACATCATTACGTTATTTTGAGATAATTTATTATTTTCAATTTTATTTCAACCTCCATCGTCTTTAGGAACAATTTATACACGTTCACAAAATGTATAATTTTAATATTATTACCGAACTATAAGAAAATACAATGTTTATGAATAAAGAAATGCTTATATTTATTTTATTAATAAAAGAAATATATAAACTTTAAATTTATATGAAAAGTTTATGCATTTTTTCATAAGTTGACTAACTACTATTAAGTTTATTGCTTTATTGAATTATCTATAATAAACTACATTAAATGAAATACTTTAATAATATTATATAGTTTATATAATATATAATCAGTACATAAAATTGGATTTAAATATATAATATATTGTTTACTGTAATATGAATATTTTAAAACATGAACAAATAGTACGGTGACCAGTAAGTTAAATAATGTATAATATTTAGTTACAATAGTTCTAATTTTTATTCTGAATGTTCTCAAATGTTTGTTGTTGTACTTTTTTTATGAATGACTGCAATAGTGTGTTATTAACAAAAATTAATTTAATTATAAGATGTTAAATAGGTTGGTTTGATTGAAGGGGACAGTAAATATTCCTCCAAATTGTGAATTCGTGTGTCCGCCATACGAATCATCATTGACCCAGCAGAAGATATTTCATGGAATTATGGCATCAATGTTTATAACAAAGAGCTACATTCAACCTGAGCTCTGGACACGAGCAGCATGACACGACAGTTATACAAACATCGTTCATCATCTTATGTAAAATATCAATTGTATTTAGATAATACAGAAATTGTTCTCCTTGCTCGGAAGCAAATGTGAAAAACCTGAAAAATATAATAAGTACAAATACTTTTATTGTAAATAAGCTTCTTTTTTACCTGATCCAATTCTTTTCATTACTTTATTATGGTCTAATGAGGAAGGGTTACCTAAAAAATAAATAAATAAAGCCCTAAATAAGATGTTTATATTTGGAGGTTATGGATTTTGAAATGTCAAACTATCCAGATATTTTCTATAGTGGCCCTAGCTCATCGCAATTTTGACATTTGTGGCTTACTTCGGAACACTCATTAATCTAGTAACTTATATGTCAAAGTTAGGGAATTGAGTTTTAAACGCCAAATCGTGGCAATTAATCTGGTGATTAATCTAGGGATAAATCTAGGGAGTTTTGGTTATTTACGCCAATTCGTGACAATTAATTCAGTTTATCTGACTTTTATGTATTTAGCCAAATTTTCCAGATTGTTTAAATGCTCGAATTAATTTAAACCCACTAAGTGATCAAGTTGATGATGATGCAGTTTTGTTACTAGATAATTTAAGGGTGAAAGGCTATAAATTGCTAAATAGATTAATTGGATTTAATCTACAGGAGACGGAATTCGTTCTTAAAGATTTAGCAAGATTCCATGCAGTTCCGCTTGCTTTCAAATTAAAAAATCCCGATGAGTTCGTAAACAAACTAATGCCATTATTAAATCGCGTTATTATTGGACAAGAAATGTTTGATGTTGCTGAAGATAAATTTATAGAAAGTATTTACAGACATTTGAACTTAAATGAAAATGAATTAAAAAGATTTGTTGATGGTATGTCACTAGGATTCAATTTTCAGAAAAATTTTCCATCAGGAAATGAACAATACGCAACAATTGTTCATTGCGATTTTTGGCTCAACAACACAATGATTAAATTCGAAAATGATAAACCAGTGGCTAATAAAATGTTAGATTTTCAAGTATTAACGTATGGTTCACCTGCAACTGATGTTGCATTCTTTTTATACACCAGTGTCCATTTAGAAACTCTTGCTAAACATTATGATCATTTTCTAAAAGTTTATCATCAAACTTTTATTGATACTTTAGAAGAATTACATTGTAATGTAACTAACTACACTTTTGATTCGTTTTTGAAAGAAATTAATTATTACGGGCCACGTGAAGCCTCACATATTTTAATTATGTTTCGGGCTATTTTTAAAGACACAACAACAACAGAAATGAAATCAATGGATGATATGAAAATGGATGACATGTTTACTGATCATGGGCTCACTGATATTTTCAAAAATAGGCTAAAGTTTACCGTTATCAATTTCTTAGAAAAAAACTGGTTTTAAATGCGCACATTCACCTACATATTTTAAGTTTTATCAAATATTTTTTATGGGTGCTATACACTTGTAAATATCTAGCAACCTACTATAAATTATTGTTATATTATAGTGTTAAAAAAATCTATCTGCGGTTACTTTTTGTCTTAGTTACTTAATTACATGTACGTTATTGAAGAAAAATACAACGAATTAGATAACTATAATTTATTTTGAATTATTTTCCTATTTATTAAAAATTAGCACGGACACTACTTAGTTGAAGGACAATTTTAATTTAGTTGCTGCAGAAAAATCAAACGAACAACATCAGTTGCAGTTCTACTGCTCAGGAAGTAATAAGTAAGTATTGTAGTTATTATATATTTTCTATAATTGATTTACTTTTTATTGTTAGTGTCAACAGAAATAAGAAATCTTTCTCAAATTCTACAACCGGCTTTAGAAACAAATCTAAAAATTTTGGACTATTCCACATATAGCATCGTTCCTGCTGGAGAAAATTACGGAGGAATAATTTTGGCAATCGATGTAACAGTTCAAGAAAATGGCAATCAAGAAGTTAAACATTTTGTTGCAAAACTGAAACCACAAAATGAAATGTTGGGAGTTATGTTTAACATACAACATACCTTTAAAAGAGAAATGGATCTTTACGTTGACATAATTCCAATGTTAATTAGTTTTCAGAAAGAATTTAACATAAATGAGAACAAAATACTTGATTGCTTTCCAAAGTGTTTTGGAGCTAGATTAAACATTTTAAACACTAATAATACTGTAGATAATGATGGTTTAATGTTATTTGAAAATTTAAAAACTCAGAGTTACCAAATGGAAGATAGAATGATAGGATTTGATTTGGAACATTCGTCTTTGATTATTAAAAATTTAGCGCGATTTCACGCACTTCCTATCGCATTAAAATTATTGAAACCTAATGTTTATTCTGCTAAAATATCTACTTTGATTCCTTATAGTTTCGGAGATAGTTTTACGCAAGAAATGAAAAAGCATTTTTGCGAAGAATTATTTAATATTTTAAACGAAATGAAAGAATGTAAAAACTATGCTGGAAAAGTTGCTGATTTAGTAGACAAAGGATTTAAATTTGAGGAACGATTTTTAGAACCAAAAGGACAATATTTAACTATTGTTCATCATGATTTATGGGCTAATAATATAATGGTGCTTCGAGATAATTCTGGCCTGCCTTTAAAAATAAAATTATATGATTTGCAAATGGCCAGCTGTGGTTCCATGGCACATGATTTAATATTCTTCTTGTTTTCTAGCATACAACAAGATGTTTTTAATAATCATTACGACAGTTTAATCAAATTATATTATGATTCACTTATTGGTTCTTTGAAAGAATTTGGTTTAAATACTAGTTCATTTTCTTGGGATTCATTTATCACAGAATTGAATGAAATTGGACCGTATCAAATATCTCACATTGTTATTATGATGAGACCTATTTTTATGGAAAAGAACAAAGTTCAAGATATGGCTGATATGAATGAAAATGAAATGAGTGCATTGCATGCATTAAATAGGCGATACAAAACAAAATTACGCGATTGCATTTTAGCATTTAAAGATCGCAAGTGGTTGTAGCTAATTTTATTGTTGTTTTATATTATGGTGTTATTTGTTTATATTCTAAGTATTAATATTTATAAAATAAATTTGATGCGTCATTGTATTATATAATCTGTTGATGTAATCGGCCCATTCCATTTACATGTAGGTAGATAAGAAAATAGTTGGTGTCCTATTTAAAACTGAGGTGTTTGTAAATAATATTAGTAAAAATGACAATATGGTATGTCATTTAAAATTTAATGATAAAACAATTTTGTATGGACAAAAAAATTAGTTTTTTATAACACAATTGCGTCGACTTTGTGTATGCGCGTATTTATTTATTATTTGAATATTCAAATATGTAAAAAAATTGTATAAATATCATATGTGCGAAATATAAATCTTGTCATAAGATTGAATTGTTTACAGCGATATAAAAGAGATAAATAATTACAGAGTAAATATATTTAATGATAAAGGTCATATATCATTCGGAAGGGAAACTATTTATCCTAGTAGGTTGCTAAATTAGATAATTACGACAATTGTCTATTAAAATTTATGTAATGTACCGTGAGTATACTATCAAATTGAACTGACTGAAATTTATCTTGTTTGTAGAGCATATAGTATAAACAGTGACAAAATAAATAATTATGTCGAATCTACCAGAAATAAGGGACTTAAACTCGTTATTAGAAAAATATTTTAACAAAAATATCGAAATTCTTGAATCTAAAACGAAGTTATTAACGGCACCAGGTGAAAATTATGGAAGTGTTATGTTAGCAGTAGATGTAATGCTAAAAATAGACAATGAATTGGCAAGAAAAGAATTTGTTGCAAAAATGTGTCCAGCAAATCAGATGTTATGCGAAATATTCAACATTCAAGAAACATTTAAAAAAGAATTGAACATGTATGTGGACGCGATTCCAGCTTTAGTAAATTTAGAAAAAGAATTTGGAATTGAAGAAAACAAAATTGAAGATATGTTTGCAAAATGTCTGGGCGGAAGAATAAATTTAAATCATAGTAATATTGTTGATAAGGATGCAGTTCTACTCATGGAAAATTTAAAAATCATAGGATATGATGTAGGAGATCGGTTAGTAGGTTTTAATTTAGATCATGCTAAATTAATAATCACAAATTTAGTTCAATTTCATGCTGTACCAATTGCTCTTAAGTTAATTAAACCAGAAATATTTAAAGATAAAATATTACCTGGCATTAAAGGAATAATGTTAGGTGATTCTTTCCATGATGATGGTATGAAATTTATGATTGATGAAGTCGTAGATGTATTAAAAATGAAGGAAAAATGTATACCACATATTGAAAAGATTGTCAAATCAATGGAATTTAATTTGAAAGGACCATACAGAGCAAATAAATCCAGAGAACCTTTTGCTACAATTGTTCATAGTGACTATTGGACTAACAATACTATGATATTAAAAAATTCTAAAGGACAACCGATTCATAATAAAATTGTTGATTTACAGTTGCCAATGCTTGGCTCAGGGATACACGATTTGTTATTCTTTCTTTTTACTAGTATTATTCCATCTGTTCTTGAACCAAATATAGATTATTTTATTAAGTTGTACTATGATAATTTTATTCAGAGATTAACAAAGTTTAAAATTGATATTTCCCAGTTTTCTTGGGATGCATTTAATGAAGAATTAATTACAGTTGCCCCGCAGGAATTAGGACATACTTTAATTATGTTTAAGCCCATTTTAACTAAACGTGGTACAATAGATGATATGAGTACCTTTGATGAAAGTGTTATGTATAGAAAGGATATTGTCAGTAAGGATTTTCAAGATAGGATTTGGAGTACAGCTTTGACTTTTATTGATAGAAAATGGATATAATTATAATATAATAATACTACATATTATGTAATATTTATTACACAATTTCATTGTATGATATTATTAAGGAAGTGGATAGAAAGTAATGTATTGTTACTATTGCTAATAAAATATTTAAAACAACTCTTTTCTTGTACCAAATCGCCATTTTTTTAATTTCAGCGCGATTTTTATGTAGATTGAAATATCATCCATAAACGATGTTTTGTCGTTTGTCATATAAACTACAAAAATAAAGTTAATAATTTATAATAATAAATTTGTTTTAATTACATACTGATTCCTTTTTTACTATAGACAAAGACAAAGATTAAAAAGTGTTCCAATTAAATTATTATAATATATGTATATGTATTATTTTAATTCATTACTTGATTTTTAAAAGTAGATTTTAGTTAAAATATTATTTTATATTAGTCTAGGATCAGAAAGTTTTACTTAATAATGGTGTAAAATAATTTTTAACTAAATCTACTTTTAAAATCAAGTAAATAATTAAAATATAATTTCTATAGAATTACTATCAATGTGCGCAACCCCCTTTATATTAGTATATATTACAACCGCTAGTAGCTAGTGGCGCTCAAGTCTCAACAGTGTTCCAAAGAAATATTAGAGAGTAGGCGGTTTACTATATATCTGGTCTATGAACTGTTTGTTTATGTTAACCAAACTTTTCACTTTGTATCACAATGTATTTTTAATATATTTTTAGTATTTCAAACTAGTGTAAGTCATAATGGAGCATCGATATGGCATATTAAGAAAACATCTAGATGAATTAGGTTATGAACAACCTCTAATAACCGAGGCTGTTCCTCTAGTTGAACGGTTGTTAGCAGATCTTGTTAAAACAACTGAAAGTCTATTTCATTACAAGAATGTTGCACAGTCTGCCATCGAGGTAAGCTATCGTAATTTGTTTTTATTGGTAAGTGCGAATACATTGTTATGGCAATTTGTTTATATTGTTAAGTGGCATTTCTGTCATGTGAGATTGAGATATTTTTCAAAATTCGATAGGAAAGAGATCAACTCCAGTTGGGAGCAGAGCCATATAAATGTGATAATGCTAAACTTGTTAAAGAGTGTAATGATTTGCACTTAGCATTTTTACAATACAGAGAACAAACAGAAAAAGCAACTAGAGGTAAAATTTTATAATCGTACAATTTGTTGTAATAAAATTATTGTTTGCAGAGTTGAAACTAAAAATTCATAATTTAGAAAAGGGGAACGACGATCTTAGTAGACATTTAGATGATTTACAAAAGTCAGGGGACAAATCTTCCGGAACTAATTTAAGACGCAGAACAAGTACATACATTTATTATTTATTTATTTATTTAATTAATTATTTGTACAATATATTTTAGTACCAAGCAAAACTTCCATAACTAGACATTCTGCTACGTCAGTAGATACAGCGAAAACTATAAAATCTGATAAATCAAAAGAAAAACATAAATGTGACTGCGCCATGTCCGAATATGAGCAACAAAATTCATACCTTCGGCATGAAATTAAAAATTTAAAAACTGATCTTGTTAAACAGAATGCAACTTGTGAATGTTTAAAAAATAAGGTAAGGTGAAATTTTTTAAACCGATATTCTTTTACATTTTTCTTTTTTAGTTAAATAGTAGAGACAAAGAAATTCAGCGTTTAAGTAGCATGTTAGAAGGGGGCCGATCTATAAATGCGCTTAACAAAGATTGTTGTTACAAAGATATGTGTGCAAAATTACGAAAAATCACTGAAGACAATTCTGGAATAGCCAGTGAAAAAAAGCAATTAGAAATTCAATTAGCAGGTAAATATTCCTAAGAATTTTTTTTCTCTATAACAACAAATTATTTTAGAAGCAATAGCTAAACAGCACGAAGCAATGAAACGAGCTTTGCAACTAGCAGACAGAAATAAAGAATTAGAGCGCGAATTACGAGATATTGATCAAATGGCCTTAGCTGTAGAAGAAGAATGTAATTCTGCTGTTAAAAAGAATCACTGCAAAGTCTCAAAAGCTCAAGAGCAAATCGAAAACTGCCAATGTAAAATACAAAGTTTAGAACGCGAAGTTCAAGAATTGAAACGGAGCAAACAGCAAGTAGAAGCAGAATTAGCAACTTTTAAAGAAGAAAAAGAAAATATGAATCGTATTTTAGAAAATACATTAGATGACAAAAAGAGAATGACAGATAGAATTAATCAGTTCACCAGAATAGGTAAGTTCTTCATAATAAATTTAAATACTTTATATCACTAAACAGTGTTTAGTTGGCTTGGCAAACTCATTGTCATTTGACTTAAAATTTAATGTGTCACTTTTAGAGCATGATTTAAATTTGGAAATTGACCGTTTAATGCAAACATGCACGCTCCAAAAACGCAAAATAGCAGATTTGGAATACCAACTTACTGGGAAGTCTGATAATAAAGTCGAAGAAGAAATGGACACTGATAGGCGAAGAAAGACATCTGTTTCTGGAACAACAAAGTGTCCGAATTGTGTAAGATGTCATAAACCGAAAAAGGGAAGGGCATTTGAAGATACGGAAAGGGTAAAATATTATAATTTTGTTATACTAAATAATAAGATAATAAAGTTAATTTTTTCTGACATTCATTTTAAATGTTCTTAATATTAATTCAAATTAATTTTCATTTTAAATACATTTCCTTCATGTACTCAAAATATGTAAAATAATATTCCATTCGTCAAAATTTGTATGCAGCTTCAAGTTTTCTTTTCGGATAGTAATTCGTAATTATAGAGAAAAATATTACAAATAAATTAAATAAAAAATAACTTTAGTTTCACCAAAAAAGAAGAATTTGACGGCAATTGTAAATTAAAATTTTAAAAGCTTTCGAATTGCGACAATTAGCCATTGTGCCTGAACCATAGCATTGATTTTCTCATAGAGTAAAATATACAATTTTTCTAAAATGTTTTTATTACTACAACATAAAATAAGTAGATAATTAATTAAAAATATACTTTAGAAAGTAAAATATTTATTTTGAAAAAGTATGTTTAAAATAATTTTAATATGAAGATTAGTGATATTTTAATTGATGAAAAAATGGTAACTTTGTAAATTATTGGTAGCTTTGTAATGTATTATCGGTAAATTGTCAAATTACCGTAAGTTATCAGTAAAAACATCAGCGATGTTAATTTGTAACAAATTTTATATTTCTTTTAGGACGACGACGTTCTAGAGAGATTGAAAGGTGAAAGAGATTACTACCAGCAAGAATGCCAGCGTCTGTGCCAAGAATTAAACAATCTACCTCCAAATACGTCAGCAGTATGTATAAAATTGCTAATTTAAAGCGCGATTCACAATGTTCTTTTGTAGTCTTCGGATGTTAAACGCAGATTAACAGAGAGAGAAGATCAAGTGGCTCGGTTAGAAAGAGAAGTGCAAGAACTAACAAGAGAGAAGCATAATCTTATTTCTCAACTTGAGTCCACGAAGGAGATGTCTAAATGGGGCAAAGATGTTGACAGTCCAACTTTGAAGGTAAATTAATAATTATATTACGACTTTCATCTCATCCACATTCCTAATTCCATTCATACAACCTCGTTTATTCCTTCCACTCGAAATAATTCGTTCACGACGTGAATTTGAATTAAAAAAATAAAATTGTAGTAACTGAAATAAACTTGCTTGATTAAAATGAAACCTACAAAACTACAATTTTATTTTTTTTATTACAGAGCGCCCTTTCTCGAGTGGAGAAAGAACGAGACCTGGCTCGAGGTGACGTCAAACGTTTGGAAGAAGAACGCGATTCACTCCGGAAACGACTAAAGGTTTTAAAGAAATTAAAACTACAACTTACTGTCCAAAATAAAATCTAACAGAAAAATAAAACTGAACTGTACATTTGACATTAGTATTAAGGTTAAAATATTCATAGACTTTGTTAGTTGTATTTTGTTAAACCATCCTATAATAAAAAAAATTAGAAATACTGATTTTGTTTCTCAGTCGACAACAGAGACTCATGTGACAGAACGAGATCGTCTGCAGAAACTGATGACTGACAGTGAAGAAAAATTAAGGAAGCTGGAGATGGAACGACGCGAGATGATGACTGTGCAGGGATCGCGAAGAGCAACCATCAACAACCTGGAGGAACAGATGGAGTCGATGTCCACGCAGCTCAGAACCACTCAGAGCGAGCTAGAGCATATACACACCCTCTACAGTCAGATCAAGTAACACAATTTTTACTTTTCATCTTTATAAAAAAAATGCATGTTTGGAATTATTAACAATTAAAATACAGCATAATCAATTGTGATATGGCCGAATGTTTGGTGAATATTAATTTCAGTACAAATAAATGTTTATTGAGTGTTTGACAGGTTTGTGCTACCAAATTTGAAGGGACATAGCGTGATGTTATGTATAAAATATAATTTAATTTAATACGATTGGATAATGAGTTGCGCATAGAACACCCGAGTTGCTGTTTGGAGTTAAATTGTTTCGTTTTATACAAATATTTGGGGGATTAGTTAGGATTTATTTATCGCAACAACCCCTTGTTATCTTTATCAGGAAAATAATAATAGTTTAATTACTATTATAAGGAATCAGTGTTCAGTTCAGAGGCTGCTAATTATTGCACACCGTAGGCAACGTGTTCAAATCCTATTAAGTATCCCTCTGTAATTGGAATTTAAATGTTGCTGAGTTGTTTTTTTCAATAATTAAATAAGTTGTTTTTTTTTCTTATTTTGCACTACAAATATTTTTATTTGTTATTTGCAGAACTTTGCAAGAGCAGACAGATCGAGCACTTTGTGATACACAAGGTCAGCTAACTCAGGTAGAGATGGAGTATGCACATGCTCAGGAACGCGTTCGAGAACTTGAAAAAGATCGTTCCGAACTGGACAAGGAACTGTCCATGCTCAAGAATGATGTATGCGTGCTCAAAGGCAATCTCACCAAGGTTGATTGTCAACGAGATTCTTTACTAGTAAGTTTAAGTTTTTAGCTGTAAATTTGTATTTGTTTTGTATCATATTAATTATATTTTTTATGGTTATTTTATAGATTGAGGTAGACAACAAGACGGAAAGGATTGCTGTCCTGGAGCAGGAGTTAAAGTCAAAGGACAACAAATTGATGTCGATGGAGACAACCATCACTGAGCTCAGACAACAACTAAAGTAAGTCACTTTATTTATTTAAATTATATATTTCATTGTATACATTCAACTAAAATAAATAATAATTTATTTATTATTTGCGAACAAAAATATCGATGAGGGAAATATTGGTTTGAAATAAACTGATAAAGATATAAAAGGGATATTCGAAATTAAATAACGATAAACACTAAATACAGTTTAATGGTGGAATTCTTTATAAATCCATAAGTTTTATACCTATAGATTCGTAAATCTGTAAATGATGAACAAAATCGCAACCAAAAGTATGACTGGATGATATATTATCTATTTATAAACAAATATTGATGCGATTTTGTTCATTATTTACAGATTTATGAATCTATAAGTTACAGATTCGTAGCAGAATTCCACCATAAATACTCCTTCCATTTTTACAATAGATGGGGATAATTTTTGTCGCAAATAATTTTGAAAAAGTTCATGACTTTGCATTAAACTCTTTCTAAATATTCTTTAAGCTTAAGATATTAAATTAACTACGAATGGCAGATGGCACTAAATATGATTTAGAACAATATTAATTTTTGTTTTATAAATTATAAAAATATCGGTGGTCACAAAATTGTCGACTTATGTTTAGAAAATTCAAAAACATCAATTATTTTGCCACTGAAACTATCAATGACTTTAAAGATTTAAACTATTTACTACACAAATAAATAATCATAGTTTGGCTCACTTAAATCAGTTCAGATAAATTGGAGCACTTGTTTTTAACTGCACTGAACTGAATAAAATTAAGCAGTATTCCATTTGTCATTTGGTTCACTTGAATCAGTCCAGATAAATTGGACCAGTTGATTTTAACTGAATTGAAATGAATTAACTGATACACGTAAGTAATATTCCATTTGCCACTTGGTTCACTTAAATCAGTTCAGATAAATTCGACCACCAGACTTATGACCATTTTCATCAAAATTTGAATATTCAACTTGGTAAATCGAAAGTATGACAGCTATGTCATTTGACATGTAATTTAGATTTACTTTTATTTATTTAAACCCCTTTTAAAATTTAACTTTTATTGATGAAATCACCCATAACTGGGTTGGGGTATATTACTTTAAGCTAAATTAGAATCAGTAAATTTAGTGTCCAAACGGCAAATGGAATTGGCCTCATACTTCTTTGATAAAATACTTATTCAAATAGTTCGCAATACCAACACTAGGTGGTAAGCACTTGACAGTTTTATCCTCACTGACTGTACTAGTATAGCCAGGTCTACAATCACATCTAGCAGTATTCTTCCCTTCCTGCCTCTTAGGTTGTCTATTAGGCACTAACCACTGCCCTTCGGCACACGGCCCTTGCGAATACAACTTATAACACTTATTTTTATACGTCACTTGCCCTCCTTCACAAGTCTTCGCCGATCTTTTCTCTTTCGCACAATTATTATCCCCAAATAATCCCACACATCCACAAATCCCGTTGTACGAGATTCCATCCAGCGAAGGGCGTGTCCTAAAGTCGAAGGTGACGACTTGGCCGGTAGAGCAGGGTCCTTGTGAGCCTACACGGTAGCAGGCGTGTTGTTCGGGGAAATAGAGAAAGCCTCGACTGCAGGGTATTGGGGCGCATGAGGTGCTGTTAATGATGATTTGGCCAGAAGGGCAAGGACCTTGTGTGTAAGGACGGTAGCAGATTCCGTCTGGCCAAAATATGTGGTTCGGTTTGCATTGGCAACTAGCGGAAGTTTGATTGGTTAGGGTGAATCGGTGGCCTCGATTGCAAGGACCTTGGCTATCTGAAAATACAAAATGTGGAATTTATTAAGTGTATTTCTTTATTTTTTTTTAAAGATGATTAAAAATTATTTGAGGATCTTTAAGGCAAGATTATTTGAAGAACTTTTTATAGGAAAATGACAGTCTTAAAAATTATTTGCATTTTATGAAAAAATGTAAATTTTTGACTCTTATAAATTATTTAAGGTATTTTTTGGGTAGATAACTATTTTACAAATTTTAGTTTTATCCTGAGTTTCATACATTTATTTGAATATTGAACGTGTTCTTCGCAAGGTCGCAAGGCCGATTACTTTTCAACCGCCCCTCGTACTGTAATAAGTATTAAATTCCAGTTATTTCTTACCCAATTCATAGCATTGTTGACTATCCCCATGAAAATGCGGAAGCTGCGCATGACAATCACAAACCCTTTCTGGAAGGAAAAGATGTCCTTTTTCTTGACACGGTCCTTTTGTATAATGTTCATAACACGAATTCAGTGGTTCCCAAAAGTACTTCCTCATCTCGCTATTATTCGAACATGTACACACAGATAAATTGTCTGAATCACTGGTCAACAATTGTCCTTTTGGACAAGGACCTTGAGAATGCTTCTTGTAGCATTTGTTCTCGACTGGCCAAAATATATAATTCGATTGTGGACATTGTTGAAGGGATATACAACTTCCTGTTCGGATTTTGGATCTGAAAATTTGAATTAGAAGTAGTGATTATTTGTATATCAAGAGAAGAAACAGACATTTCTTCCCGAAGGAGCTATTTCATGGTCCGGGAATATAAAGCACCTGAGGGAAAGTAAAATTTTCAGATGTAAATTAAAAATTTAGATAAGATTTATTACTGATATCTAGATGTTACTATTATTAAATCATACTGTTGTTTCCAGGTGTTATTTTTCGTCCCTAGAGAAGAAAAGTATTACTTTCTTCTTTCTATGGGGAGAAAGAAATAATACTTTTTGTGAAATGTATATTTTAAAAATCTTGTGTTGTATATACATGATCGTGTAACGGCAATATGAGGTATGAAGTGAGACAGTAATCGCGACAAAAACGTTATCGTTACGAAGTGAAATAGGTATAGAATTAGAACTTACCCTTCCTGATTTAACGTGTCCTTGTTTGGTGTAAAATAGTGTCCTCTTTCACAAGGGCCCCGTTTAAACAGTTCATAACAGCGAGCTGTTGATTTGTGTAAAGCAGAAGTTGGCGGGCACCGACATTCAGCTTTTACACTTCCGGCTGTAGCAGGAACTAGCTCCATCGTTTCTGGACATGGATATCCGATCTGTAACATTATAAAATCATATTAAAATTTGATTTTAATTTGATTTATTTATTTGCTATTCTGTACAACAATTACAGTACTTTATTGTGGAATCTGAACCATTGAGACACAGTTGTATTTTTTTGAATATAAGTTATTGAAATATTGCTTGGTAGATGCACTCTTTAATAATAATAGTTATAAAATAATAAGGTGATGGTAAAGCAAATTGTAATATTTTTTTTCTCGTTTTAATGTTTGGGTAGTAACAGAATATGTTGATTTCTTAAGTCATAATTATTTGTAGTTAATGATGTACCATATTAATTAGTGACTTACGAAAATATCAAAAATGTCTCGGCCATTTAAACAAATGTCAAGTTCGAATCAGTAAAATTATCTTGTTAACATTTACAAGTGATTATTTCTTAAATAATGCGAGATGAAAAAGTTCACATATGTGAAAAGGTTTTTAAAGTTCAATGTATCGAGTATTTGTTTTTTTATATGATGCATTAGTATTTATTTTTAGATACAAAGAAATGTCAGAACAAAAAGTTGATTGAAATTGACTTGGTGTAGGTGATGAAGTTTACTTTGATTTGGTAATAGTTAAATAGTAATTACTTTCTTTAAATTTTGTTGTATTTACGATTTTAAGGTCAATGTTACTTTGAAATAAAAGTAGTATTTTATTCCAAATTTATTTTATAATTATACTGGTTTATGTTTATTGGTTGGTGTCATTAATTTAAATGTATGTAAATTTTATATTCAGTTTTAAATTTGAATGGTTTTTAAATTTAACTGTCATTTGCTTACAAACTGAATTTTAATGCATTTTAAATGTGTCTTTTAAATTTTAAATGTAATTTATATTTAAATGTTTTCGTTAAAAGCTATTTCATATACATAATTATTTTTTTAAACAAATAATAATAGTCGTAGTCGAGCAGATACAACTTTCTTCTCATAAGCTAGAGTTTACAAATTAAAATCTCGCTCACTCCAACTTATATAAACAAAATACGATTGTTAAGTTCCTGTTGTGCAGAGTATTAGCAAAATAAATAAAATGGCTGTTATTTTAGTATCTATAGATTCGTATTAAATAAATGTTTAGTATTTTATTACAACAGTCGGTTAAATGGCAAAGTACAAACAAGAAATAATATTTTACTATCATTATTCCAAGTTGTATTTAAGTTTTTATGAGCGTCGACTGAAACAATATTCACGGAAATAAAACGACAATTAACTTATTTAAGAATTACGAATAACGCAATAGCCTACTTAAAACTTAAATACTAAACTCATATTGTACCAAACTCAAACACGCACAGATAGATCTCAACAGTCACTTTAAAATGAGACAATCATAGTTAATTTCTCATCTCATTATATTTCAAGTGTGTGTGTGTGTATGTCGCTTTGTTACATAACAGAGATTTCATTTCTCCAAGTTGTGCGTGTCAAGAGACGCTTCAAGATGATATAATCGTTACTTTCTGAACATAGGCAAACAGAAAATATATAGTCATCGTCTTGCGAATTAATCTTGGTGATTTTTAAAAAAATAATTCCAAGTTTAGTTTATTACTTTCTTGTACGAAGTAAAGGAAGTATTGTAATCGCGAAAATTTTCGGTTCTCAGATTTCAGTGGAATTATGCATTTTGGCCATCCCTGAATCCATTTTGACTTATTTAGTCGTGCCGTCTGTACGTACGTATGTATCTCGCATAACTCAAAAACGGCAAGCCGTAGAAAGTTAAAATTTTGTATTTAGGACTGTTATAACATCTAGTTGTGCACCTCCCTTTTTGGTCATTATATAACTTCCGGAAGTGGTACTTTACTTGAAGCCTATAATAGATTTTAATGAAAAACTATATCAAAATATAATCCAAAAGTTTTCAAATTTGGTATATAAGACTATTATATCAATGGAAATAACATAATAGATTTTGGTTAAAAGGGACTAACCGGAAGTGATACATTACATGAAGCTGCTAACAGTTTTTCTTGAAAAAAAATGAAATTATTCTGATTTTAGAAATAAATGCTGCGTTTTAGAGAATTAAATTCTGCGTCTACCACATTAAGAATTATTTAATTAGCCTTTTGTATAAGCGAGATATGTTAATTTAAAAATTATATATTTTTTTTAGTTTTTTTTTTTAGTTTGCTATGGATTAGAACAAAAAATAAGAAAAAAAATAAAAATTTAATGTCAAATATGTGCAATTAAAAAAATATCTATAGTTTAATACGCGTACAAGGAAGTCATGTGGTGTCCACATCAGATTTTTAAATAGAGCAGACCAAAATAAAAACCTTTTAATTACATAACATAATTTGTATTTCTAGAAGAAAATTTGTCGGTATTCTTTTGTCTAATGTTCGTAAGCTAGTGGATAAAACTACGATCTCACTTCGATTTATATCAAAAAACGATTGTGTTTGAGTGGTTACACTATAAGCTAATGTACTAAGAATTAAATTCCTGTTATGCAGAGTAACATAGAAATAATTATTCGACCAATGTTCATGAGTGAGACGAAGACTATAGTTGTACAGTGTCAGTAAGTGATAGTGAACGCATTTCCGTTTCACTATACCGTTGCCATTCTGTTTCTGTTTGTTCCGTGTCCTCGATAGGTCATTACGTTTAAAATAGTTACTTGACTTGTCTTGTATTATGTAATGTACTCGCATATGAGCGAATACTGCTAGTTTTTATTCGCTAACAACCGGTTCCGATATAAACATTTTTATATTACACTTGTTTATGTAATCATATATTATTAAAATTCAATGATATGTATTTTTATATGCAGAAATAACATGTATGTAGGTAGAAGTTGCTTGTTGAATTCATTTATTTACGTGGTATATTTATTTATTTACATAAACCTCGTAGACTTCAATTTATAATCAGTGATTCGGATTTCACTACAAAATTAATTTCCTTTTGTATAGAATAGCAAGTAAATTTATCTGTCACGACTCTGTCAAAATGTAAAATTTTCTTTCCTCAATTAATACTTTACTAAATGTACTGACTTCTACTAAGAAAAACCTACATTATTATAAGAGCCTATGAATATTTATGGTATTTAAACTAGCAAACACAAAATAAAATAAAGAAATACAAGTAACAGAAATGGCAAGCTTATAGAGACCAACTGAAAGTATACTTTTGTTTTAAGTTTGACATATCGTAATCCACGCAATCTCTTAGTAGTTAAATACTCCAATACCTCATTAAGAAAGTGTAATTTTTCCTTCAGGTGCTTTATATCTCTTAGAAAATGAAATATCATCATCGGGACGAAATGTCTCACTTTCTTCGCATGATATATAAATAACTATAATCTAATAAAATATCAAACTAAACACTTGTCTAGGTCTCACAAAATTCAGCCTCCAAGTCAACTTAGGAGATCCTCGTCAGAGGCTGGCCAGCACAGTTAGTAACCATAGACGTGTTTCGCTCTTATTAGAGCTCATCAGTATGGTATAACACACTCCTTCACCTACAACAAAGTTCACATGAAGGAGCTGTATGACGAAGAACTGTGCGTCTCATAAGTTGTCTTAGAGGCTGAATTTTGTGAGACTTAGACAAGTGTTTAGTTTGATATTTTATTATTAAACCTAGTTTCACCAAGTGAGCATTCAAAGACAATTAATTTTGTCTTTGTTGTTTTTTATTTAAATAACTATAATCTACCTGAAAGATCTTGTAGCATTGGCCATCAGGTGGCCAGTAGATGTGCTGCCAGCCTCGAGGTTGTGCAGCACAGGGATTGAGATCTGGGTCTGCCCACGGCGGGGGTCGAACAGCACCCTTTGCTATATACACCACCATTACCAGTTCGAGCCACAACCACAGCGTCCATTGCCAGATCATAGTCCATCACAACACCCCAACAAATCTCTAAAACAAAGTCAAACTAGCTGAAAACATTGTAATCCTAGCAAAACATTTACTTTTAAATCTATCAGCGTTTGCATAAATAATATGGAAAAGATCCGTAGCTTACAAAGCCTTTTAAAGAAGAAAATTGGAAAAAATGACAATAGCATATAAAGTGCATTTAATCGCAGCGATTAATTGTCGTTGATTTAATCGTTCCATAAATTAACAACGCAAATCGATTATTTGGAACTTTCGTTGTGGTATCGTGATGTCGTGATACTCTACCGATCATGTTTTAATATTCAACTGAGCGTGTTATTTGTATGTTTAGCATGATGCCGGTGCTTTCTTTAAACTGCCGTAATTTATTTGCTTTGTTATGAATTCAACATTAAAGAGGAAATAAATGAAATTAACTGTACAGTACTACATTTACATGCATATATTAGCTACTAGAAATTGAAATTCTAAGGGCCGGTATTGTAACAAAGTGAAACAATTTCGAATTTGTTTTTATTATAATCAACTCAATTTCGAGAGATACTGACTAATTAAATGTTTTCATTTATAAATAATTTTGTAAAATTTTACAATTTTATTTTTATATTTTAATATATTATATTTTGACACAAATTAGTAGTCCTTAATTATTTGGTTTATTATTTCAACTAACTTAACAGTATTTTAATTTGCTAACATCATTTCTATTGGGTTCGAAATATAAAATTGTACAAATCGGAAAACCATTTCAAAATTATTGTGCGACTGAAACAAATATCACTAATAAAATTAAGAAATAAACCAGTAAATTTCAATTTCAAGAACCGATTAAATATTTACCAGTTTCACGAACTGGAACATCGTTTCGTTGTATTTGGAGCCTTGAGTTTTTAAAAACAAACCAAAAATATTGACTGGTAGTACAACCTCTGTTTTTGGGTGTTCTAGGAGAACGGTTTTAACATGTTAGAGATAGCTAAAACAGCCAAATACACTGCTCTTGAAACAGGCAAAAACAGAGCTTGTGCTACCAGCCATTGAATCGGTATTGTAGTTCAACTTATGAAAATTATATTGCTATTTTTTATGTATAATTTTTTATTGTTAGACGCATACATTTATTAGGAAATTGGAATATCGACTCTAAAAGATACAAGATGCAAAAAAAACCTGACTTATTTCTAATAAATTATTCATATTTTAGCAGTTTTAGCATACGTTGGCAATTACGCACCGTCCGATAAAATCGTTTTAATGACCGTTGCTCTTGACAACAAAAAAAATATAAACGTAGATAAACGCGTATGAAATTGTTAACTTTTTCGACAGCTGCATAAAAATGATTTTTACCTTGTATAAAATTAATTTCGTCCTTTCTAAATGATAACAATTACTAATACATTATTTATCGCTAAGTTCATATTTCGTAATAATATTACAGTTCCTTTCTTTATTTCTTGATCAATTATTCAGCATTTTGTGATAGCTACCTACATATCCATTGTGCTCCGATTTGTAATACATATTGAACTCTATCTGAACAGTATGTATCTATTGTAATACTCGGGTATCCTTCGAAAAAGGTCATTTCTTTGTGTTTGTATCTGTCGCTACCCGACACTGTCAACTGTCAGCGATAATGGAAATTAGCTTTATAAGTAAAAGTATTTCAGTGGAATTTGTGTCGTAAAAAAATCCACTCTACTTTTTATGTAAATTATTATAAATTAACATATTATATAATTATGTAAACTAGAAATGGATATAAAATGTTTTTAGGAAGTGTTGACATAAGCATTTAGAATAGGAAATGTAAAAGTACTTGAAGATCTTATCCGAGATCTTATCTATAGAAATAAGAAAACATTTTTGACAGTTACAAATTTATGGAAGTACTTTTGATAGCTATAATCGCATACTGACTTTTTCATACTCTCTGTATATAATTACGAAAAAGTTAAAAACACATTGCTTAGTACCATTAAAAAAAATGTTTGAGTCCATCTGCAAACTCCCTTCGGATTTCATTCCCTTTTAAAAGCCAAAAAGTATTTTTTTTTCGTCTATTTTTTTTTTCACGATTTGCACTAGCATAATCTTTCCGCAAATAAGTTTGGCATTCAAAAATATCTTTAAATTAAAAAAAAATACAACTTTTTAATTTTTGGTCGCGAATTTCAAATAAAAAATCACATTTAAATTATGTAACTCTCTTCTAATAGCGGTGGTATTGTATGAACGCAGTGGACATTATGAATTATAATGCCCGCATAATTATTTATTTAATTTATGCTACTCTGTACAACAGGAATATAATCCCAATTATAGTACAGGGTCCGGATTCAGTTAGTTTTTATATGTTTATCTTGAGTAGGATTCGAACTCAGGATATGGTATCAAATGCCTAACCACATCACCACACTGTCGGTCATAATACCCCGGTCGTTATGGAGTTGTTTATATACTTCGTATCAAAGCAATAAACAACAAATAATGTTCAAGTGAAAAATATAAAAATTATATGTACACCTCGTGAAGAAAGTGTAATGTTTCCCTCAGGTACTTTAAGAATGAAAGAAATGAAACAGCCCCTTCGGGAAGAAATGTTTCATTTTCTTCCCTTGATGCTTGAAACACGAGTAAAATAAAATTATTATTAAAATATTATTCAAAAAGAAACATGCCAATTGCAACTCTTAAATGACATTGAATCAAAGTTGCTCTGTTTTTTTCACACAGGATCAATGTCAAAAGACGTTAAAAGAAAATAAAAATAAGCTACACCAATCAAAAACATATTCTTTATTGGCCAAACTATAACGTGCAAAGTCACTATTGTTTATAATCAAAGCCACAAATAAATAGATGTAGGCTAGTCACGCAATCTTAATAAAAAAAATTAGTTGAAGTTATTTACTCGTGAAGAAGTTTTATCAATATATTCGAGAACAATTTACAATGAGATTTATAGCGCTTAAAATAAATTATAATGACAAACTCCAAAAAAAATAAAATGTCACGGAACATTCTGTATTGTCAATTATACTTATTCGAGTATTCAATTTCATGAATTTATTACTGAATATGTCAGTTTGTAAATAAACTATAAATACTAATATATTTTTTTATTTAGTGGTTTTTCTGCAATCAAATTATCAAAAGGATCAAATTAAATTGAATGGAGATGCTGTCAAAAGCTATCACTATTATCAAGCTGTTGCATTGGTAGAAATTGTTAGTTGTTATGGATTTAAAAAATTAATAATTGCTGAAAACAGTCGTTACTGTAAGATAACATTTGTTATTTTTCTGAAATTACGACCTAAAAGTGCAAGATCTTCTAAAATGATCGTTGAAAAAGTAGAGTATTCCACTCGCATATTATGACAATTACACGTTCAGATAATTACGATTCTCGCCTATGGCTCGTGCTGCAAACTTCATTCTCATGAATAATACCTATTATAACACGTTCGTATAATATAATATTGATCACAGAATGTTAAAATGGGAGTAAATCATAATAAATAAGGATTGTTATTAATTTATCGATCAGTAACAGATAATAATCAAGTTAATATTAAATAAAAATATTTCAATTGTAATAGAGCTATTTATTGTCTTTGTATGCAATATAATAATACCGTGATAAGCACAAGCATAACATAATTGACCTATATAAATCGATGCAACATAAAATTAACATACTTAAACGTAGTATTTGTCATATGATTGAACCATACTCGAGCTCTTGCCCAACATGACGTAAGCAACGTACCGTGTAAACCGATCTCACTGATTATTACTCGAAGTGAACCACATGAACGTTATTGTTTTGTTTGGTTTGGTTGTTGGTTGTGTGACTGTCACCTTGCATTGAATTTAATACCTAAGTTGTACTTTCTCTGTGTGATTCACAAAGAACCTCTTGCGTTATGTTGTGTTAATAATCTGCGGGCGTAACGTTAAGTAATGTCGTTAAGTGGACCTAGAAATTGTGAGCCTTCGCTCATGGTACTGTAGGTATTGTTTATGTCTGGTATGTGATGTGAATTTTTGATTGTATTTCGGTTTCAATATGTAGGTCTCTGCTGCATAAAGATATTTCGTTAGTTTACAAAGAATTGATGAAATTAAGTCGATTTGTTATAATTAGATTTTGCTTCGAGAAATTGTACATAACTTAGTAGTATCGTGTCGGCTTTTAAAATTACCCCTGTGGCCCCCTACCACTAACATCTTTGAGGGCCGTGATTTGAGAGCACTTCACACCTAAAATATTTCACTTACAGATATCTGCTAATGGTTAAAAGGAGTGATATATTTATTTTTATTTTAAATTGGAACATAAATGTGATGATTTTTATATAGTCGAATTTTGTGAATATGTCGTCAACAAAGTTGGAAAATTTGGCAAAAACAAATATATAAAGGCTTGTTTGTTCAAAACGGGAGCGAAGCGAGCCTTGCTAAGAACATGTTAAACACTAAAATAAATGTATAAAATTAAGATTAATTTGAGCTAAAATTAAATATAACGGCTTGTGTATCTGGAACATGTGTTCTACTTATTTGTTCTATAGGAGCGAAGCGAGCCTTGCCAAGAACACTTGCAGTATTCAAATACATGTATAAAATTTAGAATAATTTAAGCTAAAATCAAATATAACGGCTTGTGTATCTGGAGTATGTGTTCTACGAACTTGTACAACGGGGGCGAAGCGAGCCTTGCCAAGAACACATTCAATATTCAAATACACATATAAAATTGAGAATAATTTGAGCCAAAATCAAAAATAACAGTTTGCATGTGTGGAGCATGTGTTCTACGAGTTTAGGATTTGTTTTTTTTAGAAAAGCGAGCCTTGCCAAGAGTGCGTTATGTTATTAAAAAAAAACTGATAAATAATTCAAGTTTTGCATTTGAAACTTTGTACATTTTCTGGATTTTATACTTCACCGGAACAGATATAAGTTTAAAGTCAGAGAAATTTGATCCCGCAAACTCTAGCTTGGTAGATAGAAATTGTATCCACTAGTTTGTAATTATGATTTTCTGCTATTATGGAATTTTTATTATATTTACATTTTGTCTGTTAGCTATGACACATTTATAAATTGAAAGATTGTGAGTAGGAGAAATAAACAAGATTTTCTCTCGTATGCAAGGAATTATGAATGTGGATGAAAGGAAAGTTGCGAAGCCAGGATAAGAATTAATTTTAGGATAAATCTAATGAATGTTTCAAGGGTTCGTATTATCCCAATTAATTTTATTTATTTATTTGTGCTACTCTGTACAGCAGGAACTTGATCTCAATTACAGTACAGGGTCCGGACTCATCAAGCCGCAGTATGGTAGTTTATATACAGGGTGATTCATTATCTCTGCACGAAACTTTAATGACATATATAATTTGATATACTGATTATAGAACAAAAATATTTTTTTTGAAATTCGCAAAAATTAGGGTATTTCATTCCTAGCGAACATTTTTAGTGTCACTGGTTTAATTCGGAATTTTGTTCCGCTTCTCCATACACTAACAGCATATCTACTAATTTACTGTTGCTATACATTTTTCTCAAATTTCTTCCACAACAACTTACCCTTTCAATGCCGTATACGAAATCAGACTAGGTACTCAAATAAAAATAAGGCATTACACCAGGTACCTACATAATAACTAATTAATAAATGATTATTTGTAGGCAGTGTTTATACTTTTATTTTATTAGTAACATAATTATAAATAATTAAATGTACTATTAAACGAGTTACACTACACATGTTCGCTAGGAATAAAATACCATAATTTTTGAGAATTTCAAAAAAAGAAATTTGTTTCTATAATCTGTATATCAAATTATATGTCATTCAAGTTTCGTGCACAGGTATAGAAACACCCTGTATTTATACTAGCTTGAGTGGGATTCAAACTCAGGATTCTTGGATTTAAATACAGTAATATTAACCACATCACCGTACTATCGGAAATATGTGTGAAAAAATGTTCAAAAGCTTCAACTGCAAAATCTTGGAAGTTTAATGTATTATAACATATTATTTATTTGTTATATAACATTTAATTTTTAAAAAATAGCATGACATTATTTTGTTATGAAATTACAAATAGATGAGTGTAAAATGTTAAAGTAAATTTAATCATACATCCATCATAAACTTCATTTAGTAAAGAAAAGAAGATAAATTGCAAAATGTGTGTATGTACATAAATATAGCAATTTAATTTCCAATTATAATACACTATGTTTCACTTTATACATTGTATGTATTATGTTACATAACAACATTAACACTTGCTAACAGCAAATTAATTTATCGTTCATTATTATACATCTTCACTTACCATAAATTAATATTAAAGTTTTTTCAATTTACATAAAATTAGTAGAATGTAGTAAAAAATTAAATCTTTATTTATGGTGAAATAAATAGTAAATAAATCATAAATTTCTTGCTAGATTTATGTAACATTCCGTAAAATCTGCACAGTAATCAGTAATTGTAATATCACGCCTTCTACTAGTGCTAGTGCAACAGAATCGAGATTTGCTCTTGGCGTTAGTTAGCGATGTTGTTGTGCACTATATAACAACACGTTGTACAGCACATGCACTTTCCTAAACATGAGTATTATTCTATTTAAGTATCAGATCAGTAGAATCAAGCTAATCATTATTATAGGTAGCGGTATTATGAACGAGTTTATTTTATTTTACCCTCCTATAGGCTACCTATACCCTTACCAGATATCGGTATAGCTACACAACTTTTTAATTTAAATAAATATATATGATAAATGATAATTTATAGATAAATAAATTTAAGACAAAAAAGTACACCATGCTTTTTACATTGGTGCCGCGGTGTAAGGGTTAGCGCAATTGCCGGGTAAGCAGAAGGTCCCTAGTTTGAATCCAGGCGTCACCTGAATTTTCCTACCATTATTATGTGGAACATTTAAATAAATAATTGATATCTCGAAAACTGTGAGAGATAAATAAAAAACAACAAATCGAGCTTTTTTTATCCTATAACAAAGTCTCAAGGGCCAATATTTAGTCCTTGGTTATAATTCTATCAAATGTTAGGTGTTTGTTGGTGAAATTAAGGGTGAGAGATTAGGAATAAATGGATGGTTGTGAATGAAGCTTTGTTGTGGAAGGAAAGATGAGACAAGCTTGTATTAAATGAATTATGAATGTGGATGAAGCGTGGTGTAATACGAGATTGACAGAGATTAACTGCAGGATGAATTTAACGATTCAAGGATACGTGTTATCCTATTTGATGGAACATAGCGTGCTGTTAAGTACTTACATATAAATTTAATTTCATCAATCAATATTTAGTTAAATATATCAATTATAATATTCTTTAGTTTAAGTAGATAATTTTAAATTATCTAATTTATTTGAAGCATTTTGCTTTAAAATCATTTTTTTTAAAATTGATATCGGAAAACATACGATATTAAATGTTCAAGATAATTAAAAAATACTGTTTTCTATCGGTGCACTATATTTTATAATAATAAAATAAAATGATTAAAGTGAACATACCGTCTCAAACTTTATTTTCCACAACACAAAAAACAAACCATTCACGTACTAGTTCACTAACAAAACATAATTAAAATCCACTCTTAATTACTAATTAACAAATGTGCCGCCCGTATATTTGCGCTCAACTTTTCGCGGCCCACAATCTCAGCCGTCTACCGCCGGGATATGAAATGATACTTGGTTACCTAGCAACGAACAACACATTACATTTGTTTCACTTGCGACCAATCTCAGTGGGGGAACAGTTGCAAGTGTGTGACGCTACTAAAACAAATAACAACCGCTACAGCTGTCAAAAGAAAGAAAGGAAAAAAGAGTTTCCCACTTTAATGTCATTATGACATCCGATTAACGAGTAACTATTTTATGTCGGTGAATCGTATTTTCAATGTCATATTCATATTGCTACCAACCACTTTCACTTTTGAGGTTACCTGAAAGTGAAATTTCTGTTTTGTTTCGTTTGTGTTTTTTATCGCGGTGGTCTTGTTTTATTTTTTAAGGTTAGTTTTAACAGCCCATGTTCAGAAAATTGTGTAACTGGGAACAGGTTTACTAGGAAACGAATATTCGAGTAGTGTGGAAGATATCATTATGATTTTTGTTGATATAGTTCGTGAATTCAAGTTATGATAATGATTTAATTGACATTTAATTATGTGTTACACTTACGAAATTAATTATTGCATTGTTCGGTTTAGTGATTGTGGTTTGTTTTTATCCGAAACAAAATACATAATAAAACATTTAATTGTAGACTTTGTTTTATGAATAATTGGTGAGCGCGAAACCTGCCAGCCTGGCACGACAATCATGTCTATTTTATTTTTAAATTATATCGGATCATGTTTTGTTGACATTTGAATACTCTATTCTCATTGTTGTCAAATTTTTGACTATAAATATCAAATGAATATATATTTAACTTTTGAGCTTACTGGCAATGTAACATCGAATGTTAATGACGATTCCAAAAATGTGTATCAGAAAAAAAAATTACGCTACTGAATATACTTAAAAATAAGAATATGTCTGACATAGGTTCATAATAAATAAGTACTATTTAAGGTGAACACTGATCCTTTTTTAAACAAGATATTAATGAAATATGTTATGTATTTTAAAATCAAAGGTTCAAAGTATTGTAATAAAATTAAATTTATATATAAATAATAATGAATATAATTGTAAAATAGTAATTTATGCAACAAGGGCGTTACGTAGACGATAATGCGCATTATTATCTAGTAACGTCCATGGTGCCTACAAGATTTTATTTTCAATAAAATTAAATAAACATATCATGCCTTTTACTCATTACTGGGTGTGGCACTCTGCGTTCGTAGATCTCGGTAAGTGATATATAATTTCAGACGTACGTTTTTTTTATGGCTCGGTTTAATGCAATTTTTAATCACCCTGTAATAATGTGTATTTATTTATTTATGTTACGCTGTACAACAGGAACTTAATCCCAATTACAGTACAGGGTCCGCACTCACCGAGCCGCAGTGTAGTAGTTCATATAACTTTTAGCTTGAGTGAGATTCGAACTCGAGATCCCCGGATTCGAATTCCATATCGCTATCCACACCACCGTTCTGCCGTATAAGCGTATTAATCAACTATAGCGTTGTGTGAATGGAGCGAGCATTATAAGTGGGCGTTGTGTAGCATAATGCCCGCATCGTTATGAAATTATTTATATACCTCGTATTATAGCAATCAACAACAAATAATAATGTTCAAGTGAAAAAATATGTATATTTGATTTTTATAAAACAAAATTGTAGTAAGGTAAAAAAATGTATTATATTTAGAAATATTATAGTAATTGAAAAAGAAACAATTTGCATAATTCTTAAAAGTTTTGCACTTTTACATAAACTTGTTTCTTTGTTCAACCTAATCGATAAATTATTGTTTTTTCATATCTTATTAATGGATTATTTTAGTTTCATTTCCATATATTAATTTAAAAATAAGATGTAAAAACACACAAACCTAAAAAATTTTAACCTTTGCATTTATATTTCATTAGTTATTCATTAAGAATTAAAATAGAATAAATAACATATTAACCACACCCTAGTGTCATATTAAAATAAAATTAATTAGCATTGAGACACTTCTTGAAAAATAGTTACGTTTACCGTTTACGAAATCACTAAATATTTATATGAACTAGAAGAAATGTCACAGTCTAAACTTCCGCATATGTTCTATATTTAATTACGAATGACGCAAATGTTGTTTCTTTGTCTTAAAACAAGGAATTACTAAATTTGACAAAGGACCGTGATTACATTTAGTGCATTAATTTCCTCCTTGTTTACTAAGCTTTAAACAGTGGTGTAGACAATGAGATATATTTCAAATTCTTCATATATAATTAAATAGTAACGCATCGGGCTGGGAGACAAAAGAGAATTTCAGTCGACACTTGAAATTTTAATAACAATAAACACAAAACCAGAGTGTTGTTACCGTGAGAATTATGGGTATAATAGTATGATATATTTTTTTTTAATTTCCTTTTCTGAAAATTAGAAATAATTTGAAAATAAACTAAAACTGAAACATACACTTAATTGGATGACTGAAGTTGGCATTCAAACAATGATGTTTTTGAAACAAGATATTATTAAAATATATCACGTCTTTTACCCATTACTGAGTGTGGCACTACCTAAGCAGATCTCGGTAAGTGATATATTTTTTCGCGTGAAGTGCGGTTACCAGCCGTCAAATCACGCCCCCCAAAGATATTAGTGGAGGAGGAGCCACAGGGGTAGATTTAAATTGGTGAAAATTGTTTGTCGGCTGTGGGGATCGACCCAGGGTTCTCAAGACTCGATACCACTGAGCCACCTACCCCATTATATTATTAATACTATAATTGAATCATATAGGGTATTTCAATACTTCGGGAATAAAATTAAATGTATATACTGCATGATATACTCATCATGGATCAAAAAGATTATTTTTTTTTCATTTATTTGCACTCCATATGAAGTACACATTTTTAGTGCCACTAGTTTTAGAGTTATTTATAATATATTAATAATTAAATTATAATTGTAAACACAACAAAATAGGCATTTATCTGATTTTGTATAACGGATAAATTGACTATTATAGTATTTATAATTATAATTTAATTTCTAATGTATTAGAATCAACACTGAAACTGTATTTACTTCTGGTAAGCTGCATTTAATTTTGCGAATTAAAAAAAATACACATTTTTGATCCGGAATCAGTATATCATATAGTATCTGCCATTTAATTTTGTTCTTGAAGTATTAAAACACACTGTATTGTATATATTTTTGAAGTTAAGGTTTGAAAGTTATTGTAATATAATATGAAAACATTTAATTTATGTATAAATGATAATGGAAAATGATTTCAAAATTTTTATTAAATTTCTCAGAAACGGTTGAGAGATGTAATACTTTCGCTCCCTTTGTGATTTCTAAAACTATATTGACAACATTTAGTTGCTAACCATGTTTCAAATGAGTTGGTGTTATATTTATGTAACTTATTGTGTTCGCTATGTATAAATTTAAATGCTTACATAAATAAAATATTTTAAAATTTCTGATTGCTATAATAGGACTAGAAAGCTGACAGCACTAAAGTGTATCATCTACCAAGATCTGCAGTTGCAAATTTGTCTAAGAAAAATAATAATGAAACTATTTATAAGTTTCAGAAAATAAAAGTTATTTTTTCCATTGTAATATTGAGGTAAAGCGTAATGAAATTAGGATAAACCCAATTATAAATTTCAAATATTCATCATTCGGAATGATCTGTCCAAATCAATTTCATAAATGAAATTCTCGGAATTATATTTCCTATGGTTTCAATTACATAATTGTCTACCATCTTGTGCATTTCTGTAATTTCAAATTGCGTTGTTTTTACGTTGTGTTACGACACTGCATTCGTGTGACTGAATTCTAGATTTCGCATCTTGCAATAAGATGAAACTCGTCTGACTCAGTTGCAGATCTCAGCCTAAAGTCTGAGAACCGGCTGGGAGTTTTAGCACACAATGCAACCAACTTAATGGTGAAATTAAATTAGATGTGGCAAAAACAATACGACACATATATCTAGAACGAAATTTACATGTAACAAGGAAAAATACGAGTACTATCATAATACGAACACATTTTAGTTTGGGGATGATAGCAGAATAACTTTTTATAATAATATATTCTCTTATTTTGTAACTCCATCATTATATGTAACCGATCGATAAATTAATTACAACCCTTATATTTCATGATTACTACTAACATATATTTTAGCAAGTTCTTACTAAATATTCCTTTATCATTTCTTACTGTATATAGCTTTTAATAATAAAATATTACTATATTCAAATTTTTCGCCTAATTTAGATTTTAAATACTACCACTCTTCTCACTATCTTTGTTTTGTATGTAAGCCACAAAATCTCTTTAGATTTAATTCATTTTTATTTAATAAAAAATATAAAATAAACACTTGCCTAAGTTTCACAAAATTCAGCCTCCAAGTCACCTTATAAGAGCATCGTCAGAGGATGGCCAGCACAGTTAGTAACCATAGACCCGTTTCGCTCTTATTAGAGCTTATCAGTATGGTATAACTCACTTCTTCACCTAGAACAAAGTTCACGTGAAGAAGCTGTGTGACGAAGAACTGTGTGGAGGCTGAATTTTGTGAGACGTAGCCAAGTGTTTATTTTATATTTTTTATTAAACCTAGTTTCATCAAGTGTATGGATGATAATTAATTTTCTCTTTGTTGTCATTTTTATTTAATCTGTTATTTCTGTGGATTTGAGAATTCGGAATCGTTTCACACAGACCACCACATTAAAATTAAACCTTTTGAGGCCTGGATTTGACGGATGGTAACCACACTTTACTCGCATAATATATCATTTACCGAGTTCTACTACGACAGAGTGCCACAAACAGTAATGTGTAAAAGGCGTGATGATATATAATCAATAAATAATTAATTGTCATTAACATATCGATCGATAATTACAGATTAAGATCCAGTTATAGAATAGAGATATAGATTTATAAAATAATAGTCATGCTACGGACAGAAGTAATTCTGTATTAAGAATCAATTGTATGCAGTTTTATATCTAATCTGTATTATCATCTAGTCCGTTTTCTAATCTTAATTTAATTAAGTCATCCAATCTTTAATTTTTTTAATGGAAAATCACTCAAGAGAAAGTCATCAAAAGTTGTCTTCGTAACAATGTGTTCACCTTTGACCTCCTGTAATGTCTTCGAGTAATTTGAGATTAAGATTTACATACAAGGGTTAGACAGGTGTATAGAAAACTTATTTATTCATGAAGACATTTACATTGCTGAAGAAAATATTGAGAAACTTATAGCTTCTAAAATAAATATGTATGATTAATTTGTAATTAAATAAATCAAAACTTAGTATGTAGTTGTACAGAAATGTTTTCTTGTTATTGTCTTTCTTGATTAAAGATATATCTACAGAAATCTGTACTTGCTGATTATATATATTATTTCAAATATTTAAATTTTATTATTTTGTTAACTTCAGTAAATCTACAGTTTTTGTTTTTTTAATTTAAATTTCTAATAGTCTGATAATAATTTAGCAAATAATTCAGTTTTTAAGATTAGTAGGGTATTTAATAAAAATAAAGTCTCAAAGTATTATGCATTTAACATAACAGTACTGTTTTCAGTACAGTATAATGTTGCAGGCGTATTTACGTCTCAAACGGAACATAAATAATGATTTTTAATTAATTTAATATCATTGAGATAATTAATTGCGAATATAGATGTTTATAAGGATATTAATGACATAAGAAATACAAATAAAATAAATAAATAATTTGCCTTATTACCCATTGCTGGGTGTGGTACTCTGCCTATAGCAGATCTTGGTAAGTGATATATTTATGCACGTAAAATATGAATGAAAGAGCTACGGAGATAATTTTAATGTGACGAAAATTGTATTGATAAATTTTTTGTGATTAGTTTGTACACAGATGATGCAGCATCAAAAGAATATCAACTCAAATCTACGTCCACAGAAATAGAAACTATGAAACGACAATTAGAAGAGGCCCTTAAGTCCAAGAACCAAGCAGTTACAGAAAACAGGTAATATTCAAAAATTATAAAACATTTTTTAACAATTATTTAACTTTGTCATGTATTACAGACGACTCCAAAATGATTTAGCTAAAGTCAGTTTAGACTGGAGAAATACTACTGGTGATCTGGACAGGGCCACAAGAGAGATAGAAGATCTCAAGAGTCAGTTGCAGCAGTATGTGTTTGAAGTCAAACGGGCCGAAGATATGATGTCCAAAAAAGTAAGATTTACTTTTGATTATTATTTAATATTTCAGTTAATATGACAGCTTGCTGCCATTTTGTTTCTAAGATGATGGACTACAACAAATTTGCTTATGAATAAAAATATAAAAATGACATTAAATCGCTCTAAGATTAAATATAATCAGTGATATTTGTTAATTGTGACAGATAATTTCAAATTTATGAACATTTAAACCAAACGGTATGACTTTCACTGACCACCTAATATTTGAACCAATTACATTTATTTCATTTTTAGAAGTCCTTTTAAATTGAACAATCGATTACCTTTTTCGTTATCAATTATGACAAATAATAATTTCAGGTAGATATATATTTTTAATGGCACGATTTAATGACTTTCTTTTAATCACCCGATATCTACCCATAATTTTCTTTCAAGATGGCTGATATCTATACTAATTAAATTAAAATAATGATAACATATTTCGCTAGTTTTCAATTTATGATTTTTTATTATTTTTGTTTTTGATGAATTATGAGAACGAGCGTGCAGAAATGCTTTCGTTATCAATTATGACAAATAAAATTTCAGATATACTTTTTTTTAATGGCACGATTTAATGTCATTTTTTTAAACACCTGATATCTTCCTATAATTTTGTTTCAAGATAACGGATATTAAAAATAAAATAATGATAACATATTTTGCTTGTTTTCTAATTATGATTTTTTTTATGAATGTAGGAGAATGAGCGTGCAGAGATGCTGGACCAGTTCCGGTGTTTGAGCCAAGAAGCCACCCTTTTGGAGACCAGCAATCACAGTTTGGAGACCAAGGCCATGGAAGTGAAGAGCCAGCTTAGTGCAGCACAAGACCACATCCAAGATCTGGAGAGTAAAATCGATCAGCTTAACACGTTGAACAAAGACTACGAAAGACAGGTGAGTTTCCTTTTTTAAAGAATAATTTAGCCTGCAGAAATTATAAAGATTTAAAAAGATAGAAATCAAGTAAAATATATTTGCATTTATAATTAATTAATTAGTTATTATATGGGGTAGGTGGCTCAGTGGTATCGAGTCGGCCTGTGGATCTTGAGAATCCTGGTTCGATCCCCACAGCCGACAAATAATTTTCACCAATTTAAATCTACCCCTGTGACTTCCCTTCCACTAATATCTTTAAAGACCGTGATTTGATGATTTGTAACCGCACTTCACGCGAAAAAATATATCACTTACCGAGATCTGCTTAGGCAGAGTGCCACACCCAGTAATGGGTAAAAGGCGTGATGATATATTAATTTTTATTTATATTAATAATAACGTTGACAATTATTTGTGGTTGAAGTAATTTTGTATGCGTTTGGTTGTTCTTTTTGTGTGTAGATCGCACAATTATCATGCCAAATAGCGTGTTTGGAAACACAAATAAAGCAGCACGCAGGTGCCAACAATAAAACGGAAGTAGATCTAGCTGCAATGAAAGAACTCTGCTGCAAGTTAGATGGACAGAAAGACATTCTGATGAAGGAATTAAAAGAGAAAGATGAATATAGATCTCATGTAAGTATTGTTTATATTTTAAATTATCACTAACTTTAATTGAACTGTTGTTTCTGATAGACGGATTATCAATATGAATCCAGTTTAGATGAGGATGAATACTGTAAAATTGTTGTTAATATTAACGTAAGTCAAGTTTGTAATTTGGTCTTTGCACTATGCTTTTTCTCAGCAATTTTATGGAATTTTAATTTTGGTTTAGTACAGATTTTTTATAATTATTTGCTGTAATTTTTTTTTATTATACAGGTTAATTCAATACATTTTAATAGCAATTATTGAATTAAAGTACAGAATTTAATTGTCTTCAATTTTTATTTAATAGTTATATGTGTATCAAGGAAACGTGAGACATTTCTTCCCAAAGGTGTCATTCATTTTCTGAGCGGAAAATGATTTTTTTTAATCGAACAGATTATTGTATCAATGAATACATGAAAACTTAAGAGGCTGCAGCCACAATCGCGGGAAAAAATTTTGGCCGGGACGTGCGGTGGCAGGTAGCAAGTAGGCTGGCCCAGGCACGTTCCCCTTCCACTATCTGATGAAGCGAAATGGGTTGTTCGTACAAAATGCACTGACACTGACACACTCACGTTTAATTCTGCAAGCAGTTTATTACTCGGTCATTGTAGATTGAGTTATGAGCAAATTCGTTTCAAAAAATGTTTAACGTTCGGAAATTTAGGTAGGTATATGGCTAGAAAATATCATAACCGACGTAAAATTTTCTGCTATATTAATTTTAGGAATGTAGAAGAGTGGAATGTAATCCAAGATCGCGAATTACCCCAAAAAATTCACTTTCAAAGTTTTTAGAAAATACACAAATTTTTCCTCGTCTTAAAACTTTTTTTCGTGTTTCTAGTAAACTAAAAAACATACATAGTTTATATTTTGTAATAGAATTTCTGCAACTATCCAACATGCAAATATGTTGAACAAGATATTAGATTGTTAATAATTAATTATTTATATATTTATTTATGTTGTGCGGCGCATTTGGTTATTTTGTATAACAAAAGCAGCATGCTACAAAATCACGTACCGTTTAGAATTGTAATTTACAGCGAGTAAAACATGAAGGAAAATTCAAACTTATTTTTCGTGAAGAAATATTGTCTCCAACTTGTATAGATTAGGAGTATTCATGGTTATTTTTACAAATATGCATTTATTATGTTATAATAGGTACACAATACACATTAATGCATATTAAAAAAGAAATTATATTATAACATGATTAAAATTAAATATTATATTTGACAAATAATATAAATAATAAAATAGGTACACATCTGACAATGTTCAAATCTCAGTAAATAATAACAATAATAGTTAGGTATTCATGCAAATAAATATTTTATTGTAAATAGGTACTCATATAATTGGACTATTATTTATTTGATTTTGTAAATGTTCTGATTGGTAAATTTCTTGATTGACGCGGATCTACAATTTCTTTTATTTTGAATGGCATCTACGGGAGTCAAATCTTTGGCTGAAAACGGACATTTAATTTCAATTAAGCCGTCGTTGTCAATTTTACCATCCGGAGAAGCAGCCAGGAAGGAATATTTTTTATCGATGAAAAGACCCGATTCTTCAATCTTAATATTCATTTCATTTGAAAATTGTAATTTTGCTATAGATTCGTTTTTAGAACCATATTCTGTTACTTTATTACCAAAAAAATTTGTGTTCATTAATTAATTTTGCGCAAGAGGTAGTTTTTTTCTGTTTACAAATTTGGCCAAACCAAGAAGCTGTCAATCGTTTTGATCTGTGTTGAATCCATTTCTGATTTGAACTTTGTCCAACAGTTTCTCTTTCAATTTTCATTCTTTGCTCATCTGACACTGAAAGTTCATCAAAAAGATTTTTCTTCATTCTTTCTAATATTTGTCTACAATACTATTGTAATGTTCTGCAGCATTATTTGTCATGTTACGTATTAAACTTTCGGAATTACAATTGTACTTGCTACTCGATTTAAACAGAGAAGAATTTCTTCATATAATCCACTATCCTTAAAATCCAAAATCCTGTTTTTTTCTCCTGATTTGTTTCCTCTGCAGTAATAATTTTCACAGTTATCATGATCTCCAAACACATGATGCATACTGTTTAAAATGTCTTTATTTAGCAATTGAACTTTTTGTGAAAAATTTATTTCCATGCTGTTTCTTTTTTTTTACTGCACATACTACAGCATTTCTCAATCGTTTTATATTGTTATTTAGTAAGTTTCTTTGAATTATTGGTATATTTTGCTTTCTGGAACTGATTTTTCTCTGGGTAAGAGTACGTAACTTGGTACAATAGTTTCGCAATAAATGGTTAGTACATTCTATTTTGTGGACAATGGGATTAAATCCATATGGTCGATGTTCTTGCAGTTTTCTAGTAACACTGCTATCACCATCACCCACCCAATACGCATATTTAACTCCATGCATTTCAATACTTTGATTGAAGCCCTCTAAAATTATTTCAGCTTCCATACTTCCAGATGATTTGTTCCAATTTTTGAAACATTTATGTTCTTTAACTTCAATCTTTTTACTTTCAGCTCTACTACAAACACAACAATATTTATTTTTTATTCCAATATATAAAATTTTTCCTGTTCTATATCCAACAACACAGCCAACACCCTACGATTATAATTGTCACTACACAGTCCACAAATAATAAAAATGATAGAAGTTTTAAATTTGTTGGCGAATGCATTATTCTTTCAACGCTCACTTGAACAGATGAAGCTCCACCCCCTACAGTGTTAGTGATCCAATCAAAATATAAGCCATTAATTGCTGGAATAGTGATCTACGCGCTCTATCTAGCGAGAGTGATATGAACTAAATTGCACGATATCGGCATGTTTCAGATGCAAAATATTGTTGTTATTAACGCAAAAATTGAAAATGTACAAAATAAACTGTCTTCAGAAATGTATAAACTTACGAATTGTATAAATAGATATTAATTTTCTATGATTGTAAGTGTTAAAACCGTTGTCCGAAAATGGTCAACTTGAGATTTAATTTATTTAATTATAGCAATCAATATGCCAAATTCTATCCTATAGCGTACTTTATATATAGTTTCTTATATAGTATATAAAATTTGAACAGTTTATTTGTTAATTTACAGGCTCAGGATTAGCCGAAAATTTGCCTGTTTCAAGATATATACATATTTGAATTGCATATTAACTCAATATTAAGTAAAAAAATGAAAAAAACGTTCTATAGCGCACTAAATCTATCCTTTAATATTCATTATACAAAATTTCAATAACCTAGGTCGTATAATACAGATTCATGACTAGCCAGAAAATATGGCTTTTCGAGCTGCAGCCTCTTAAGCTAATTTCAAAACAAAAACTTTCAAGAAAGATTTATAAATTAATTTTTAAAGGTTTCCAAATGGTCGTACAAAAATCATGTATGCTGGAAAAGTATTTAAAATTTCAATATAAAAATGGGGTAGGTGGCTCAGTGGTATCGAGTCGGCCTGTAGATTTTGAGAACCCTGGTTCGATCCCCACAGCCGACAAACAATTTTTACCAATTTAAATCTATACCTGTGGCTCCCCTTCCACTAATATCTTTGGGAGCCGTGAATTGACTGCTGGTAATCGCACTTCACGCGAATAAATATATCACTTACCGAGATCTGCTACAGCAGAGAGCCACACTCAGTAATGTGTAAAAGGCGTGATGATATATTTATATTTATTTATTTATATAAAAAAACTCACGCTTCTATGCAGAAAGTAATACTTTCTACACGAGCAGGCGGCAAATGTCTACTTTATTACATAGAATATATGCAGGAAAGCATCTTGAAAGCAATATTTATGAGTAATATAATTTGAATTTTTTTGGCACTGAACAATCTACAGTTTTAAGAAACATCTTGAATATAATATTATTTGTAGAATATTATATTTCTATTATTATATTGCTCTTTTATAATATCTAGTTGGAAAGAGAAAAGGAACGATTGAAAGTAGATATAAACAAACTACGAGATTCACTAGGCCAGGAACAATCGAATATCGGTTCAATGGAGAATCTACTATCGGAAAGTCGTCAAGAAACTGTTGAACAACGTCTTCTCAACCAAGAACTTCAGGCAGAAATCCAAAGACTCAAATGCATGGTAGAAGATTTGCAGGCAAAACTGTAAGTGCTATTTTGAATTTTATTTAATTAGTAGCAGATCAAATATAATTGGGAATAATGGAAACGGAATGGATACTTTACAGCTCAGCTACGTCGCAACAGTTAGATGTGTTTCAAGAAAAAGCGCTTGATTATAGTCAACAACTTAAACAGCTGAGACGAGAAGTTGCCAATGAACGGTTTCGAGCACATTCGGGCGACCTCAGCAGCCGTTACCCTTCCTTATAAAGCCCATAAACAAGGGGGCATATTTTAATTAATAAGATTGATACTTAACATTGCCAGTAGAAATAAATTTTAATATATTTTTATACATTGAAATTAAGTAATTATCATAATTTTATAATTGATTTTATTTACTGACTAGAACCAACCATGACGATTACAAATTGCTATGATTTAAATGTTATCCTCGATTCTTGTACACTGTTTTAATTATTAAATAATAAAGTAATTTAAAAAATTATACATCGAACATTTACATTTTAGAATCACAAAGTTATCATTTTGACTCAAATAATATTAAAGTGATTATTATTATTGAATTACATCTAGCCGAAACTATTATAAATTTAGATATTCTTATATATCTAAGAAACGCGAAGAAATTTGCCTATTATTTACCTATGGAGCAGGTTTCCTTCAAAAGGGGGAGCAAGAACACAAACACTTATGCATCAGATTCATCCTGCAATAAATCTTCGCTAAAAGTTCCGTATTAATAATACCCTTTCATTCAAATTCATTACATCTTTCGTGCACGTAACAAACTTTCGATTACATCAAACCTTTATTCGTAGGTCGTCCACGTAATCTTTCACTCTCATTTTCACAAATCTCTCATTCGACATACATTCCACCTGACCAAACAATCCCATTCATAAATAATCTTTAAGGAATTAATAGGTAATTATGAAAGTCGAAGAATACACGTGCTCAGACCCGGAAACTTAAATATAGGCCACGTCAAATGGGAATAATATTGCGTCATTGAATTTGTTTGTAGTACAACACATTACATGTTACATATACCTGAGGCCTATTCGTAACCTTGTTACGTCATAAATTATAAAATGTAAAACAGTAAAATACTACAATAATTATTTCTGTCATTTCAAGAAAACAACAACGTGACGTAATAATAATATCTCAAGCAGCTTCTGTAACATTCCAAAACGCCTATCCTATCTTATGTCCCTTAGATCCGCTGCCCATTCAGTTCAAACCATCAACACAGTTGACGTCCGTCTTCATTCCGATGCATCTCCTCGAAGCATCAGCAGTATTTTTACCAACATTATGCAGAAAAAACAACTAGAAACTGAGGAAACTAGTACTCCACCTTCGTACGAAGTCAAATGTTACAATAAAGAATCCCCTAGAAAGAAACCTCAAGAAAAAGAAGACAATGATACTTATAGAAGTCACACTACTGTTGATATAGAATGTCCAAAATATCGTGCACCTGTTAATAATACTAAAGTACAGACGGATAACGAAAAAAATGGAAATGTTTGTATTTGTTCGTCAAATGAGTTGACGAAAACTACGTATTGTTATAATTATCCAGGGGCACAGACACGTAGTAATACTGATAAAGGTGCAAATTCTGCAAGGAATGCTAATAACGGTGGTGGAAGAGTGACAATTTGTCGAGGAAGAAAAAGTACAGTCCCAAATAAAAATTGTTGTAATTGTACCCGATGTACGCCTGGTACTCGATGAAAAATTATTAGAAATTGTTTAGTGAAATGGTCTTATATTTTATTTTTGTGTATTTAAATAAATACGTATTTGTTATTAAAGAATATTTTTATTTTGTATACAGAGGCAGTTTAGGTGACACTTTGTGGATTATGCCGTCTACTAAAATCATTAGTTTCGCATAATTAGTAAATAGTGTTGTTGTTCTGGGTTCAATTCCTGTACATGCAATTAATTTTGTGGCTTCCTCTTCTTCCTATGGACATGTGAACAAGATTGTAGAACAACAGACAAATACGAAAATGGTGAGTTTTTTTTTATTATTAAATAATGTTTAATAGTTTTTCCACAAATATCAGAAAGTAACATTTTCTTGTTTCAATTAAAAGAAGAAACTGTTACTTTTCATCCCTAGATAATAATAAATCTTATCTAAATTTCTAATTTATTTCTGAAAATTTTTCTTCATGATGGAAAAATTATATGAATACGAAAGTGTCATTCTTGCTTTGATATACAAATAACAATTTCTGTGTCTTTTTTTATAAATATAATAAAATTTAGTAACGTATTTATCTGTAAATTATATTTAGTTATTTGAAAAATTAAAAATATTTTATTTATGATTAATTTAGAAATAAATTAATGAAAAATTATGCAAATTCAACTTGAATGCATATTAAATATACAATTGCGACTGAGTTATTAAATTTTCTCTAAAGCTATAGCTACTTCCCTTTACTGTAATTGGGATGAATTTCTTGAATAAATAAATAAAATATCGATGTTACATAAAAAACTGTGTATTCTCAATAATTTACCATAAATTTTCAAGGTTCGTGTTAATTAATTTGATGAGACATAGCATAACATTATTTCTTTTCCGAAATACATCAATCTTCAATTTTTCATCTACATTTTCGATCTATTACTCCACAAAATTATAGTTATTCAAACAAATTACCATATACTCTAATATCACAGAATCGCATATACATACTTGTATGAATATTTCATATTATGAAAATTGATTGTCGTTTATATTAAAACAATACGTTCGTTCTCATTCGAGTGGGGTGAAGTGTCAGTTCTCAACAGAACTGAAAGTTTTCGCTACGGCTTCAGTTCTATGTAACATTACTCTGCGAGAAGGTGTCACTTTCTTCGCGAAGTCTTTAAACATGATATTGAATAACAAGTGTTTATTTTAAGTGCAGTGTTTTGTTGAACTTTTAAAAATGGAGTCAGATAGTTTGGTCAGTGAAACACCGTTCTACGAAGTGGTAACAAGTCAAGTTAGGCCGTTTGGTTTGTCGAGATTAGGGAAAATTCATAATGATTCTCTTTGTCCCGTGGATGCGATACCTTCGCTACCGGTGTATTTTTCAGGTATGTGTGTTATCAACTGATTAGTTGGAAATTTTCATTCATAAGTTTAATTAGATAAAGTGATAAATTCCGAAAAATATTTTTATTAGTTTTTAACGAGAATTGATTCATATCTTATCTGTAGACGGTAGTAAGAGATTTGTTTTGATTTAGGTTTTATTGATTAAATTTTTTATTTGATCTTAGTCAAATCTATTTTCGTAAAATTTTACATTTTTTTCTTTTCAAGGAAATTGAAAATTATTTAATAACTGAAATATATTTTTTCGTATTTTTTAAGTTAGAGCGTTTAGCCAGATACTAACAGGTAATTTTTTTTCTAAATAAATTTTATTTTGAAATAAATTATTTTACTCCTAATATTTTTTAAGTTAATTTAATAAACTATGCATTTTCCTTAGTTATTTGAAAAAAGCAAATATGAAAATATATTTATGTATTTAGCTTAATCAAATTAAAGAGAAATAAGCACCTAATTGGATTTGAAATGGACACCTAAACACTGATCTTTTGAAACAAGATGTTCTTGTAGTATAAATGGAACCTATTATGTATTGTGCATATTTTTTAATTAGAGATTGAAAATATTGCAATAAATTTGAAAACATGCAAATGCAGAAATAATGGAAAAGTCAAATTGAAATTTTTCAAAAACTGGTAGAAGATAAAAAATCAAGTATATTTATAAATATCGTGCTCTATATCTCCCTTAGTAAATTTTTATTCGATTTGAACTCTACTATTGAAATAAAAACATGCATCTTGTTGGCTAGCATTTTGGATCTATTTTTTTTAAATTGTATATAAAATTAAATTGAAACTTGGAGAAGGAATTCCAAAAATTTCCGTTAAAACAATTAAAAAAATTTATAACAGTAGAACAGTATCATGTAGGTACTGTAATTATATGTAAATAAAAAAGAGAAATTAAATACTAGGTTAATTTACATAAACAATTGTTTCTCGGTAAAATTGTTCTTAAACAGTTCAAGAACCATTAAAACAATTTTCATTTTCGTAATTGTATGTACAAGTGCACTACATATAATTAAATACTATCGATTGGCAATAACATTTCAAAAGTCATTATCAAAGTTGTTAAAAATTAAAAGATTCTACAAAGCGTAATACTAAGTTTAATTACATAATAAAACTGACCCTGTTTATATAAGAGGCACATGCGATGCTAGCGGTATACTAGTAGGTACATTTGTTATTTTATCATCTTTGAAAAACTTTCTCTCTCGTAAAGTGTACACTAGTGTAACTCGGGCTACACTTTCTCTTCATGTGAAGTAAATAATTGTTTTTCTCTTTGTTTTTTCCATTAATTTGCGATGGATTACGTGAAATTAGAAACACCTCTTCAGAACTGATTTTATTACTCATCCTCAGAAGTCAGAATCAGGAAATGTTGTTTATTTGTTTATAAAAGAAAATGAATTGTTGACAACTTCCTATTTAAGCAATCATTTCGTCAATGGATAATTTATGCAATTAATTTGTTATCTCATAAAGCTTAAATGTCGTAATATTTGAGTAACTTTAAAACTTTTTTAATCTATGCCTCAATAAATTTTTATTCTATTTGAAGACGATAATTTTGAAAAAATATTTCAACAAATATATCACGCCTTTCCCCATTGTTGGGTGTGGCATTCTACCGTATCAGATCTCGGTAAGTGATATATTTTTTCACGTGACGTGTGGTTACGGGCTGTCAAATCACGACCCCTGTAAAAGATGTTAGTGGAGGAGGTTGTTTTAATGTAGTGACAATAAAACACTAAATATTAAATGAAAATTTAGAAATATAAATTTATTACAATAACTTATAAAATGTATACAATACATAATATGTTTCATATTTAATAACAATAATTTCTTATTCCAAAAAGACAAATGTACATTTGCCAACTTTAGATTCTATTTGACACAATAATTTAAATAATTGCACATAACAAAATTAAAGTAAGTGATTAACTGATAGATACCTCATAGTACAAATAACATAATTTCATTTTTCACTACCTTGTCAGAAAATGATATTTTCATCCATACGGTAGAAACTATTTTTTTTTTAGGGAAGGAAAATAAAGCTATATTCATGGAAACTGGAAAACAATGGTATAATTTAATGTTATTGATATCCAGATTCCAGTCATCGAGAGAATAATAAATCTTTTCTAAATTTCTAATTTATTTTGAAAAATTTTACTTTTTGATAAAGTAGCGAAAAAAAATTATATGTATACTTCATGAAGAAAGTGTCATTCTTCCCTTATTTTTATTCTTCTTTGGGAAGAATGTCTCATTTTCTTCCCTTAAAATAACAAACAAATAACTATTGTTGTTTATATAGTTGAAATATCCGACTCTGGAATATTGAACTCAATAAATGATACATTTATTTATTCATGATTACAAATTCTTGCGTAGATTGACGTAAAATGATTTGACATTCAAAAAATCAAACATTGTCATTAATGACATAATTTTAATATCGTTGTGTAATTGGTACATCATGTGTATAAATATTGAACTTGTTATAGAAATACGTAAAAAAATCGTGTGACCATTAATAAGGTCAAGATTTGAAGCCTTGACCCAGCCGCATTCCCAAATTGTTTGCGTGATCGTGATTGTTTTAGAGCATTGTAGACGTTTCTTAATTATTCAGACAATGACAAGGACTTTGTAATGCAATTGTATTTACATTTAATATGCAAAAATTCATTGATTTATTGTAAAAAAATAAAAAATAATGACTTGTAACATTTAGAATTAAATAATAAATGGAATGTTATTGTCAATCGCTTCAAATGGTACATCTGAAATCATAAATACAACCATATCCTAAGTGTTCGGATGATACTAATAGATAAGTGTCGTGTCCTGTAATTAGAATTACATTTTTAATTTTGCATTTTCTCAAATATTTTGTAATATTATGGTATTACTTATAGATATCGTTGAATTCAGAAAAAAATACTGAATCGAATAAGCAAATAAAAAAATTAGATTGCCATTTAAAATAAGAAAATTGCACCCCGTATTTTAAGAACCACTGATCTAAAAATTTCTTGTTTTGCTCGTTTTAATAGTCTTATAATATAGAAGTTGTTTGCTAATTTAACCAACTCCGAATATATATATGTACAAATTCATTATATTCGATGAATTAAGTACAAAGTTCTTTATTTTATAATGTAATAAATACTGAAGTATTGATAAGAAGGAATTCAAACGATAAAAACGATGTTATATTAAGACAGTAGTAAGATATTCTCGTAACTTGAAACATTTTTATGTGTAAATGTATTCTCGTTTCTAATTTTTAATATTGATAATAATCAGTACAATATTTGATTCATATGAAATTAATTTAAATTGATAATAGAAAAATAATTATTTCATCGAATTCGTAGAAAATAATTGCACTTATAAATATATCTAATCTTTTCAGATTGTAAGTACATTTTCTTTAATTCTGTCCGAAATGACTATGTATATTTACACCTACGCTTATATTAAACATTATAATATTATTGTTACATTAGTTTTGTACTGTGATATTAAATAATAATTTATGACAAATTTTGTGATATAAATGGAAGGAGAAGGTATGTAATTGAATCTAAATTAATATATTTGACAAAACATTTAATTTTATTGCAATGTAAAACATATAATTTAATTGAAATACATATTTTTTTTGTAGTTTAGATTAGTCTGAATTTGAGAAGAATGTTATGAACAGAAAATTTTGAATGTTCTAGTTGAAAAATTAGTGAAACTGAAAATGTGAATTAAATTAAGCGTATGACATTGCGTTGACAACCTAGAATCCTGAGGAATAAATGGTGCATATAATTGAATGTTTGTTACGTTGGCTAAAGAAAAAGAAAAGAAATTGCATGAAAAAAAAATGAATATGGATGCGTGGATAGGAAGGATTAGTGAAGATTAAATCCAGAATGAATCTAATGAATAAATGTGAAAACCTCCGAAAACTTAGCTCGTAGGACTAATCTATGTATCTGTTAGTTAAATGAAAACGAAACTAATGATTGTTATTTTTATTAATGATTGAAGAAGAAATTCATATAGTTAATCACAAATAAATTAGCATTTAATATATTTTCTGATTATTTTATCGATCTTTTAAATGTATGGAAATAATTTATATATATTTTTAGGTCTCTATTATCTAGAGTCATTTTATTAAGTTATCAATATTTGAAGATATCATCTATCTTAATGTATATTGTTGTAATTTGTTACAGCAATCAATGCGTATGGAGTGTCCCTGTTTACATTGGGAGGCGCTGCCGTGCTGCTCATATTGATCCTCTACATCGATACACTGCAATATATTATGAAAAATTCACCACCTCGAGTCAAGACGCACTCTGCTTTCGTCCTTGGAGTGTACCCGGTACAGTCACATTAATATTTGCATATCTTTAGTCGATAGTTCAGGAAATTAAAAACGGCACCTAAAAATCAGACACAACCTTGTACCATTACCTTATGATAAATTAAATTCGGATATATTATTTATACATTAACTAAATATTAAATTGTATATCTTTTTATACAAGAAATATTATATATTTACCGTTAAATATTTATAAATAATAATATTAGAGTAATTATTACAACCGGTTTCTCGAACCAATGATTTATTAATTAACTACGACTAAATCTACTTGACTTAATGATATTTAAATTACATGAAATAGGTGTAAAGTCATATAATTTACAATTTAAATACTGAATCACTGAAAGTTAATAACGAAAAAGATGTTTGCAATCTTTTCATAATTTTCAATTTTTTAATAATTAATTGACGGAGAAGTAAGCTATAATTTTTTAATCAATATCATGATATTCATATGAATTATTTAAAAAAGTCTTGTCTTTGTTTTTTTTACTTTATTCTCCTAAAAAAGACATGAAGAAAAATTTTACGATTTTGGTGACTTTATTTTTAGCATTCCAATTAATAAAAGTTATATTTACTTTGTGTTTTGATTACTTATTACTTTCTTACAAGTATTTGCACTTTACTTTTCATTAAATATCATCTAAAATATACAGTTGTGGTTGAGTTGTTATAACAATTACCACATAAGCAACAGTTCACGAGTATTTACCTCTTGCTAACTTCAACTTATAACTAAAAATTCAACTGGAACTGAGTGATTCACATTCCATTCTCTAGTTCTTGTGGTACTTGCGACGCAAGCAAGCTACCATAGAGCTTCAACTGCCCTTATCATAATCTTAAATCACAAGGGAATATAAAATTACCTCATCATAATACTATATTTAAAATACTAAAATTTATCTGTAATTATATACAGATCACTATTTCCGCTTAGTTATAAATTACGAGAATATTCTATAAATACATACAGGAATTAATATCTGTATTATTTAATATTTAAAGATATATAATACGTTAAAAAATAAGTTATAAAATCATCATTGCATAAGAATACTTTTCTTTTCAATTTATAATGAGGTTAAAAAATCGAACAAGTACTTTCAAATTTTATGGTTTGAGTGTAATTAATGAGAAACTAGTCATAAATTACGAAGTTTATACACAAGTAAAGTTACGAAATTCAGTTCATGAAAGGTGCAGTTACCACGTGTGATTGTTTGACTACGTATCAAATTTCCCCAATCTTTACAAAAATGCTATTTATGTATGGTTCATTGAGTTAATATTTTGCAATGCTCTTTGCAATCTGTGTGACACAGAAATGAAAATATTTAAAGCATAATTTCTCTTGAAAAGTTTACTAGATATTTATTCATTAGATTCATCTTGCAATTCATCTTTGCCAAACATTTCTATTCTAACATTTTATAATTCCTTTCATACAATCTCGTCTTATCTTTCGTTCATGCTTCATATCCATTCATCTATTTTCAGATCGTATAGCTCTTCTCTCATCCTCAATTTCACCAACATACAGTTGGTTCACCTGTTTTTTATTCGACTATTTTTTACATGACAAAACCATCTCAACTAACAAATTGCAGGAAATAAAGATAACAGTTTACATTATTTCTATTTGTTAGCATAGTCAAAAGTAAACTAATTTTAAATTTAAGTAATATGAAAGCTAACACTTTTTTTTTAGTGATTTTGTAAAAGAATGTAATTTTTGTGCCAGTACTTTTACGAAATATTTATAATTTTTTCTACTTTTAATTAGTTATTCTGTAATTTGTTTTGGCTTTTAAAATAAATTGCATATTATTATCTACTTCTTTGCAAGAATTCAAAATTTAAAGCGGGTAAACATTTTTGTCATTATAAATAAACTTTATTTGAATTAGTTATTTAAAACAAAGTAGTAATAGAACATCGTTTTACTTTGGCGCTTTACAACTTTATTTTACTGAGATAAATATTTTTTTACCTTGTCCTACTCTAAATATGTTAGATTCACATAAACAACAATAACATTTATTGTACTCATGCCTTCATGGTCTTGTCATACAAACATTTATTTGATTTTATACTTTTCATTGAAGTTAAATTTAAATTCCTTTGTAGATAAACATCTGATATAATATGTTTTTTCTACGATTGCTATGAAACGTTGACAATTACGCTCTCATTTGTCATCGTAATGTTGACTTTTCTGTGGAACAATCGAAAAATATATTTTTTCTACGATTGCTATGAAAAGTTGACAATTACGCTCTCATTTGTCATCGTAAAGTTGACGTTTTCTGTGGAACAATCGAAAAATATCTTTTTTGCGCGTCTCCAATGGCAACGCGCGAAAAAGACGTTAAATTCGCGCGTTTCCAATGGCAACGCGCGAAAAAGATTATTTCAATAGTTACCAGGGATACAAACAAAACAGAAACTTGTCATATTGACAGTTAACAAAACGAATTTAGTTTTAGACGTATACCTACGTTTTTTAATAACTTTAAGATGCAATCGTAGAAAAAATTATGTGTGTATCACGAGCGTAAAGTGTCTTTGTTCCTCTTGCACTATTGCAGCTCTCGCCTTCGGCTCGCGCTGCAATTACCGTGCTCGAGTAACAAAGAATCACTTTACGGTCTTAATACACAAATAACTATTTTGCGCATTTCCAATGGCAACGCGCGAAAAAGATGTTAAATGCGCGCGTTTCCAATGGCAACGCGCGAAAATGATATTAAATGCGCGCTTATTTCAATAGTTACCAGGGATACAAACAAAACAGAAACTTGTCATATTGATAGTTGTCAGAACGAATTTATTTTCAGTACGTATACATTTTTTTAATAATTTGAAGATGCAATCGTAGAAAAAAATTATGTGTGTATCACGAGCGTAAAGTGTCTTTGTTCCTCTTACACTATTGCAGCTCTCGCCTTCGGCTCGCGCTGCAATTGCCGTGTTCGAGTAACAAAGAATCACTTTACGCTCTTAATACACAAATAACTATTTTTTTAATACAGAGCTCTAAATTTTTATTTTATTTGACTACTCCCAGTTGCACTACACAATATCGGAGGTATATTTTTTAATATAAAAACCATCGCCGCAAGTAAACACATTGTAATCGGACGAACGGTACAGGGGCCTATAAGGAACATACAGACACACAAACATTGATTTTATATATAATAATAAGTTGAATTCAATGAAATTTAAAAATGTGAATTCTTACAAGTTGTATCGACTGCACTCTCTTATGTTGCTAGTTATTTTTTTAACTCTCAGGCTAGCAGAGACAAATTCATCTTCATAAAGTCTGTCTTCTTCCTCCAGGTGGTGTCAGTGGCCACATACTGCGCGATTGTCGTTCCCCGAGCTAATCTATTGGCAGAAGCTGTAACACAAGGCATCTTCATGGCCGGGATGTACCAGTTGTTCTGCTTGTTTGTGGCGTACTGTGGAGGAGAGGCTGAATTGGTGCGAAGAGTGAAACCACATTCATTGGACATGCGAGTGGGACCCTGCTGCTGCTGGCCATGTTGCTGTTGTCTGCCGCAACTTGCAGTTAATAAGTATGTCACATCAAATCATTACTCTGAAATTAAAACTATCCTTGCATACAATCCTCATTTATAATACCTTTCATATTAAATATTGCATTCATTCTTGCAATAAACTTGTACTTGTATATGGAATGTTGTGTAAGGAAGTGGGCGTAACCAATAAGAGAAATGCAATTCTGACGACCTTCTTTCTAGTTAACATTAACATTAACGTATTATATGCAAGCATTGTAACACTTTATTACGAGAACGCTAGCAGATGAAATTTCGTTATTTTCTTTGTTACAACATTAATTAAGATTTTTAGATAACGAATTACGAGATTCTTTATTTATAAAAATTCTTTCAGGGATTTCTTCCGTTTTCCTTGTTGCGAAATTAAATTCATTTTTTACAAAACTAAATTTTGCAAACTTTAATTGCAAATTAGTTTAATAAAAATACTTGTACAACCAAGTGAAATTTAATTTGAATAATAAATAAAATATACAAAAATATGGCGGTTGTAGCTGGGTGTTCAGATTTTAGAATAAGTTATAGATTCCTTGTATTCTAACTGGAAATAAACATATCAGCACGTCTTTTATCCATTATTGGGCGTAGCTCTGTGCCGTAGCAGATCTTAGTAAGTGATATAATTATGTGTGTGAAGTGCGGCTAACATGCATCAAAACTCTGTTTCCAAGGATGTTAATGATGGAGAAGCCACAGGGGTAATGTATAATATAGTAAAAATTTGTTTGCCGTCTGCAGGAATTGAACTCGGGTTCTCAAATTCACAATCCTACGCGTTGATACTAAACTATATACTCCATTTAATTAATTATGTAATAGATATAAATATGTTTGTTTCAGAAACAATGTAAAGTTCCTTCGGCTTCTAGTTCTCCAACTTCCTGTCGTGCAGGGTTTAGTCTACATGGCGCTTCTGGTCATGTGGGCAGAAAGAGAAGTACTAACCGCTATTTTCTTTCACATAATCTAACATTGACATTTGCAATCATTCTTTTAGAGTTTATATCAAGTCAACTACATGTATGTTCAACCTTTAATCATTCTATCGATCTTCAGTGGCATTTGGGGCATGAGCATGACTATTAGAATGTTACGTGATATTTTAAAGGATCATTCCATGATGGCGAAATTCCTGGTACTGCAAATGGTTCTCTTGTTTGCTAAGATGCAAGGCTTAGCGACAAAAGCTGTGATCTGGGCCGGAGTGTTGCCTTGTAAGCCGCCAGTCACTCCCACTGTATACGGAAATTGTAAGTTTATTTATATATTCCATAAAATTAATTATTTGTAACCCAAGTTATTTTTTATTTAATTAGCAGTTGCATACATATATCATATTTTCTAGTAAATTACGAAATAATAATTATATTTCTTACAGTGATCTATAGTTGTTTGATGTTATCAGAAATGGTAATATTACAAGCAATTGCACGACAACTGTATAAAAAAGAACTGCCCAAGAACTTGGAGAACAATAACAATAATATTGAACCAATATGTATAATCAGTAATCATGTTTCTACGATTGAAAACATCATGAAAGGAGCTATTAATTGTTCACCTGCAAAAAGTTTCAAAAAAGAAGCAGATTGTTAATTTAGTTATTTATCACAATACCAAATAGTTATTTAGGTAATTCTGAAGTCTCTTTATTTTAGAATTATTTTTTATTATTTAATTTAGAGTAAATTGTTTATACTCAGATATTACTAGAAAAATTTAAATATATTTTTGAAATAAAGATCTGATTGGCATATCCAAAAGAAAATAGTGGATGAACGTAAAACATAAACAAATTATTTATTTGAAAAAAACGTGAAAAGTTAATAGTTAAGAATGTTTGTTATTAGAAGTAGTATTAGGATTTGTACAAAATCATTTAAAAGTTTTGAAGCACCTACGCACATATCAAATACTCATAGTTACCATATCTAATTTAAGACTTTTATATGTAAGTACCAACAAAATAAAACACTATATTTTTATTCTAAAGTAATTTATTAGCAAAAAGTAAGTTACACTTATCAATATAATAACTCAAAAGTGACTACATGTCTTCGGTGTCAGAGTCAGAGTCTGCTTCCATTGCTTGCTTCGCACTCTTCTCGGCCTCAGCGAACATGTTTTCTGGGACGCGCTGGTGGACGCCTTGAGTCTCTGCACCTACCCAAGATAACTCCAGCTCGAAATTTTTATCTTTCAGTTCGTCGTGGACGAGGTACACTCTAAAGAAACAGAACAATATCACATCATTTCATAAAATGTAAGTTACTGTTGTTGGCATTTATCTCTTAAAATAATTTGGGTTTGTTTGACAGCGAAAAATATTCTTTGCATAAAGCGATGTTAACTATGATTTGACGGCTGGTAACCGCACTTCACGCGAAGAAATATATCACTTACCGAGATCTGCTTAGGCAGAGTGCCACACCCAGTGATGGGTAAAAGGCGTGATGATATATTTATTTATTTATTTATTTAACTATGTATATTGTTAGTCGACAACATGTTAAACGTTAACGATGGCTGACACCACATTTGATACATTAATAAAGAATTAAGATACGTCTTTTTAGTTAAATAGATATGGTGAGACAATATTTGTAACAACTAATTCTTATTTTAATGCATACTATTCAAATTATTAAAAATTGAACTATTTAAAATATTCACATTTTTAATTCAAAATAAATTATTTCGCCTAGTTAACAAAAAAAATTAGTTGATAACGTTTTATGCAATGGGCATAACGGTTCAAGATTAAGAAAATTTAAAAAGTATTATAATTTATATCTCAGTAAGGTCAACTCTGTTTAGTTGTACTGTATGTTAAAATTTGTCAAGGGTGTCGCCACTTGCCAACATAATGTAAGGAGTGACGTAACAAAACAACACAAATTAAGAATGTTTGGTACATGTTTCATCGTATAATTATTATTGTTAAACAAGTGACATGTTTTGTGTGAATTGTGGTGTAGTTTTAGTTTTTATTGGTAATTAATGTATGTGAAACAAAAAACAACAGTTATGCATATTTATCATAACCTACAATTTTCATTTTCCACCGGTACATCTTACTTGGTAAGTTTGTTTACACCATTTTCACTTTCAATTTGTAAATTATACAAATATAAAATATTTAGCTGTATTTTACTTGTCACTTGATTGCTTTAAATCAGTGCAGATAACTTGGGCTTCAAGAAAAATTGAAGCAAACTGTCACAGTTGTAATAATTTACTTCAAACTGAATCCAAATCAGTAAATTTTGTACTAAGACTAAAGTCGTAAGCTTATGATAAATAAGTGATCTGGTTCTGTAAGTGTAAGTTAGATCTGATCTAAATGATACATGGAATACTTCTATTATTATTCATAGTAAGAAGTATGGACAGGCATATTTTCTTTATGTGCAACTTTAAAAATATAACAGTATAGGATTGTTTAGGGACGATTAATTGCAGGATGAATCTAATGAACAAATATTTCAACAGATTCGTGCTACCCTGTTAAATATAACATAGCTTGATGTATGAATGGAACTTACATTCTGGCGGCTTCTTTGATTAGTTCTTTGCTAGTCATATTCCCCAACTTTAACTTTTCAATTTCTGTTTTCGCTGCCTGTTTAGCTTTGCCGACTGCGCAACCGTAGTATCCCTAAAAAAACCATACCAATCAATACATCTTTTTACCTATTTTTAATTAAAATACTTACATAACTAACTCCAGAGGGGTCAATCATGTACATGACTGGTCCATCGGCTTCGTAAGCACTAAGAACTACGCTGCAGCCATATGGTCTCACAGCGCTGTAAAGAGTGTAGGCGTGCATGTACATACTGACGCGATCATTTAAGTATTTTAGTGGAACATTAACGCCGTATTGGTTTCTGTAATTGGCGGCTTCTTTTCGTGCGATATCAACTATTTGTCTTGCATCGGATATTAAACCAGATACAGCCTTTAATCATAGTAAATTCCAGTTAGATATTGGTTTTATGTACAAGCACAAAGTAATCTCCATTCGATTAAAGCACTGAAGAGTTCACTTTCTGTTGATTTATTTGTACTTACCATTCCGATGTGTTTGTCGATGTTGAAAATTCTTTTATTCGCACCGGCTTCGTAAAGTTTAGATGTCACCAACTTTTCAACAGCAAACACTGTACAATCTTTTCCTCTTAAAGCTATGACTGTACCACTGTTTTCAACCGCTTTTACAGCGTATTCAACTTGGAATACTCTGCCATCAGGGGAAAATTGTGAAGCTGATAAATCATACTAGAAACACAAAAGAATTTGTAAATAGAAACATAGGTTAGAATTGGAAACTTTTAGAAATACTGAAAGAATATAAATATTTTTATAATTCTACTTACTCCTGTACCGATGGAACTCATTGTTGAATTATTTTACTTGCAAGAATACAGTTTTATTAATAAATATTACTTCTGTCACCGTGAGAATGCAAAATTAAATTTCAGAGTGTAAGCATCAGTGAGAAAACCGGAGGAACTTAAAATTCCTACTGAATGAAACAGTTTTACCAATCATAAAATACATTTCTGTGTTGCGGGCAGACACGTGACCAATCTGAAGTTCGTGAACAGCTGTTTGGTGGGCAGATGTCAGAATTACTTCCCTTCTTTCCCCTCAACTCGATATACTGTGATTGAAGTTTCAAATTAGCGCCCAAATAAACATATATGATGTAGATGGCGCATAAGACAATACTATGCGGGGTAATGAGGCGGAGAAAGAAGGGAGGTAATTCTGACGTCTGCCCACCAAACAGCTGTTCACGAACTTCAGATTGGTCACGTGTCTGCCCGCAACCTTATAGGTCGCGTAAGTTATGTTGTGTTGTAGGATGTAAGACGGACAAAAATATGAAAAGAAAATTATTTAGAATTCCATCAGAAACAGACAAAAGAGGTAAAATACCATGTGATATTGTTTGTTTATTAATTTTTACCACCGACCTATCGGCGCAATTGTGAATGCGAAAATTTTTCGCCGTCCTTTAGTTGTGATATCCATTCCTTAAAATTATTATTGTTCATATTTATGAATTTTTACAGACCGATAGGCGCAATTGTGAATGGAATCACAGAAAATCTAAAATATTTATATTTATCCCTTAAATCTCATTAATATAACCATATTTGTTGATTCGTTTTACATTCATTTAGCTTTATTTAACACTAAAACTTACACATATTTTGGGTGTGATAGTTACAAATTAAAGTCATTAATAGTATAAAAAAATTATTCCAAACTAATTCTTGTTTTTTTTCCTTTTCTACCTTTACGTTTTTTCCTCGTTTCATTCAAAGAAGATTCATCGTTAGTAGTTTTACCAGTTTTAAATAAACTTTCCAATTTTTTCACAATATCCTGAAAGAAAACAATATTGTTTTGACAAAATAATAAAATCTAATTAAAACTGTATTTACCTCAATTTCATCTTTAGTAGAATTTTTATTTTTATGTATGATGGTCATGAACAAATCATACACATCATCATTTTCAAGGCAATGTTTGTAACTAGAAAAATTTTCATACAATCTGATCAAACTCTTGTCATTGTAATTCAAAATTGACAAACAGAATCCGACATCTCTCCAGACACGTTTATTTTGCGACATTTTACATCGAATACATAATTTTTCCACCAAAGATTCAATTTGCTTGTCTTTGCTGATTAGATTGATTAAAAATCTTAAAAAAAGAAATATAAAAAATTAATGACAAATATTTATAAATATTTGTTAAACTTACATCATAACTTTTCTGAAAACCTCTTCATCAATTTGATCTTTATCGTTGCTTAACCGAGAAATTACATCTGGAAGAACATTATAAATTGCATTGCCTTTTTGGGCAAGTTGAGCAAAAAAATCTTCGGTCATTTGGACAATTTCTTCACATTGATCAACAATACATAAAGCTAAATCTGCGATAGTTCCTTTTACCCGTATCATATCTTCCATTATTAATTTAGACAGAACAGACACAGCGGTCATTCTTACTGTTTCATTTTTATCCTTAACACTATTTTAAAATTTAATGTATAATTAAAAAAATTATTTTATTTGTACTTACAGTTGAAAAATATTTGGCAAATATGGCTCAACTAAATTTGGAAACCTATGCAACAAATCAGCAAGACTAACAAAGATATTATTTTTAACAGATGTATATTTGCTTTTCTCTAAGATTGTTATTATTAAATTAAGCATTTCTTCGCATAGAATACTAGAGACTGTCATACATCGCATTAAGGCTTGCGCGGCAGAAACTTGTAGCAATTCATTTTCGATTTTATGCGGATGTCTCAAAATATGTATCAACATTGGAACGTATTCACTTAAAAGATCTGTTTTAACTGTCTCAAATTCGCAAACATGAAGAATAAATTCTGCCTCTTCGTCTTCAGCTTTTGCTCCTTCCAAATATGATTCATCAGGCTAAAAATAATTAAATTAATTTATAAAAGAATTACAATTCAATTTCTTTTTAGTACATCTTCAACGTTGGTGGCATTGGCTCGAACACTAGCTGAAGCTTTAGAAATATTGAATGATTCCTTCTTTTTTTGTCTCAGAGTTTTTTTTCGTTCATCTTTACAAAAATTTCTTCTTTTTAATTCTTTATAGACAGTTTCATCCAAATATATAAATTCTCTGATACTTATTTCTCCTATTAAGTGACAGAAAAATGCTAAATATGTTGGATCAATTTGATCGTTTTCAATAATATTTGCGTTTGGATCTTTTATTGCTGATACTATAGTTTGTATTACTTTTTCGCAGAGCGCTTCTGGACGCTGACAAACCTAAATAAGAAATAATTAATTTATACTTCAAAAACATTGTTTAAAGTTATACTTTATAAATAAGTTGAATGGCAGCAGTAATAACAGCATGACAAAATGCACTCTTTTTCAAGAAAATTTTTTTCAAAGTTTGATTTAACTGTTCCCATATATTATCCTCAAAAGAAATTCTAAAACATGGTTTTTGTTTGTTTACAATTACTTCATCTTCCATCAGGCTCAACATATTACACCCAGTAATAAAAAATCTAGGATCTTCAATTCCTTTCTCATTGAAAATTATTTCAGCTACTAGGTTTACGTTTCGTTCAATTATGGTTTTTCTTCCTGCTGCAATCATTGATAGAAGATCCAAAGCTACAACACGATCATCGTCGGACACGTTTTCGCTGGAAACGGCTCCACGACCAATGAAAATGTACCAGAGTTGTTGAATTATAGAAGCGTCTAAAACGCCTTTTTCTGTCCATTGGCGAATTACATCCGAAAGGTACTTTACATCGTTTGCGTTGATTGATTTTATTAATTCGATTAAACGAGACACTAAAACCATAGCTTTATCCCTAAAAATAATTTAATTATCTTTTGATTACTAAGAAAAATAAATTAAATTACTTTGCTGGACCCTCGTAAACAAGAAAAACTGTTCGGTAAGCATCAATGACGGCGATTTTTCGATCCTGTTCCGTTGTATTCATTTGTGTTAACATACCTGTATGAAAAATATATAAATCACAAATTATTATGTTAATGAATGATTAATATAAGATTGAGAACAATTAACATGGATAAGACTCAATTGAGATGATTTGGGCATGTGGAACGTTTGTCGTGAAAGATTGGTCAAATTGAAGATGATAAAGTGTGTAGTAGAAAATAAATGGATAGATATTATAGAAAGAAGGAAAAATAAACGAGCATGTATAAAAGAACTTATTAATATGGATCCAACGAAAGTAGTGGTATATTTTCCAGTTGAGATGATTTAGGCAAATTGAATCTTTGAAAGAAAGATTGGTGAAATTGAAGATGAGATATTGCGCGGATGATCTAGGAATTAATTAAAATATTATTGAAAGAGAGAGTAATAAATGAGCTTATATGAAAGGAATTATGAATGTGGATGAAGCGATTGTAGTGTGATATTTATATCTAATGAATAAATGCTCAGTGAATGTTTCAAGAGTTCATGTAGCCCAATTTGAAGTTAAATAGCGTAATGTTATAATAAAAACTTACCGGCAAGTCCTTTAGGGGCGCTTTTAATTTTAAACTGATGCGCAGTAACACAAAATTCAATAGCTTCATGGACATCAGACATTGAAGCAGAATTTAAAAGAATTAAAATCGTTGGATATAGACTTTCAATTATTTCTAAAAACTCTATAACATCAGTTAAATATTTAATGTTCAGTTCACATTTTTTTAATTCTTCTATTTTTTCTGGTGGCAATTGTACCAATTGTTGAAGATTCGTATTTATTAATTCCATTGCTTCTTTGTTGATTTCGTTGTAAACGCTTTGCATAAAAGTTAGGTAAAAATCGACACGATTTTCTATTTCCATTTCTTCAATTTCATCTCTGTGTTTGTCATCTTGAGTAACCAAATCTCTGCATAAATAAAAAGCTTGTTTATATTTTCCTGAAGTCAAAAAAGCTCGTAAAAGTTTTTCTGATTTGGCTGCGTCCGTTTCCATTTTTTCATCATCATTTTCTAAACAATCTTTAACAACTTCTCTAACATCTTCTATAACTTTGGACCATTCATCTTGTTTCGTTTTTAACTTATCCATCATATCGCTTGTCGATCCCAAATTGAAACTATTGAAGGTATCCATCTCATTTTTTAATTCTTTTTTATAATAATCGAGATCCAGAGTCGCAGCATAAGAATTACATCTCACGAAGGTAGTAACAAGTTGTAAGGCACTTTTTCTTACTAATGTAGCTTTGTCTTTTAACCGACCGAAAGCTTTTTTAAGAACTTCCAATTGCATATCATTTGGAATTGCCTGCTCGGAGTGTAATTTTGTCCAGTGTTGTAATACTTTTGACCGAACAAGAGCATTTGTATCGCAAATATAATTTCTTAGTTTTTCTAACAGTTTATTTCGAATTTTAATATGCTCATCGGATAGATTTTCTTTGCACAAAACATTTAATATTACTTCAGTTATGATTGATAAAATACAATTTCTCAAAGTGTACGACTAAAAAAAAAAATGATACTCAGTTAATTGATATACAAAGGAAAAAAGTCGGAAGTGTGATTTCATTTTAAGTTTTTACTTTTCTATTTATTAATCATTAGAATGTATTGAAAACAATTACTTACACTGCTGTTTAAATATTGGAGCAAGTAAACAACTTCTGATAACATCAGTCCTGGCATTTGAGCGGTCATTTCTGTGAGAATAAATGAACAGTGTCTCGAACCTGGTACATCATTGCGGTTTTCGTCTGATTGCCATTCAGTTAATTCTCTAACAAGTTCTCGAACTAAACCTGAACAATTATATTCTTCCACCAATAGTTTTATGCCACTGGGAACTATCGCTTGTAGATGTTCATGATCTATAATTGCTTGAGCTAAACGCACAGTTAAAGTCATTGAGTGATTGTAGTTTTTTACTAAGACTCCAAAAATGCAGAACATTATGTTGCATAATTCTTTTTCGTATTTCATGCACACGTTTGTTAAATGTGCGAAACATACATCTGAAATTAGACTGAAAACAAGAATTAATATAAAAAATTTAAAGTGTTGAATTAGAATTACTTTATAAATTGTTCTTCGCAAACTGGTGGATTCCATAGCTTATAAATTGGTTGATCGAGTAAAGATAACAGAATATCAAGTTGTTTCTTTTTATTAAAATCAATTTTAAAGTCAAGATGATCAGACTTTTTTGCTTTTCCTTTGCGACCCTATATAAAAATATGTTTAACATTTCTTTTATGTACTAAATGATAATTTTACCTTCTTAACATTGGTGAGATCAGTTTTTTCTTTGGTATCAATTTTGTTTTCGAGTAAAATCGTGAACTGTGTTAATAAATAGATTAACATTTTTAATGTATTTAACGTTTTTAATTGTATTTCTTGTGGAATTTCTCCGTCAGTAAAAACATTGTTTAAATACATAGATAACTGATTACAAGATTTTGTAAGATCATTCAGTACGTTTGTAAGTTGATCTATTCCAAGTTTTTCTCCGTGATACAGGACAGAAAAGTATGTATCAAAATTATTAAGTACAGCTTCGGGACCATCATAATGAAAAGCATTCTTTGCAGCTATAAATGATATTATAATGTATAATACACAAAAAACTTACAAATCGTCAAACTTACTTTTCAAATGATCTTTCAGTGAATTAATAATATAAATCTTACGAACATAATACGAGTCTCTACTGGATTCGAGTAATGCTTCTTTAGTTATTGGAATATTAAATTCAACATCACACATTTTGAAGTAAATCTCTTTTACCATAAACACAAAACACCGTTATATCTAAAGCCCGGATTTTTAGGCAATTGCCTAGAATCAAATTTTAATATACTTCAGGCAATTTAGTTTTTCTATACATAGGTAATATGTTTACGTGTAATGGAAGTTTTTTTCTCGTGCCTTAGAGCCTATTTTTTCTATATTTTGGTTGTTGTGCCTATTTTACCTTATACAGCCTATTTTACCTATTTTAACTTTTATTGAGCAGACAATGTTTATCAGCGCCATGTGGCTCAGTGGTATCGAGTCGGTCTGTGGATCTTGAGAACCCAGGTTCGATCCCACAGCCGACAAATAATTTTCACGAATTTAAATCTACCCCTGTGGCTCCCTCACCACTAAAATCTTTGAGGGCCGTGATTTGACGGCTGGTAACCGCACTTCACGCAAAGAAATATATCACTTACCGAGATCTGCTTAGGCAGAGTGCCACACCCAGTAATAGGTAAAAGGCGTGATGATATATTTATATGTATCATCTACTTCGTTGACTAATTCAGCACTCGATAAAGTGTTTCAACCTAACATAATATTTAAAGTACTTACTTTAATCAAGTTTTTGTGTGCGAATTCAAAATGCCGAAAGAAATTGTGTCTTTGCCTTATGGAGCTGAGGTAACTTTTGACGATATGGTTAAATATAAGAATGCCCCTAACACATTTTGTGATGTCGAACGAAGTTTTCAGCTTACAAGCAAGTTCTGACAGACCGAAGACAGTCCCTTTCCGAAAATTTCATTTTTCAGATTGCGTTAATTTTTGTTTAAAATGATTATTTTTTTCTAATGAAGAGTAAATATGAGCAACAATATTAGAAAAAGGATTAGTTTATTTTTTTTAAACAAATTATTTACATTTAGGCTGCCTAAAATCCCGCCTATTTTAGAGTAATTACCGGCCTATATGCCTGGTTATTTGGGTGTTTTTAAGTGCCTAAATATCCGGGCTAATCTGTCAAACTAAAAAATTTCAAAAGTTTTCGTTATTAAAATTTTATATATATACGAGCCCAAAATCATAATAATTCGGCCGGTACAAAATCTTACCTTAATGATATTTCATTGATTAAAAAATAAACAATAAATATTTAATTCTTACAAAAATTATATTACTGCCGTAAAATATACAATTTCAGCTTCAAATAGCAACAAAAAGAAAATAGTTATGATAACCATTACGATTTAAATAAAATAAAATGATCTATATTAGACGATTCAAAACAGTTCGGCCACTATTTTAATATTGCGTAACGCCTCCTTTATTGACTATAACGGCTTTGATTCTATTTGGCATTGTATCAACTAACTTTGCACACTCATCAGGTTCAGTATTATCCCATACTTGTTGTAATTTTATTTTCAATTCGTTTATTGTGCGTGCTGGATTCTTACGCAGTTCCTTCTTCATTTTATGCCAAAGGGACTCAATTGGCGACAGATCCGGGCTACTGGAAATCCACTTTAGAGTTGGAATATTATTATTTTCAAACCAGGTTTTAACTGTTTTTGCCGTGTGGCATGGGGCATCGTCCTGTTGGAAAACATAGCTCCCTTCGACACACTGACATAAAGGAATCGACGGTAAAAAACATCTTTCAGTATTTTTTTATATTTATCGGCGTTAACAGTGCCGTTTATAAAATGTAGCTTTCCCACTCCCCTCGCAGACATACAACCCCAAACCATAACGTATGCAGGAAACTTAACTTTTTAACTAAGCAGTCTGTCTGGTATGTCTCGGTAGAAGTATGCAATACGCGTTTTCTACAATCTCCTACGCAAACTTCAAATTTAGACTCATCGCTCCAAATAACGCTATGCCATTGTCTTTTAGTCCAATTTGTATGCTCTTTAGCCCACTTCATCCTATTACGCTGTTGCGATTTTGTAAGCAAAGGTTTTTCTTTGGCCTATTAAAAAATACAATAAAGTAATAAATCTTTTTAACAGAGATATAGAGAAAATAAATTACCTTATAAAACTTGTATCCTATTTGTTTAATTTTTCTTATAGTGGTAGATACAGAAATTTGTTTTCCAATCATTTTTCGCCATTGTACGGTAATATCTCGAGCATTTGATCGGCGATTTTGTTTTACAATTTTTCTTAAAGCTCGATGATCAGCAATAGAAGTTGATGATGGGCGACCAGTTTTTTTACCTTCCATGACATTTCCATTTTCTTTAAACAAATTTATAATATCTTGAATTGTTGATCGCGGAATCGAATGTGAAATCGAAATTTTTCGTGCCGAAATTCCATTCTTATACGCATTAATTATGGACATTCTTAAATCTTGACTAAGTGCTTTACCTCGAGCCATTTTAGTGTAAAAACTTATCACTTACAACAAATAACAAGTATCTTGTTGATTTTAACAATGTATCAATTGTTATGTCAACAGTTGAATCAAACACCGACAACTTTACGCAATATGTATAAGTGGCCGAACTATTCTGAATCGTCTATTATAAAATTAAACGAGTTCCGGGTTTGGACCGTGTCAAAATTCGAGTGAGGGCTCGACGTTTCGCTCGCCATCGTAGGGAGCTTCTTCAGGAGGAAGGAAGAAAGATCAAGGTTACCCGACGTGTAAACCACGCTAGAGGCCAAGAGCGAACAAATAATGAAATGAAGACAAACGTTATACAAGATTTTAAACAATTATTATATTTGTTTTCCTTTACAATATATATATATATATATATATATATATATTGTAAAGGAAAACAAATATAATAATTGTTTAAAATCTTGTATAACGTTTGTCTTCATTTCATTATTTGTTACTCAGTGCAGCAGCAGAGACTTCATCCCAATTACAGCTTACTATGGAATCTGAACACTCTTTTATTTTCATATAAATCGAATCAGTGAGATTTGAATTAACGTGTACAGTTTTACGTGTAAAGGTAATTGTTATCATTTTTATTTGCATTGCATCAAGTCAAATTTTCTGGCACTAAATTATTTAAAATACCACAATCCTCGGTAATAAAAGTGTCGCTACATCTACTTGGATAGGCTTTCGATATATAGCAAATATACCCGTAGGGTGTAATACCCGCAAGAAAAATAATATTAAATAAATGTAATGAATGCTACATTAAAAGCTTATACCAATTACAAATTTAATTGTATTATGGTGCTTATAACTACTCCAGATTTGGGACAGTAATATCGGAATTTCTGATTTTTCAATGTACACTTCGAAACAATCTATGATGATAGTCACTTTTTTTTGGAAATGCTCTTGAAATATAAGAGGTGTTTTTGCAGTTAATTCTTCCCGTGTCGGCCAACGCACCAAATTTCGCAATCTGGAGTACAGGATATGAATAACATCGTAGAACACTCTACTTGCGGTTCTGCGGACTACATTAAATTAGTATCCCAGCGACGTAAATTGTGTACCCATCCTTAGCTTTATCGTGGTCAGCAGGAACTGCTGGAAAGGAGATAAAGACTTTGCGTCCACGTAGGGTTCTATTATATTCACAAGTTCTTTCACTACAGTGTAGTTAGGAAGACCACTAAAATATTTGAGGAAGAAGGGCTCATCCTTCAATATTTCCTCCTTCATCATTAGTCTCTTACAAAGAGCATCGGACGCCTTTAGCTGTCGAAGCTGAAAGGCTTGCCTAACCTTTTCAGGTGTCTCCACATCTTGCCCATTACAATCTTCATGTACAATAAAAAGATTTAAAAAATCAAGTAATAAAAGTTGTAATATAAGCAAAGCGTTGTATGGACACGCAGCCTTTATATTTTGCTTCATATATGCAGAAGTAGAAAGCGCAATTACTACATACAATATCTATTTAAAGCAGAAAGATTATTTAATTTTCCAGCTTACCTTACCTTATTTTTATATATTAGTTATATCGTAAAACTCTGAAAATTTTAATGAAGAAGCCATACTTTTTAACTATTTATTTATTTCAATACTTTTGTTAATACAACTGTAAATTCTAGTAATATTTTTTAAATGTTAATCATAAATACTACAATAACAATTCCATACCGATATGGCGGAAAAATATTCGCATTCACAATTGCGCCTGTCGGTCTGTAAAAATTCTTAAATATGAACATTAATAATTTTAAGGAATGGATATCACAACTAGAGGACGGCGTAAAAATATTCGCATTCACAATTGCGCCGATAGGTCGGTGGTAAAAAATAATAAACAAACAATAATTTGAAGGAATGGAAATAAGAAATCACTACTAGGGACGGCGTAAAAATATTAGCATTCACAATATCGTCAGGAAGTCTGTAAAAAGTAATCAATATTATTAATAAGAATATCATGGGTATCAAATGGAAACAATTACATAAGGATGGCGTAGAAATATTCGCATTAACAATTGCGCCAATAAGGAATGGTGAGTAATATAAACAATAGGAACATAAATAAGGAATATTTTTATATAATCAGCCAATGTAAGTATTTGTAACATAATAATAAAAATTCTATTTTAAATGACAAAAATGTTTGATACTTTCAACACTTACGGAAGCTGTTTATGTTAAGGAATAATGTAAAATATTTCAATATTTTGCATTCTCAATAATTGGATAACAGTACGTAAGTGTTTATTAAAAAACTTTTATAAAACTGTTTTAAATCATTACCCCGTTAAATAATAAATAAAAATAGAAACAAATACTGCTCGATCCTGTTGAACTTCCACACTATATTTGGCAATTTTTGAGGCAGGTTGTTCATCAGCCAAACCTCTATCGTATCCTATATTGATAGATGGAACCCAATCTGGGTGTCTGGGATCATCAACTGGGTTTCCTAATATACAGATAGAAAATAATAAATTAATATACATCTCTAAAAGAAATAGACGAGCCAGTAATAAAATGACGGTCACAAATGCGAGCACTTTTTAATTTTAATCGTCCGATATCTTCTCGGTACAAGGCAGCAATCCATAATCTTCGACGCTCTACCTTCTCCTCTATCAAATTGCCCACATATCACAATATATACTTTTCTTTTTAAACACATATCACATAGTATTTTACCTCTTTTGTCTGTTTCTGATGGAATTCTACATAATTTTCTTTTCATATTTTTGTCCGTCTTACATCCTAAAACACAATACAAACCACGCGACATTGTTCCTCGCACATCAATTTAAAAAGCACTAAATAAAGAATCTACTAGAAATACAATAACAAAAACCCACAATAAAACTTAAAACAAACAAAACAATAACAATAACACACAAGAAAACTAAAGAAAACACCAAAACCAAGTACAACTTACTTCTCCATCAGCATGCCCCTCCAACTCTGATCTATGTACAGACCAAATATCTATGTCCATCAGAATCAGAGATAAGAGAGATCAGAATCGTAGTTTGCGATGATGAGGGGAAACAAGTGAGGTAATTCTGACATCTGCCCACCAATCAGCTGTTCACGAACTTCAGATTGATCACGTGTCTGCCCGCAACAAAATATGCTTTAATTTAGCAATCAAATTTTAAACTATTTTTCTTAAAAGTAATTTATTGTTCTAACAAGTGGTAATATTTAGTATATCGCACAGACCAAATATGTAAAGGTAAGCGGAGGATGATTTAAGAGTTTAAATACTAAAAGAAATATATTTTTTTAATATATTGGCATCATTGTACCTCAATTTAAATTTTGTGCAATGTCAAATTTTAAATTTAAATATTTTATATGCTTCCATCATTCATGAATAATATGTGGATTAAAAAGTTGTGTTATTATAAAAATGAGAGTGGTATATTTCAAATTAAATTAATTTAGATTTTTATATAATTTGTAGGTTAATAATTAACCTAACCACCTGTTTGTCATGTGTTCTAATGCTGATCAGATGTATAAATGCAAGTCAATAATACTATGTAGTACATAGAAACCATAAAATTATGATAGAGTGATTGTGATTATTTTACTACTTGAGAAGTAAAATACTTGTATTTTTAAATACAACTGTTTTTACATAAAATGAACACGGCAAAGGATATTTTTTCACATTTAGGTAAGTGTGAATTGATTAATTAATCTTGTGTCCTACTTTAATTCTTTTGATAATTTCTGATAGGTGAATCTCGGTTTGCCCTTCTTGGAGTAAGTGCTGGTATTGGTATTGCTGCAATAGGGTTAACAGTTTGGTATAATAAAAGGGATAAAATTCCGGAAAAATGGAAAAAGGTAGGGGAAATCAGTGATTTAATGTGCTTTCCCGTTAAATCATGTGGAGTAATTCGTGAAAATGAATTCGAGTGTGATATTTTAGGCGTTCAGAATGGAACTTTGAGAGACAGGTGCGCGATAATTCAATTAACAAATTATGAATTAAAAATTGTTTATGCTGTAATGTTTTAGACGTTTTATGATCATTGACTTAAATGGACAATTTATTACTGGAAGACAGCAACCAAGGCTAGTGAAAGTGATGCCTGTGGTTAATGGAAATCTTTTGACATTAACTGCACCCGGAATGATGGACCATACTTTAGATATTAATCATTTAGAAAGTAAAGGAACTATTAAGGCCACAGTTTGGGGTGAGTTCAATTTTCAATTATGTCATTCAAAATAATCGAAGGTTACATTGATATGTTTAAACAATTCAAACTAACAATAGTTGTTTTAGCATTTATTTTGAAGGTAGATTTTGTTATGTTTTAGGAGAAAAAGTCCCAACAGTAGATTGTGGCGAAGAAGTAGCAAAATGGTTTTCAAGATTTTTATTAAGTGAAGATACTGGTTTGAGACTCGTTTATTTTCCTTACAGTCAAACTACTCGCGATATCAGAAAAAAGAATAGAGTTTTTACTCGCTTATGTAAATCTGATAGCGTAGGTACTACATTTCCATTATCTTAATTTCTGTTATTTAATTGATGAATTATAAATTACTTTGCCCTAAAAAAAGAAAATATTTTTTAAATACAAAGAGATGACAGTATACACTGAAACAAAAATTACAAACTTTAAAAATATTTTTTATTTGAACTGCTGTTTTTCAAACTTAATTTTCACTTGCAAGTCCTAAAAGTTTTATTTTTGAACATATTTTGATTAATTTTAGGGCGCATTGCACGACACAACGCACTTCAACCTAATTTGCGAGAGTTCTGTAGCAGAACTTAACACACGGATTGAAGATCCGGTGACTCCTCAGCATTTCCGGCCCAACTTCGTGGTGAAGGGCTCAGTGCCCTACGAAGAGGACACTTGGAATTACATCCGAATCGGGCGCACCACTGTTTTTCAAAACGTTAAGCCCAGCATTAGGTATGAGAAAAAAATAAGGTTTTACGATTCTTTTTCTGTTAAATGTTATAATTATTGATAAAGATGCTTTAATGGCTTTACAATTAATAATAAGATTTAAAGTAATTTGTTATGGAAGATATGATAAATGGAAAAACGGTTTCTACATATCGGAAATTATGTAATTATTAAAACTGTTACATTGGTAACAGTTGCGCTTTTATGACTGCAATAATTAATTTTAATATATTTTATCTTGTACGTCAAAGTTTTTCTTGGAATTAGGACATTTTTAAATAAACTAGAATATTTATTTTTGGCCATAAATATATTCTAATAGTTTTAAGAATAAAGTATTTTTAAATAAATCTACAATTGTAGTAACTAAAAATTATGTAAATTCAATCTCTGTAAAATTGATATTTATAATTATAATTGTTATTGGTGAATTTGAGGATGAGATATTTCGTGGATGATCTAGGCTTCTTAGAAATAAATAGATGATTGAAGGTTAGTTGCATGAACAAAAGATGAAACTTGCAAGAAAGGAATTAGAAATATAATTTATTTTTAATTGGGCACAGTAATTATAATTTCTGAAAGATAAGTATTTTAATTTCAGTTTTAGCGCACGGCATTTCAGTTTTATTTTATTTATTTTAGATGTAATTCTATAACAGTTGACCCCGAGACAGGTATCAAACATAAACGATTCGAACCTTTGAAAACTTTAAAGGAGTAAGTCTAGTTCCAATTTTCTTTTCTTATATTTCACATCATTTTAATACCAGTTAATAATTGTTTTTCTTACAGATACCGCCAAATCTATGATCCTATTCTTCGTCCAAATGTGGGTGAATGTCCAGTAATGGGAGTTAATTTAGGAATGAGAGTTCCGGGACATGTCAAGTTGGGAGATTCTGTTTTTGTTGGAGTTGAATAAGCATCATTTTAAAGATATTTGTGACATATTCGAATATTTATTTATTTCTGACATGATATTTGTGTTCAGATAGTCGTTTTTAGATTTTTTTAATGCTCAACAATATAAGTTTTAAAGTTGACAGTTTTAATGGTTGGTATTTTGAATTTTAAGGTTTTTAATTTTATACTAAATGGACAGTATAGCTCAATGGGAGATTCTGTTTTTGTTGGAGTTGAATAAGCATCATTTTAAAGATATTTATGACATATATTCGAATATTTATTTATTTCTGACATGATATTTGGGTTCATATAGTCGTTTTTAGATTTTTTAAAGTTGACAGATTTAATGGTTGGTATTTTGAATGTTAAGGTTTTAATTTTATACTAAATGGAGAGTAGTAGCTTAATTGCTAGTCCGCTTGCTTCAAATGTGCACGTTAGTCGCCTATTAATTAACACTATGTTCCATAAAATGAGATAGCACGAACCCATAAAACATTTCCTGAAAATATATTCATTAAACTTATTCTGCAATTAATTTCTTCAAAACATTCCTAAACTGGCACATCGCGCTTTATCCACATTCATAATTCCTTCCGGACAAGCGATTTGATTCCGTCTACTTGGATTCTTTTCACGCAACAAATCTCTATCATATTCATCTATTTAATCGTAGTTCGTATGTTCAAAGTACCATCCAATATATGTTTCGATAAGTTTTTCAAGAGTGGTGATAGATTTTTATCCGGGGTTGGTTTTTAACATTGTTATTTATTTTGTAGTTATATTATGTACAATCCTTTTAGAAGACTGCAATTATATTTTGTTATATATTAAATAATAATATTCTTTTTTTTATTATTTATTTCTCCTTTTTAATACAATAAACTAATGCTTTATCTTCAATATGTAGCGATAATGAAATCAGCGATAGATAATTTTGTATTTTTCAATCAGTACTGTTTATTAAAAACTTTACTTTATATTTAAAATGTGTTTTCTTGCATTTCTTTTTCAGAATTTAGAGTATGTTTTTTTAAATCGTCTAAATTCGAATGTTTGATGAGTAATTATAATGAATTTTATATCTGTTATGCTAAGACGGTGTTTTATACGGACATATAAACATCGGCGCCGTGGCTTAGTTGGTTAAAGCGCCTGTCTAGTAAACAGGAGATCGGGGGTTCGAATCCCCCCGGGGCCTTCGTGGAAGCAATCTTTTTTCTGGTTACAAAAAAAAATAAAGAATTAAATTTAAGACATTTTAAATCTAGTTGTCATTTGTATTATAATATGATATCAAGTGATAGAATAATTTTCATAGAATGTCCTTTTGAAAAATTAAAAAAAAACTCGCCCAACGTGGGGCTCGAACCCACGACCCTGAGATTAAGAGTCTCATGCTCTACCGACTGAGCTAGCCGGGCGATTGTATCCGTGTAGTATATACTTATTTTGCAAATAAAAAGATTTATAACAGGAAAATTGAAATTTATCTTTTGCATTTAACTATGACTTCAGTTCTCCAATAGCCGTGATCGTCTAGTGGTTAGGACCCTACGTTGTGGCCGTAGTAACCCAGGTTCGAATCCTGGTCACGGCAATGTGTAACATTGTCACGGTGGAGACTGTTTTGTAAATTTTGCCCGAAATTTAATATTTAATAAATATATACAATAGTTGCGAAATGAAAGTTAAAGTATTTTCTTCTTTAAATAATTTATGTCGAATATAAATAAAAATTGCCAGATTATTTTGTTAAGTTTTGTATTTTATGTAAACTGTATTCTAAATGCGCATATGGTATCATCAAAAATGTATAAATTTTAACACCTGGTCATAGTTTTTCATGAAGTTGATATTAAAAAATAATAATAATTTATTGTTGTTTTGGATAAAGGTGGTTTTTAATTTCTTTTCGTAACAGTTTGTAGACCGCTTTTATTTAAAGAGTCATCTGTGATAATAGTGAACTACTTTAGCTTTAATATAAATTCGTTAAATCTCAATAGTAATTTAATTAAATATCAATAATAATTTAATTAAATATCAATAGTGATTTAATTAAATTTCAATAGAGATTTAATTAAATTAGTATTGCCTATCAAAATTTATCAACTATATTCTGTGGATATTTTAAATTTTACACAAACATTTATTAATTTTAAACTTAATGATAATCAAAATGTAAATAAAAAACATGATCTAAATACAAATGCAATTGCTCGATTTTAATTGGTTGACAAAAACAAATAATTTTAATATTCTATTCTGAAAATATATTAATGAATTGTAACTTATTTATCAAGATTGGAAGACAATGAATTGCACAAATTATATGATATTGTAAATACGATTTTTTATAAATATTTGACAGATAAGTTACCTACCACTTTATCTCCCCAGCATTAATAACCAGTATTTGTTTTGAAAGAAAATAAAATTTTAAAAATACCTAGGAAGCCTCCAAACTTAAAGTTACACAAAATCGTATTTTTAAAGATACAAGTCGAAGTGAACGAAAATAAGGATTGCCTCCTTCAGATACTGTTTTATAGTTTTGCAATCTTTAAAATTGTAATCTTAATATATGAAAATAAAATAAACATGCATTTTTTTATATACTATGCATTACATAAACACGATTTAATGAAATGAAATATTAATTGTCAAGAATAATGTTTTGTTGAGTGATGAAATACTCTTTCATTTTGAGAATGTCTGATGTAATACAAATGCAACTTTTTTAAAAATATATATATTTAAATCACTTCACTTCATTCGATCTTGTATCTCACAATACTAATTTAATTTAAACAATTAATACTAATTGGTTCGTAACATTCAAAGTAAATAACATAATATTTTTCACTGATCAGTGAAATGTCGAGATAAATGTAATATTAAATATCTATATCAATTATTAGTTGAATCTGTATGTTTTATTCTAATGTTTCAGCTATTTCTGCTGTCTCGGCATTATCTTGGAGCAGCTCTAGTTCCAACCAGCGTCACCGGAGTTGTTACCATCGAAAACAACGCCACGGCATTTAATAAGTAATATTATATATATATATATATATATATATATATATATATATATATATATATATATATATATATATATAACGCTATTTTGTTCGTAATTATTGTTAATTGTGATGTAATACTTTGTCTTTATGTTCATAGAGCGTCCGCAGCTTTGGAATCGTTTCTGCAACCCAGCAGAGTCCCTCAGAGCCAGCACCGTCCCGCGGAGCCGACTCCAGCTGTCACTTCAACTAGAAGATCCCCCCAAAAATAAAATAATATTTACTATGTATTGTATTAAATTGTACTTGTAATATAAATGTTTGTCTTGTACACTATTAAAATGACAATAAATGAATTGAAAATAAATTATATTCTATTATTTTGAATATCCTTTTCTACACATTAATACTTCACAAATAAAATGATAGTTTAAAGATGACAAAAATAAATCCAAGATGGCCCGATGTGCTGTTCAAAATACATCGTGTAAATTGATTGTGACTACTTCGTTTTTCGGACATTAAACTGACGTCATTTTTTAGCTATTCCGCACTCGGCGGATTTTACTTAATTGGCTTAATTGGCTGCCATTTTACTTTGCACCGAATAAAGAGCAGTCTCATGTCACCCCCAAAAACGACTGAAATTCACAATAAAATTTCAAAATTAAATTAATTTAATTAATTAGGCTAATTAATTTAATTAATTTAATGTTGAAATTTTATTGTGAATTTCAGTCGTTTTTGGGGGTGACATGAGACTGCTCTTTATTCGGTGCAAAGTAAAATGGCAGCCAATTAAGCCAATTAAGTAAAATCCGCCGAGTACGGAATAGCTGAAAAATGACGTCATCGTTATCACAGTTTAATGTCCGAAAAACGAAGTAGTCACAACCAATGCTGCATTTACACGACGTAGAAGAGCAATCATATTTTGAACAGCATATCAGGCCATCTTAAATTTATTTGTATTTAACTTGTATACACCAAATAAAAGAATATAATTTATTTTCAATTCATTTATTGGCATTTTAATAGTGTACAAGACAAACATTTATATTATAAGTACAATTTAATACAATACATAGTAAATATTATTTTATTTTTGGGGGCATCTTCTAGTTGGTGTGACAGCTGGAGTCGGCTCCGGGGGACTCTGCTGGGTTGCAGACACGATTCCAAGGCCGCGGACGCTCTGTAAACATAAAGACAAAGTATTACATCACAATTAACAATAATTACGAACAAAATAGCGTTATATCAGGGTGGTGACTCGCTCAGCCGGTCATAGGACTTTAACATGGGAAATCAGTTTTTTGCAATTTCCTGCTTCCCTAATTATTTTAAGCAAAAACGCGTCAAATAAAAGTTTTAGGGCATCAAATTCTGCATCTAAATCAATAAACAGAATTGCTTTTACGTGCTTTATAACGACAGAAATCAAATATGAAAATGTCAAAAATTGCATTGAAAATATAGATAGCCATGGAATATATATATATATATATATATTAAAGTTACAAATTCAAATGTATCTATTATAAAAGATCATATTCTTAAATATACAGAATTTTTTATACAAAATCGTAACTAGCATTTGTGAGAAATTCCGACACGAATTTAAATTACTTTGTTTTATAATTATTTCGCGTAATTTTTAATGTTTTGAGATTATTCTGCACTACTTGTTCCTTCATTTAAATGAGAATAATTATATAGATTTTTTTTTAATTTGAAATTGTTACTCATTTTACAAAATAGATGTGCGCTTTGTCATACACTCAGCGCAAAAATGAACATCAAAATAGACAGCAGAAAAATAAAAAAAAATTGCCATATTTACAAATAAAACTATAAGGAGCCTAAATTATCGCATCTCTTCAAATTTAAAACATACCCTTACATGAAAAAGTAATACAAGTGCTGATTGATGTCCGGGCACGCCATGAAATATCAAGGTATGTCTCCTCTGAGTCCCTGTGGCCATCATCTCTACCGCTGGTTCGTTGACATAGGATTGAGAGAGTGCAGCGGATAGCTTGTATATGGGTAGTGGCAACTAATTTTTCCAGTTCACGTCACAGTTGATCCGTAGTTATCACACTCTAATTTTAAATTCGTTAACAATCACATATAAGTATTAACTAAAATATAAGAATATATATATTTCACCCTTTTATTTAAAGTACTTTATTACAGCTTTATTTAAGGTACATTTATAATTTCCATAACCGTCTAATTTAAGTTACAGAATTGTTCATAACAATTTTACAACAAACTCTTTACAATAACAAAATTTTTAAATAAATTATACGAATTGGTCAATGGTTAAAAATATAACAAAATATAATTTCATTTGTCTTGTAATATTGTTATGATCTACTTTCTTATTCAATTCACTGCTTTCGCTATAAAAATATTCATAAATATCATGGAATTACTTAATTCTTAGTATCAAAAGACAATACAGAAAGTGTAAAAATCTTATATTGTGTGAATTGTGTTTAAAAGGCACTTTCCTTGATATCATGGCACATGCTACTGTTTGTAATTTGAAGAATTATGAAAGCATGTTTCTTATTTATATCTCGATAAAATATACATACAATATGAAAAATTTTATGTACACAGTTAAAATTTGTTACGGTAAAATATTATCGACATGAAGGCATAAGATCGATACATCATATTTTGTGGATTTAGAAATTTTTTAAAAATTTATTTTCTTTCAAAACATAAATTTAATAAAAATGATTAGATTAAAGACTTGTTTATCAATACTGGCATAAAGTGCATACCTTATCTGTCAGATATTTGAAAGAATATCGTATCTAACAAGTTGATATAATTCATTTACTTCCAGTCTTGATTCATTAAGTTATAATTTATGTATATATTGTCTGAATATAATATTAAAATTATTTGACTTTTGCCAACGAATTAAAACTGAAAAATTGCATTTTTATTTAGATCAGGTTTTCTTTTTTCATTTTGATTTTCATTACATATAAAATTATAAAATCAATAAATGTTTGTGTAAAATTAAAAAATCCACAAAATACATTTGATATATTTTGGTAGTTAATAATAATTTAACTAAATCACTATTGAGATTTAACGAATCTATATTAACGCTTAACTAATTGGCAATCTATTCTACATAAAAATTATTCAATATTATCACAGACGACTCTCCGGATAAAAGCGGACTTCAAATGGCAACGAGAAGGAATTGAGAACCACTCTTCATCCAGAGCAACAATAAATTGAATATACATTATACAAATATATACAATGCCATTTACAAATGGCACGTTTAAAATTTCAATCTAACACTAATTAAGTAAAGTTCGTACGAGATAATTCGGCACAGCCACCAGAGACAAGTACACCGGCCTTCACTCAACAACAAGTTCCTAAACAGTTGTTTCACTTTTCCTCAAAGGCTGCAACTCTCTTTGAAGCCGATCAAAATCGTTGTAGTACTCATGATCTGATTCCTCTTCAGAAGACCTTTGAGGATGATACTGTTTAGTTGGTCCTCCTGCAGGTCCCTCAGGACCAACTCCTTTCGAAATTTCTCCTGGAATAGGAATTCCAATCGTTTGACTTGGTACAGATTCCTGACTCATAATATATTCCGGATTATCGATATTTGTTTGTCCGGCATGAGGCAAAAAATCCGGGTATCCTCTGTAAGCGGAAGACGAAGCTACTGTTACATCTGAATGTTTCGAGTCGCCGATGAGGTCCACATAAGCCGTTGCAGGTTGATTTTGTTGTGGAGAAGGCATTAGATAATCATCTTCATCTAATGGAAGCTCCAGTTTTAAACTTCCAACTTGAGCTTGGCTTTTCGTGGGCGCATCGAAGCAATCTTCAGAAGCATCAGAGTCTTTACTGCCCAACATCTTCAGAGGATCACTACAATAACGAGTGTTGGAACAGTCGCTGCTGTGAGTGCCGCTTCCCGTCATGTCCTGGGGACTCAAACCGGCAGCGGCGGCGTAACGCAATAGTTCTTGGTTCCAGTTGATCTGGTTTTGAGGTGCGCAGCTGCCATCGGAGGTGACAGATGAACCAGGAGGCCACAAGACTTTGAGGGCGGTTGGAGATGTTGAGCCAGATGCGGTAGACACGGAGGTGGTGATTGGAAGACGGGATTTCGGCTGAAGGTACTCGTCGCCTTCGAACTGACTTTCGGAAGTTTCTTGGGTTGTGCCGAGACTTCGAAGTAGATCTTTTTCGTCCTGTAACAAAAATATTTATGAGAGTGAGATTCAAATAAATGTTATTGTAAATTCAATAATGAACAACTTTTGTATGATAAATTTTAACAAATAATATTCAGTGGTTATACAAGTAATAAGATATTTGCAGGGCTCTAAACCGAACCGGAACTTGAACCGTAATTAAATCAGTTATTTTTGTTGAACCGCGAACCCTGGTTGAATTGTTTATGATGAACCGATTAATTGGATTAAAGCAAACACGTGAATCGGTTTAAATCACATGTCTTTTTAAAATATTTACGGAATTTTAATTATAAATTACCAGTTTATCATTGAAGAAATCCAATCAGAATGTGATTCTGAAAAGTGTTTAATTTATATAAATTGTAAGTAATCTTACCTTGCTAACTTGAACAGCGTACGTGGGCAGTCTCATAAACTTATCCCCGGGAATGACGAGATACCTCCCTGGATCTCGGGCCATTTTGGCGAACTCATCAGATAATTCCTTAAAACCGGGCCTGGATTCCGCGTCCAGCATCCAACATTTAATCATGATCATGTAAACCTCGATAGTGCAAATGTTTGGTTGTGGCAATCGTTCGCCTTTTTCCAACAATTCAGGTACTTCTCTTGCTGGGACATTTTCATAAGGCCTTCCGCCATATGTCAGTAGTTCCCAAACGGTGACGCCGAATGCCCAAACATCACTCTTGTGCGTGAATATTCTGTGCTGGATGCATTCGAGAGCGAGCCATTTTATCGGCATTTTACCACCGGCTGCTTTGTATTCATCTTCATTAATATCCAATAATTTTGCAAGACCAAAATCTGTGATTTTTACGCAATTTGGTGTTTGAACTAAAACATTTCTCGCTGCAAGATCTCGATGAACTAATCGTTTCTCTTCCAAGTATGACATGCCTCTTGCTATTTGTGTGCACCAGTTTAACAAAGCTTTCGATCCGATTTTTTCGCGATTGTTTCGTACGAAATCTAGCAAACAACCTAAAGGCATCAGTTGCGTAATTAACATCATTTGTGACGTCATACAAACTGCAAGAAGTTGTAATAAATTAGGATGTTCAACAGTTGCCATGATGTAAGCTTCTTCTAAGAAGTCTTTACTGGAACTTGCTCCGGTTCCTTCTCGTAATACTTTAATCGCTACAGGAATTTTGGTGCTTTCGCCTTCTGGAACCCACACTCCTTTATGCACGGTTCCAAACGCACCTTGTCCTAAGATCCCACCTTTTCGCATCTCTCCTTCTTTCACAATTCGAAGTTTGGCCAGATTTGGTTTGATATTTGACGGACGAAGAGGTTCATTGTCATTATCAAGACCTGTGAGCACCATCGACATTTTCACCGTGTTTTCTTTTACTTTTACTTTTCTGCAATATTGGTAAACAAGTATAGCTAGGAAGACAACTAAAATAATGCAGAATATCAAAACACCGCTAAGGATTAATGGCGTCTTTTGGTTTGGTCCCAATGGGTACGAGGTACCAATTTGGTCTGAACAATAAGGTTCGCTGTTGTCTTGAGAGAAAATCTTGTTTGGTAGATCTGGAGGACAATTTGAAGCGCACCTGACAGCAGTTGTATTATCTCCTGGATTTCCGTCTAAATAAATTTTATAATTATGACAGGAAATGCAATTTTCTGGGCCCGGTCCTGTACATTCTCTGCATTCTGTATGACACTGAACACATTCTTGCGTTTTTTCGTCTGGATAGTGGTCGGATGGACACTCATCTTCACATTGTTCTCCACGTTTGTAATTTGTACATACTTGACAAACTAGTTCATGGAATCCGTAACCGGTGCACTTTTTACATCTTGGATGACATTTTCTACAGATTCCTTTTCCTGCTAACGGTTTGAGGGGACCTTGCTCTTGGGGTCCAACCCACTCATAGTAATAGCCATCGGGGCATGATTCGTTCTTCCGGAGGCATCTGTAACGAGACGAAATCATTAACTGATATTTATATTTTATACATTTTAAAATAGTTTTCTAGATACCTGTCTTTATTCGACAATAATTAAATAATTAAATAAACTGTAACAATTCAATGTTAACTCTCTTACCTTTCATACGAGACGTCGCTGTTGATGATGGCTTTCTCGCAGGAGTTGCATCCGTTGCGTCCGATACGGTTGTCTGGCCCGGTGCAACCGTCCACGCAGTTATCATGGCATGGATAACACTCGCCAGACGTGTTAAATTTGGTCGTGGGACAGATGTCCACACAAAACGGTCCGTCCTGCAGGTAGCGGCAGCTGTCGCACTGATCGGCACGAGGTCCGTGACACGTTGAGCCGCATTGGTGGTGACATGGCTTGCAGATGTTTGGAGATTGCAGGTAGAGACTACAAATAAGATGGAAGATGTTAGTAAGATATGAATTTGCAAAACAGACTACATGAACTTCGGAGTTGACATTACAAGATAATTCATTGATGTTCATTGATGTTAAATTCCACCATAGCTGCCATACATATTTGATGATTTATGTGTTATGAATTAATTATTTTATTACTTACAAGATTCTATTGCACATAAATGGTTAATTATTAATAATACAATTATATTAATATGAAATTGTTTTTTGTTTGTTAAAATAACTCATTTACTTTCATGCAATCCATTCGTTGACTCTCAACAATCTATAGTCTAGTTAACAGTAATAAATTATCATGTCAAAATATTTATGTATGAATTATCACTATTACTAATTTTTAAATTTGTTCTCATTTTGAAGTTTTATTAGCCAATCACAATCAAGATCAAATACATTGTAATGTCGCGTTCTTAAATGGGATAAGATATAGTTAAAATTGAAAATATGTCTACTTACGCTGGATGCATACTGCAATTGGCCACACAAGTATTATTCACCGTCTGATAATTTGCACACGAAAGACACTGATCCGGCCCTGGTCCCCAGCATCCATCACTTGAACACTGCAGATCACACATCAAGCCCGCCTCTTGACAAACCTTCTTCAGCTTGTTCGCTTGCAGAAGCAAATTATGATCAGACGACTTCTTTATCTTCTGCCACCTAATATCTTCTGCGAAGCACAAGTCTTTATTCTCGAGGATGGCAACCGCGCCGGCGTTGATTTTTTTCAGCGACTTTAACCCCAAAGATACTAAAGACGTCTTGACGATGTAGAGAGACGCAAAGTATTCTGTTAATACTCTTCCACCAATAACTTCAAGGTTTTCAAAGTAAGAGAGATTTGTAAAACGTTCGTGAACTGCTTGTATGTTTATGTAACCGGTAACTTCTTTTAATGTTGAGAATATTTGTAATCTTTCTGGATCCATTGCTTCATATCTTTGTCCGAAGCTGAAATTCTGGAAGACTTGTTGAAACCCCTTAAAACTTTGGTCTAAAATAGTTATTGATCCTTCGATTATTGTACAATCTTTAAAATCATCTATATTTCCGGAATGTACAATTGGTACGCCTGAACAAGTTTTTGGACAAGGACCATTACACAGAACACATTCGCCTCTTTCTGCTTTCTTGTTCGGTGGACAACTTCTTACACAAGCTCCATTATCTTTCAGTAAATGTTCTGGACAATTCTTAACACAAGTAGCTCCATAAGCATATTTTCCATTTGGATTCGGTTCCCACGAATATGTAATAGAATTATATCGTTGCATTGGTGGACATTCTTGTTTACAAACGCCGTCGTCGTAAAAGTTCCTGCAGGCGAGACAGTCGCTCTGTTTGGGGCCCTTGCATCCTCCCGCGCAGAATAGATGGCAACATTCTCGCGGGTTGGGTCCGAAACACCGGCCTTGGTAACACTGAGGACTGCAGTTTTCTTTAGAGAATTTTTGGCAGTTTTCCGGGCCTTCGCCCCAGCAGCCGGCCTCGCAGCTCATGTCGCAGGGTGGACATTCGCGTTCCGGTGATGTGAAGTTGTACACATAGACGTATTGGCCCTTGGGATCAGAGATTATTTCGGACCAGTTGATGGTTTTCACGTGGCAGAGGTTGTAGTTGTTGAATAAGCCTATGCTACCTGCAAATTACAAACAAAATATTTCAAAGATATTTCAAGAGTAGTTTTTTAAATTATTTATTTATGTTCAATGGATATTTCAAAGGTTCGTGCTACCCCATTTGATGAAATATAACTAAATAGCTCAGTGGAAATGCATCGGCCTGTGGGTTTGAGATCCTGAGTTCTTCATATTAAAATTACTCTTGTGGCCTTCCCTCTACTAACTTACTATCACTTACGGAGACCTGCTGCGGCAGAGTGCCGAACACAGTAATGGATAAAAGGCGTGATATGATATATTTATTTCATTGTGTTCGTACCTTGTAATGTATCTCTGAGGGCAGGCATCTCCAAGTTGTGCATCTTGGACAACGTCACCATAAGTGCAAACTCTTCGTCTCTCACGTTGATCTTGAACAGTGTCCGACCTCGTATGATCTGCAACCGGGGCAAGACGATCCTCTTGACATCGACATGTGAGATGAGGACATAGCCGGTGACTTCGCGTATGTTGTGTAAAAAGGAGAGATCTAGGTTCTCGTCCTGCAACCATGTCAATTCGAGGTTGCCGTCCACGTATGTGCAGTTGGAGTATCGGTCGCGTAGGTTCCGATAATGGTGCTCCCGGTTGGAGGGGACTGACATGCGACCGTTCGTACCGATGCATACTGCAAACAAAAACATAATTACTTTATTATTTGTTATATAATTCTAAATTTATTATTATTATGTTTTCGTACGTTTAGATATATTTACTTTGCGTTTTGTAATGTTGTTTTGTAATTGGATTTATCTGGTGGGTAATAAAAATATTACTATTATTATTGTTATTAAACAACTCCTGCAAATTTCATAAGAAAAGATTTGTAGATCATTCGTTCTTCAATGCAATGGCTTGTAACGTTAAATATTCCGGGTTTAATTTTAATTTATTACAATATCAAAGATTTGTTGCATGAACGAAAGATGAACTGAACGTATGAAAGAAATTATGAATGTGGATGAAGCGTGGTGAGGATAGAAATGTTTACCGAAGACTAATTGTAAGATGAATATAATAAATATATGTTCAGTGAATAGCTTGTATGTAGGTAACCATAGTAACAAACAAAATTGCTATGTAAAAAGTAGTAAGTGTTTTTTTTATCGTTAATGTTATAGAAACAATAATCTGCGTTGCCCATAGTAGAGTGCGTGAAGTAAAATTTTCGCATGCTAACATAAAATTGTAATAATATTAATATATAATATTATAGTTCAATAATAGTTCTTTGTAATGTAAAGGACGAAAGTTAGAAGGTGCCATTTCAATTATTATTATAAAGCACCTCAGGGAAGTATAATACTTTCTTCTCGAAGTATACATATATTTTTTAGTACCGTATCAAAAGTAACTTAAAAAATTGAAATTTAGATAAGATTTATTATTCTATTGACAGATATCATTTGATGTCACTAATGTCAAATCATACAGCTGTTTTCAAGTTGACAGGACTATTACTTTTCTTTCCTGGGATGAAAATGTATTACTTTTTTCTCTTAATTAAGGGAAGTAAATTTGAGATTATCCGACATGACCGTGAAAAAATATATTATATCTGGTTGTGTACAAGGTACAAAAATAACTATTTAACTTGTTTACTTAGCTCGCAATAGTTGCAATATTTACTTGCAAATAAGCTATAAAAATGTTCAAATTATATGTTTAAAAAATACATATTTATAAGACAAATAAACATCTGTATCTTGCACGACCTAGACTACAAAGCATCACGTAGTTAAAAACTCGTATACTAATAATTTACAAACACAAACATGCCAAATAAGTAAAGGAATAGTAAGAGTGTTCCTCATGACGAAATCAGTAACCACTCAGTAACAAATGCATAGCTGCACGTCATACTGGTTCGCCCACATCATCCACAAAGAGTCGAGTCCACACCTCGCCAAGATCCTACACACAGCAACCAACCATCGCTTGACAGTTGCCAGCACTGTAGTCGAAATAATTAACAAACGTCATTTGCATCTGAACACGTGTACCAACTGTGGCGAGTGACTGCAACCGCAACTAAGATGCGGTAGTTGTTCAGCGAAGTTGTCGACAGTGCTGAAGATCAGATGATGTACGAGAGGTTTTGAGAAGTTGGCTGGGAGGATGGAATAGTATGCTGGGTTGTAAAACACCTACATGGTGTGAGTGTATGCCAATATGAGTCAGTGTGAAATGGATTTTTAATTTGGTTGGTTTTTGAAAGACAGGTGTGAAATAAACTACAAAAATTAAGTTTGAGGAAAATATCCCTATTAATCTACTATTATAGACACTCCATTTAGGGTAATTAATTAGCAGTTTTCACTATCAAACGATCATATATTATTTTAGACAGAAATGTTGGACGAATTAAATATATTAAGGGAAGAAAGTAAAACATTTTATCCCGAAGATGTCGTTTCATTTACCAAGTCAAAAGCACCTGATACTAAATGTGAATTTGAGAGAATGACACTTTCTCACATATAATTTTTCCCATTACCATATTAGAAAGTTTTTTTAATAAATTAGAAATTTAGTAATTGTCTGGACAGATATGTCACTTGAATGTTATTAATGTCAAATTATACCGTTGTTTTAATGTATCCAGTTGGCCTGTGGATTTAAGAATTTGGGTTCGATCCCCAGAGCCGACAAACAATTTTCACTATATTCACACTAGCCCTCTTCCCCTCCCCTAACATCTTTGAAGTACGTGATTTGACGACTAGTAATCATGCTTCACGCGCAAAAATATACCACTTGCCGAGATCTGCTACGGCAGAGTGCCACACTCTATAGGATAAAAGGCGTGATGATATATGTACATATTTTTTTGATTGTTTTCTAGTAGCCATGGTCATCGCTTAACTTTTTTCCCTAGGGAATAAAATTTATTTTTTCTACTACATTGCAGTAAGTGCATATTTTCTGCACTTAAGTGTCAATAGAATGAGATTAATGTTTTCGGTTGTCATAAATATAAAAAATGATAGTGAGTAAATGAATACGCAACAATAAAAAAGTTAAATAATTTCTTGCACTGTAAAATATAAAAACAATTATTGAAAGGTCATTGGAAAACTTATGCGAATGGGACACTTGCTGCGCTTATACACACGTTTTCCAAAAATACGAAAAGTATCAATTTTGCTCCACAATTACAGGAAAAATTTTAATTTCAGTCAGAGTTGTGAAAAAAGTAATTTATTATATTGGATAGTAAGCAGATGAATTTATCTATATTTAGTTTTTCTATAAACTCAGCCTTATAAAGGCAAAGTTGTCTAGTGACTTGAGCGATTTCAATGCTACGTTGCGAAACGAACCCACCGGTTACGTTCTACGTAATATGGGTGTGGGTTGCAAATCACACGCTAGCCAATAAATATTCGCATAATTTATCTAACTCTACAATCCATTTTCATTCATAAAATAACAATTATAATCTTCTCGCGCACCTACTAAAACATTTAAGACAAACTTCAACAACTATTTTTCATTTTAAAGATTTCAAAATTACTACTCTGCACACTTGTATATTGTTATTTATAACGTCAAGTCAGCGAAATATATTTAAACGCGCGAATTTTTGCTTGGAAGATTCTCTGTAATATATTATCTTTTAAATTTAGTTTACAATTAATTAATTTTATTAAATCTAAGTAAGTAATATAATACTTCATGTAAGGTTTGAACTTAAATTCAGGCTGTTTCAATACTTCAGAAAAAAATTAATGATATACTAATCTTAAAACTAACGGTTTTTTTTAATCGCAAAATTATATACTTAAATTTTTAGTACCACTGGTTTGAGTGTTATTTCTAATATATTATTAATTACATTGTAAATGTAAATACTACAATAGACCTATTATTTTCTACACATCAGATAAATATAAATAAATATATCATCACGCCTTTTACCCATTACTGGATGAGGCACTCTGCCGTAACAGATCTCGGTAAATGATATATTTCTTCGCGTGAAGTGCGGTTACTAGCTGTAAAATCATGTCCCCCAAAAATCAAACATCAAAACCTTAATCTTACGTTTCACATAAAAAAAGCAAGTTTTAGCGTTTACAGCGCCAGCTGTTGCAAAAAATAAAAAAGCTCCCGGATAAAACCTACATAGTTTTTTATGCTCTTTTCGAATCTGCAATAAAAAATAGGGGGTTCCATTTAAGATTTCAAAGTCACCCCCCTTATCCACCCCCTGGGGGTTGGGGGGTGAAATTTGTTATAGCATCGAACGTCCCCCTCCAAACCATCAAACTTTTATTCGGAAAGTTTTTTTGTCTGATGTACTCGTTGAGAGAAATTTCCCTGGCAAGATTAAAATGGAACAACCTGTATGTAATGTTAACAATTATAATTTTTTTTTTCTTAATTTATATATCGGACCAATTACTAAGGTCATATGCCGATATGTCTTTTGTATGGTCGCCACGGGCGGGACCCGAACCCACGATCTTATGGTTGCGAGTCAGGCCTTCAACCCGTGCGACCATCACGCGGGACAATATAATTTATTAATTAATATATTACAAATACCTTTCAAATTAGTAGTATTAAAATGTTCATTTCATGTGAAATGCAATTAATTTTGTGAAATATATATTTATTTATTTATCTGAGATCAATGACCTAAAGACAGAAAACATCTTTTGCGTAGACATCGTCTTTAACAATCATGGAAACATCTTGCATCCCTTTCTGATTCATTTATCGATGCATTTATCTTTTCGATATTGCTATTTTTAAATAAGCTTATTTATCAACAAAGACAAAATTTATTGTCATCCATACACTTGGTGAAACTAGGTTTAATAAAATATAAACTAAACACTTGGCTAAGTTTCACAAAATTTAGAAGCTTATTTAGTTAGAAAAGAGTGTTTGTTCAGTATATTTTTTAGTATCTACAATTTTTTTTGTCTGAAATATTGAAACAACTGCATGTCTTAAAACAGGCAATCATAATCCATTAGATAAAACTTACATTTATTAATTAACAAGCACGAGGTCATTCGTTCAAATCTTGTTGCCCTCAACTTACGTTGAATAAATACGACTGTATCTGAGTGGTTCAGATTCCACTACTGTAAGTTCCTTTCGTGTAAAGCTAGTACCTGCATTGAGAATTGGGTAAATAATTACATTTTCTGCAAGAATTCCAATTAAAATTGTTGAATAACAACATCATTTATTTAGTTATGATGCAAAGCGCTTCATAACAAAGGAGTAATCAAGCCTAAAATTAATTACGATATTAATTAACAATTCTGACACTCATCAGAGCGGCTGGGCTTCTGCGTTCTTGTCTTGACCATTATAATAATCTTGAAGTTGTTTTTCTGTTCGCACTCCTCGGAGTTATGAGTATATGGATCGCATTATGCCAAGTGTGTCCATCAAGCATTTTAATGAATGATCTTGTGGAGTCACCGTATGATGTATCGGAGACCTAAAGACATTCTTGCATTGATGACTTGCCCCTGATTTGAATTGAATACGTTTGAACCATTTTGGATTTTTAATTTGGTGGCATTGTGTTGCATTATTGATTGTTACTCGTAAATCAACTACTGGAGTATTTTGATTAGGGTTTTATTGTTTCTGTGAGCATGTTCGCATTGTAGTAATTACGAAGTTATGAGCTATTCATAATGCATTACTTAGTGTTTACTTTATGTACTGTGAGTGGTTCTCATGTTCTCAATATTGGAAATATGGTACTTCCTTCTTTGTTATACAGGGTGATTCTGGGAATACGAAACCCCCCCCCCCCCCACCTTAACTTTTTTATTATAAGAAATAGAAAAAAAATTTCCATATGGAAGTTTTAGTATATTAAATATACTATTTTATGACACATATAGAATTTTTTTATAAAGACAGGTTTACATGATACGACTATCAACTTTTATTTTTCAAATGGGAATCTAGAATTATTTTATTAAAATAAAAACCGCCATTTTTTCTCTTTTCAACTTGTCAAAAATGTATATGAAAAAAAATCGAGATAAATAAGATAATTGAACAATGTCAGATTTTTTTTTATTCAACTATTCTAGGTGGCTATGCGAAATTAAACAAAATGTAACAAAGTAAAATTAATGACAAAACACGTAAAACAAGTAACAAATAAATATCTGCATTGTTGTCATTAATTTTATCTTGTTACATTTTGTTTAATTTCATATAGCCTCCTACAATAGTTGAATAAAAATAATTTCTGACTTTTCTCAATTATCTTATTTATCTCAGATTTTTTTTCATATACATTAATGACAAGTAATACATCGTTGAAAAGAGAAAAAAATGGCGGTTTTTATTTTAATAAAATAATTCTAGGTTCCCATTTGAAAAATAAAAGTTGATAGTCGTATCATGTAAACCTGACTTTATAAAAAAATTCTATATGTGTTATAAACTAGTATATTTAATATACTAAAACTTCCATATGAAGAAAATTTTTCTATTTCTTATAATCAAAAAAGTTAAGGGGGGGTTCGTCTTCGCAGAATCACCCTGTATGTGGTAGGTGGTTCAGTAGTATCAAGTTTGAGAACCCAGGTTCGATTCTTACGGCCGACAAACAATACATTTTCACCACATTTAAATTACCCCTGTGGCTCCTCCTCTAGTAACATCTAATTCACGCGCATAAATATATTACTTACCAAAATCTGCTCCGGCAGAGTGCCATACCTAGTAATGGGTATAAAGCATCATGATATATTTATTTTATTTTATTTAAGAAGTTATGAGGCAAAGACAAGTTCACATTCCATATAATAGTACCTATGTACTCAGTATGCCCTGTATAGAGTTGCTAGCGAGGCAAGGGGATAAATTAGCAACCGGAACTCCCGTTATAAACGGGTCCATGGCGCCCGTCACCAAGACTACAAACTACCTTTTGCGGTATTGGTATTGCAGCTACACACATCGTCTGCGATCTCGGATCTCGCTCACTGCTGAGTGGTTTATTATCAGGAATGTAACATCGTCGTCTCTTACTTCCATTACCACGAGACGAGAGAGCACTTCGCGCGGTGTCCGCTGATCTCCGTTCTCCGTTCGCCGTCCTAGACTCTGATATCGCTTCACGACTCGACGTTCACTGCTTGTAATGTTCTCAACTTTAACTTTCTGATAAGTTTTATATATGAGGACTCAGCTATGTTGTGATAATGTTGGAATTTAGTCGTAAATGTATTAAGACGATACTTGAAATGTTTAGATTGAAAAACAGAAACATATAATGGCTTGTGAGAACTGAATGATAAGAATACGTATGGGAATAATAAAACAGAAGAGAAATACGTCTATATAGCTATTAAATAATAAGCAAAAAATTAGATAAATATATCATCACGTCTTTTATTCATTACTGGGTGTGGCATTCTACTATAGCAGATTTCAGTTGGAGGAAAAGCCACAGGTATAATTTTAATATGTTGTAAAGCGGGAAATGAATTTAATTGAGCTATCTATCTAATTAGCAAAATATCTGCTGTTCTAACACAGTACTTCCCAGATCATAAGTCACTTCTATTAGAATTATCTGTAGGAGAGTTTAAATTTTACATCAAACTCGATATAATTTCAATAACTTTTAGAAACTAATTATCAATAGCTTATAACATTTTCTGTACTTTTGCTAGAATTCTCTGTCATTTTTATATTTTGCGTTCATAAGGAAGGAAGTCTTTGCAAAACCCAGTTGCGTATTAAAAGAACGTTCATTACGATACGCAACATTTTGTTTTAGACGGTTGGTAGTAACGGATGATATATTGAACCTATCAATCTGAGAACATTAAAATTTCAATATAACCTCAAAATTTGAACTATTGCACAAATATCAATAACAATTACCAACCACAACATGTCATATACATATTATTCTAAATTGACTCGGTTTAAAATATAGCAATTTTTTTTAAATTCAATTTAAACAGGATGCAAAATAGAAAAATTTGTATAAATAACTCATTTTATGACTTTTATCGCACTTGTCGTTTAGAAAACTCGTCTGCGACTCGTTTTTTAAACATGTCTTATAAAATTCGTTATTTAATATATTATTTTCACACGCAACGAATATTTTTGGGACTAATTTTTTTTGATTTAGTAGACGAGAAAACGATTCATCAAAATCTTGAGATCGAGAAAAATCACAGTTACAATACTTTCCCTATTATATACGGGTAGATCGAAAAAGTATAAATGTACGTAATTTAAAACTCCTTCAATTCAAAGTACATTTAAAAGTAAGTTATGAATCATGTACACGTTACGAAATAGTGATCTAGATATTATAGATATAGATTATATAGATATGACCTCAATTGTATATTCCTTTTACATTGACATTTCATTTTACAGTTAATTGGAACGAATTCCTGATAAAAATATTAAAGTATTTTAAACTAAGACAACTAATAGAATATTACTTCACGTCTCTTGCATTTAGAACTGGTATTTCATTCCCTCAACTAAAATCCGCCTAACAAGGAAACAATAGCACATCAAAAACTAACATCATTTTTATAATTTCAACTATGATTTATTTCATTTATTTATGGGGTAAGTGGCTCAGTGGTATTCAGTCGGCCTGTGGATCTTGAGAACCCTGGTTCCATCCCCACAGCCGACAAACATTTTCACCAAATTAAATCTACCCCTGTGGCTCCTCCTACACTAATATCTTTGGAGACCGTGATTTTACGGCTGGTAACCGCACTTCACGCGATAAAATATATCACTTACCGAGATCTGCTTCGGCAGAGTGCCACACTCAGTAATGGGTAAAAGGCGTGATGATATATTTATTTTACAAATGGATAAATATGATTGAAGGGTTGTTGCGTTAGCGAAAGATTCCGAGCGAGAAGAATAAACGAGCTTGTATGAAAAGAATTATGAATGTGGTTGAAGCAAAAGTGGTGTGTCAGGATAGGAATGTTTGGCGAAAATTACTTGCGGGATAAATATGATCAATAAGGACAAGCGTATGATTCTTGATTTTAGATTCATGGGTTAGATTTTTCGAGTGTTTACCTGCAATTGTGTGGAGTTCACCTTCAAAAACAAGCGCAGGACGATGCTCCCTTCCTTCCTCATTTTTTTTTACTTCATTTTCAGTTTTTAATATACAGTGTGTAACTGCAATTGTGTTAAATATATTTTTAAACAAGCGCAGGAGATGCTGCATTCATTTCTTATAGATTCGTTGTTAGAGAAGTGGACGTAAGTGAAGATTTACGAAACAGGCGTACAGGAGCGAATGGATGGATGTTTGTTGCGTGATGATGGATTTTGGTTGCGAGAAAAGAAAGAGTTCGTATGGAGGAAGTGTTATTGTGGTCGAAACGAGTATCGTGTGTCAGGATGAGAATGTTTCAGGGGTTCGTGCTACCCCATTTATTGGGATATAGCGTGATGTTATGTATGTATTTATTTCAACGCGATATTTTTGTTCATTCGATAGATAAAATTATAATTTTAGTCATCTACCTTGTCCGCATTTCATTCTACGACAACACGACAATGTTATTCTTCTTGTGTTGTCAAAGCAGTTTTACTGGCAACATCAACAGTAGTGGTAGTGTTTGTCCATCCTATTCCAAGAACGACTACACATACAAGCACATATGTTGTTCTATAAGCACGCGCATATGTATGTTTGCATTACGTGTTAGCCAACGAGAATTCCTCGGTTAACGCTAGTATTTGCTTTCGACAAACGAGGAATTTGAATGCCAGGCGAGAAGGTGATAATGTTGATAATGAATGCTTCTCTACTCAACTTTTACGAGGATTTGACAAATTTTTACCTATTTATTATTGCAGTGAAATACATTATTTATTAAAACATTAAATATTAAAATAAATACTTGTCTAAGTCTCACAAAAATTCAGCCTCCAAGTCGACTTATCAGGTCATCATCAGAGGCTGACTAGCACAGTTAGTAACCATAGACGCGTTTCGCTTTTATTAGAGCTCATCAGTATGGTATAACCCACTCCTTCACCTAGAATGAAGTTCACGTGAAGGAGCTGTGTGACGAAGAACTGTGCCAGCAGAGAATAAGATCTCTAACAAAACTGTGCTGGCCAGCCTCTGACGATGACCTGATAAGTCGACTTGGAAGCTGAATTTTTGTGAGACGTAGACAAGTGTTTATTTTATTATTTAATGTTTTATTAAACCTAGTTTCACCAAGTAAACCAACAATTAATTTTGGCTTTGTTGTTTTTTATTTTTACATTATTTATTTCCTATTTTGCATAAAAGGAACTTAATTCTAATTACAGTAGCTTATAATAGAATCCGACCTAACTAGCATAGTTATATTTTAAAAAAATATAAACTCTAATAAGTGCTATAATGTTAGTAAGCCCCTTTCCGTATTTTTTTAATGATACGCCACTGTGTATAGAGTAGATAAAAAGTGGTAGTATACGTATATAGTTGTGGGCGATTGCAATCTGCAAATAAGGTATGCAAAATTACTTAACTGCCATCGTAAAATCTATTATTCTCAATTCTAGGAAATAATCAACAATATTATATCATATACTAACTAATATTTATGTAACTTTTAAATTAAATTATTACACTACATCCATATAAATAATTTTGTTTTCTTTATATTATCCAAATAAAATATTCAGAAATAAATTAGAAATTTTAGATTTATTGTTCTTTTGACATATGTCACCATTCAACCATTATTTTACAGTTGTCGTGGATATGGCTTTCCTTTTTTTCCTCAGGGAGGAAAAATTTTATACGAACATGATACAAAGTAGGCATTATCTCCTTGATAAAAAATTGATATTTGCCCCTTACTCGTGTAGAAAATGCAACTTTTTTTGCTGATTGATTACCTCATCGTATTTATAGATACTTGAAAACTGTCATCATTTTCAAGCGAATTTAAAAATAGACAAAAAATTTCAAAGTGATTTACAAATTTTTGTTCAAGCGTTTCTAAATAATCGTATAAAAAAATAATGTATGCACCTCGAGCAGAAAGTGTTTTTACCGCTCTTACATGATTGTTGCTTACCGCTGGGTCTCAATCAACATCTACTATTACTATTACTAGCGACAATAGATTACTTTCTGCTCTAGGTACAAAATAGTTATTTGTTTACTTATTGTTACTTTTCCCTATGTTGCTATTGGAGATAAAACAAAAAAAACTATTTTCCCAGGGCTGAAAAGTTCTACTTTCTTCTTTCAATTGACAGAAGAAAATGTTTCTTTCTGGCAGAGCCGTAAAAAAATAGATTTATTGAATAATCAGCAATTGTAGAACTATCACATCTAAAGTTTGTTTTTTGAACTTGTTCATCAGTACGGTGATGTGGATAGCAATATGGAATTCGAATCCGAAGATCCCGAATTCGAATCTCACTCAAGCTAAAAATTGTATAAACTACCACACTGCAGCTCGGTGAGTGCGGACCCTGTACTGTAATTGGGATTAAGTTCCTGTTGTACAGCGTAATATAAATAAATACAAATAACTTATAGCAATAATAATTTATTTTCCATCGTTTTGTACAAAACTCTTGCAGAAGTTGCAATTAAAAATACCTCCCATCTTACTAATGATGTGGCAACGCCATCTTAACTTACAATCCTAACAGCATCGTCGGCATGTTATTTTAAAGGCGATCTCTTCATCTGCGAACTTTGCGTCTCCGCGTCTTATTAATTATGATGACGTAGCAGTCACGTGCAGATTATAATTAAGATACGTTCATTTACCGCTCGGAGAGAAGTTCAAAATGGCCGGCGAACACAGACTCCCGCCACAGTTCACTACATGATGTTATCTCGCGAGATGTTGATGTTGGAAAGTTGTAACGAGATTTTAGTGTTTACCTACAGCGCTGCGGCCGCAATCAAGTGTGGCCGAGCGGTTAAAGCAAGGATAATTACTCATTACTTTCGTGGTTCAAATCAGGAATGCAATCATAAATGTTACATGTTTGTTTTTGGGAAAATAAAAAAGTATTTGATGCTACATTCCTTTTGACAGAAACTGCCATATTTTGTAACTATAAGTTAGTTATTATTTTTTTTTATCCAATATTAGTAGTCGCCACTAATTACAAACAGAAAATTATAGTTGCTATGCATTATTTAGGGGCGTATTTTGTATTTGATTTTGTGGATTTTTAACGAATGGAAGTTCACTTAGCAACTGTTATTTTCTTTTTTATTTCTGTTTAACGAGAGATAAAAATTAACATAGTTACAAAATATGTCCAACAGAATTGTAATATTACAGACAGAATCAGCATTATTTATTTTATGAGATAGGTAGGTAGGTACATTAAAACTTCCCCTATAGTTTCCCTACTAACATCCGTGATTCAGGGGCGGATCCAGGGGAGGTCATGGGGGTCAGGCCCCCCCCTAAGCATGGACTTTTAAAAAAATGTTGGCCCTAATACATAATAATGATGTCATTATTTACGATAACTTAATTTGTTAAACAAATTAAATAGAAAATATTATCTAAGAACTTAAAATTCTAAGATAAATAAGAACTATTGTTTGATTTATTATTCTAATAAATAGCCAAAAACCTATATTTTGTGGGAATATTATTTCGACCCGCAGATGGGAGAGGTATTCTATTTAAGACCGAGTCAAGTATGTGACTACCGACATTTGCACTTAGAAAATCAACTTCTAATTCAGTAATTTTTGTATTCTATCGAAGAACCGTTTTTTATATTTAGAAGATGGGCAATACCCTTCACCCCCACCGCGAGACAAAATTCACTCCATGACCCCCCCTAATACGAAGTCTGGATCCACCCTTGCCGTGATTTGACAACTGATAACCGCACTTCACGCATATGAATATATCATTTATCACCTAATAATGGGTAAAAGGCATGATGATATATTTATTTTATTTAAGACTGGTGAAAAAGATGTATATTGATGAAGTTACGGATGAGCGATCCCTAGAAGTAAATGTATGGATATGATTGAAGGTTTTTTGCGTGAAAGAAAGATCAGACGAGATGAATGAAAGAAATTATGAATGTAAATGAAACATGATGCTACAGGATAATAGTATGTTATGCATCAAGGGAGGGAAACAAGCGATTATTCCCGCGTGTGAAGTTGGCAAACCGTGACGTAAGCGAGGGCCGATAATCGCGCCCTCCCGTGAAGCATATTATACTTTTCGTAGCAAGTGCACAAAAATTACCGTCTTATCGGGACAAATGTCAAATATAGGTTGCGTAACTAGTTACGTAGGAAACGCCGCAAACAGCTAATAATCGTAGTCTTTAGGGAGAGAAACATCTCTCCAGGGAGATAAACATGCTACCTAGGGGAGAAAAGCAGTGTTTCTCTTTCTAAAATTAGGGAATAAGAACGTGTTTCTTGTGCATGTGTTACGAAAAATACTTGCGAAGATAAATTGTAGCATGAATTTAATGAATAAATGTTTAGTGAAAGTTTCTAAAGTTCGTGTTACCCCATTTGATGGGACAGGCAATCATAATAAAACTTGCATTTACTAATTAACAAACAAAAGGTAGTGCGTTCAAGTCATACTGACTTCAACTGATAACCAAAAAAATATGATTGTGTTTGAGCGGTTCGAATTCCATCGGGATTAAGTTCGTAACAAAATAAATAAACACAGTGATATTAAGTATGCGATGATTATACAAATTCATATCTAATTACAATCTACTATTAATAATCTACAAAGTTGATAATGTACATAGGAATGTGACTTATACACTCTCGAAAAATATGAAATAAATAACACGCCGCGATTGATTATTAAAAACTGGTGGAACAAAGCCGATCGGCGATTGATATATGAGCAGAGGATGACGATGCACCAGGTTGCTAGGTAACGGACAATGCTGTGCACAAGACTTCTTGATTGCTTTCCTTTGTCTGACATTAGCTGCAAACAAAACACTAGCGAGAACCACGAGAGAGGAGAGAGAGAACCAAAGAGCCGAGGACGACATGGAATTGTCTTGTAACTATGCATCTACCACCAAAGAAACTCATATTCATACTTTCAATCAGGTATTAAACAATGATACTTAATCAATCTATGAAAGATGTCTACAGATAATAATAAGAAAATACATTCCATCTAGAATTACTTTAATATTTAAGAGAATTATTTGCTAATCTGCACAACAAGAACTTCATCTTAATTACAATAGTTTAGATTGGAATTCGTACCATTCACATAAATTCACATTTTCTTATATATAAAAATAAATAAATATTATTTTTCTACGATTGCTATGAAAAATTGACAATTACGCTCTCATTTGTCATCGTAAAGTTGACAATCGAAAAATATTTTTTTCTCCAATAGCAACGCGCGAAAAAGATGTTAAACGCGCGCTTTTTTCAATAGTTACCAGGGATACAAACAAAATAGAAACTTGTCATATTGACAGTTGACAGAATGAATTTATTTTCAGTACTTATACGTTTTTTAATAATTTTAAGATGCAATCGTAGAAAAAATTATTTGTGTATCACGAGCGTAAAGTGTCTTTGTTCCTCTTACACTATTGCATCTCTCGTCTTCGGTTTACTCTGTAATTACCGTGTTCGAGTAACAAAGAATCACTTTACGCTCTTAATACACAAATAACTATCTCATGCAACTACGAAAAAAGGTAACATTTACATCTGTCCACGGAGTTCAACATTTCTGTATAATACTACTTTAGCGGACGTTGCTAGCAGCAGCGGCCATTAAATAAGCAAAAATGAAGCAGATTTACTGCCGAGGCCAGAGTTTCATAACCGAGGCGCCTTGACTATAAATCTGCCTTTTTGCCGTATTCAGTATATAATTTTTTTGTCGATTGTTTCAAATTAATATAAATTTTGTAATTACTTTCGATATTTTTAATATTTAATATTCATCATGTTATTATACATTTGTTAAGCGGTGGCTATAAAAAACAAATTTGCCATTTGTAATTTCATAAATGTCATACTGTTTTTTATGAATGTTATTAAATACTATATATATTAATTAATTTACAATATAGAATGGAAAGTGACGAAGGAATATTAACCCCACTCGACATTAAAGAAGTGGTATGCGGTTGTGATTATATTTAATTAAATCATAAATTTCAAATTTGTTGTTTTTCCATAACAACACTTTTATAGCTTAGGCTGTAAAACTAGCACTTCACAACCTGCCAGATGTCCATTAAAAGCCCACTTTTAATACCAATCGGCAAAAAAAAACACCGATTTTATTGGACGCTACTATTGGCAACGTCCGCTAGAATTGCTAAAGTACTAAATATATAAATGGCGGTCTCAGAATGTCGCCAAATTTTACACGTCAAATACTCGAGTATAAAAATAATTATCTTTCACTTGAAAAATATTTACAATATATTTCAGTTTCATTTAAAATGAAAATAATATCTTGTTTCAAAAAGATCGGTGTTGAAGTGCCAAGTTTAGGCCCAATTAAATGCATGATTGACCTTAAATATATTCACAATAGTAGTAGGGAATATGTAGACAGCACAAAATATTAATGAATCAGTAAACAAATCACGCGAACAGTTTAAATCAGTAAATTCCCCATCAAAACATTACAAACATTGGAGACTTCAACGCTCCGTAAAACAACAAACCTAAATTAATATTTGAAGCACGCGTTCTTAGCAACAAAAACAAAACACATCTGTGATTTTTATAAACATCTCGTCGATATTAGAGGCAACCGCGGGGCGGAAAAAACTTTACTGCGTGTCCAACGAACGGACGAAAATTGATTACGTTGAATATTCCGTTGCCTCTACTCTATGTGTGCGTGTGTATGTGTGTAGCAGCGGCATCAGGTTTGCCTTGAAATACGTTTATGGCGTTTAACGGAAGAAATGCCGCGATTCAACCATGAAACTATGGCATCGAGTTATGTGGACGTTCGCGCGAAACTAGCGAAAATAAACGAAGGTGAGAGATATTGAAAAAGAAGCAAATACGGAAAATATATGATATTCGTCATACTATTCAAATATTTCAACGACTCTATTTTGTAACTGAATAACATAAGAAATCGTGGCTCAGAGGACATAACTGAAATCAAATTTCAGTTTATTTCGTGCGTTCAAATCTCGTTGACTTCAACTTATATTCAAATTAAAATTGGGTAAAGTAATAAATAAATAAATATACTTAGCAATTTAGCTTGTTACGACCACATGTATTCTGATTCTGTGTTGAATTAAAATATATAAAATAAATATATCATCACGTCTTTTACCCATTACTGCCGTATCAGATCTCGGTAAGTGATATATTTTTTCGTGTGAAATGCGGTTAGTAATCGTTAAATTACACCCTCTAAAGATGTCAGTGGAGCAGGGGCCATAGGGGTTGTTTTTAATGTGAAAATTGTTTGTTGTCTGTAGGAATCAAACCCGGGTTCTCAAATCCACAGGCCAACTTGTTACCACTGAGCCACCTACCTTATAAATTAGTTACGAGTATTAGTTGAGTTATTTTATTGCCACGTATGTTATTTTAAATATAGTTTTATTAAGTGTTCGTTTATATTAGAATTGTATTCGTCCACGCTTTTTAGTTTAAGAATAGAACCTAGCTCTTAGAGCTTATATAACACTTAATTGAAAATGAAATAATAACAGATTTTGGTAAACATATTTATTTATCAGAAGAAAATCTATTTATTAGTATTATAAATTGAACACTAATAAATAATTACTGGCAATAAACTCATGAAACAAAAAAATAATATTCTTCTGACAGATAAATCGCCAATCTTTTGTTTACAATTTTGTTTCATTTCCAAGGCTTACCCGATTTTTGAACTAATTTTTATATTAATTTCTGCCGTTATAGGGCATGTAAAATTAATTCTGTTTATTGATTCTGATGTAGAATTTTATGCTCTACAACTCTTATTTGAAGCTTTTTTACCTAAAATAATTAGGGAAGCAGGATATTAAGAAAGTATGATTTTACATGTTAAAGTCCCATGTTTCGGGGTCGCGGTCAACACCCTATATATATATATATATATATATATATATATATATATATATATATAATGAGGTAGATGGCTCAGTGGTATCGAGTCAGTCTGTGGATCTTGAGAATCCTGGTTTGATCCCACAGCCAACAAACAATTTTCACCAAATACCTGTGGCTCCCCCTCCACTAACATCTTTGGAGGCCGTGATTTGATGGCTGGTAACCACACAACACGCAAAGAAATATATCACTTACCGAGATCTGCTTCGGCTGAGTGCAACATCCAGTAATGGGTAAAGTCATTAGTTCGCCCAAAAAAGCACTTATTATTTAAAATACTAAACGCTATATATAATATAAAATAGTCGTAAGAAAATATCAATATGTATTTTGCAAATTTTAATAGGTTCTAAAATTTATACAAGAAGAACATTTAATGATTGTATAACATCCTGAGTTTCTTAAGAATGTCAAGTAATTAAAGCTATTAGAAGAACAAGTCAATAAAAGATTTTTCTACAAAAATACTTGAAACAGGTCTTCTTATTAGTTTGATTACTTAAAGCAAACTGATCTTACATTTAGCACAAGTTGACCATCTCTTTATTTATTTTTTCGATCTCTTGTACTTTGTTAAACCAACACAAGCAGTTGTATGTTTTGAAAGATGGCGTTGTTGGTTGCTTCAAGACCACGTGTCTGTTTGAAGATGACTACGTGCACAAATAGTCCTAATGACTTGAACTTATCCAGTATTGAGTCTGTGTGTATGTGCTCGTGGCTGTACCAGGAATTCTTCTATTTAAACCGACAATATTTGTGAAAGTATGTATGGCAAAATGTATTGATATTATTACATGTAGAATGTTCGTTTACACTTTGAAAACAGACTTTCAAATCTTGTTCGAAGACAAGATGGCTTACAACAATTAGTATCGCGTTTATAACTCTATAAATACGAAATGAAGATGATTATACAATCAAGCTTTTTTTTCTTCATAAAGCTTTATAGTAGAATTTCTGTTTTGTAATTATACATTCATTATTTACATAATATTTTGCACAATTCTTATAAATTGAAATCAGGAAATAAAATTTAAATTCTGAAATATTTGCTTGGCTTGTAGTTATACATTTTTTTTTATTTTATATATCGGACCAACTACTAAGGTCATATGCCGATATGTCCTTTGCATGGTCGCCACGGGCGGGACCCGAACCCACGACCTTATGATTGTGAGTCAGGCCCTCAACCCGCGCGACCATCACGCGGGACAGTTATACATTTATTTATTTATTTACATAATATTCTGCACAATAGGAACTAAATCTTTACAAACTGGAGTCAGTAAAATTTAAATTCTTTTAGCTGTATTTTATTTGCCACTTTATGACTAAATTAATAAATTAAAAAATTATACACTTATTGGGGTTGATTTCTTTAAGCTATAAATAAATAAATAATAAAAGTAAATAGTAATGGTCAGCTGCAACAAACAAAACTTAAATTTTAAACTTAGTTTATATATATTTGATGTATCGATGATAATGGGGTAGGTGGCTCAGTGGTATCAAGTCGGACTGTGGATTTGAGAATCCAGGTTCGATGCCCACAGCCAAATACAATTTTGAACAGATTAAAATTACCTCTGTGACGGCTGGTAACTTCACTTCACCTGCATAAATATATCATTTACCAAAATCTGCGTCGACAGAGTGCCACATCCAGCAATGGGTAAAATGCGTGATGATATATTTATTTATCGTGAGAATGCAGTTAAAAAATTATGAAATTCGCAAATATAAATTGCATATTAATGCACGTGAATTGCTGTTACCAGCTGTAAAATCACGACTCCCAAAGATATTAATGGAGGGAGAGCCACACAGATAATTTAAATTTTTTGCAATAATTTTGAAACATTCTGCAATTAGTTTATGTAAAATTCTGTTAGTGTCAAATGCTAGAGACAGCTAAACTCTGTATATGTAAAGTAGTAGGTAGTGATAAAGATCATCAGCAGTGTTGAACAGGGTCGAATTTCATTTTTAACGAGTATACTAGCATATTTCGCGAATTACAAATCCTTGTAGGTAAAATGAAAGATAAAAACGTTTTTGTCTTTTTATAATGGCATGTGAGTGTGCTGTGAAATGAGTTCCCATCGCACTTTGCTTGATAGTAGAAGGAATATAATCTTCAAGCCGGACTGCAGACTATAGTTATATTACAAGACAAGATTAAAATATATCATCACAGCCCATGTACCTACTTTGCCAATCTTTAAGATTTGAGAAGATGAAAATAATGCCGATAATTATGATTACGATATTGTTAGCAATAGTTAGCGCGTTCAAATCTCTTCAATATATTATTGTTATTATACGCCGGACTGCAGACTATAGTTATATTACAAGACAAGATTAAAATATATCAACACAGCCCATGTACCTACTTGCCAATCTTTAAGATTTCAGAAGATGAAGATAATTATTATTGATCTATGTAATAACAATATTGTTAGCAATAGTTAGCGCGTTCAAATTTCTTCAATATATTATTGTTATTATACGCCGGACTGCAGACTATAGTTATATTATAAGACAAGATTAAAATATATCAACACAGCCCATGTACCTACTTTGCCAATCTTTAAGATTTCAGAAGATGAAAATAATGCCGATAATTATGATTGATCTACGTAATAACAATAATAATAATGGGGTAGGTGTCTCAGTGGTATCTGTTAAAGGTTGAAAGTATTTATTTATTTAAATTTTATTTATTTATGTATTTATGTTACGCTGTACAACAGGAATTTAATCCCAATTACAATACAGGGTCCGCAGTCACCGAGCCGCAGTGTGATAGTTTATATAATTTTTAGCTTGAGTGCGATTTGAACTCGGGATCTCCGGATTCGAATTCCGTATCGCTATCCACACCACCGTACAATAAATATGAAAATATGAAAATATTAAACTTATATGCAAACAATAGATAATGAAAAATATTCTAAATATATTGGTTTAATTTGCCAAATACAGTTTGAAGAAAGGTAATTAAAATATTCAATATATTTGTACGTTAGTAAAATTTGGTTCCATTTAAATTCGAAAAAAATAAAATATAATTTTTGAAATTTGCATCTTGTAGTTGGTTATGCGATGACTAATTGTATTTTTTGTGTGTGATTTGAAATGATTTTTCGTTCACACGGTGAGCGATGTTGATGGCGCTGCCGCAGAACAGATCTTGTGACTTGTGAATCATGACGAAAAGGTCAAAGGATGCTTTCGTGATAAATGTGTCTTCATCTACATGGAGATGGTATGGTATGTCAGTGTCCGTGGTAGGTAAATGTGCTTAGAGAATGGAATGGAATTCTGCCAAGTTTCATTGCTACATCATTCAATTGGATAGCTGAGTTGGACAACAATATAACTATTATTGCAAAATAGTGGATACGACAGATATTTTCCATTTGTCATTTGAGTCAAATTGTCTGAGAGGTTCGGATTTCACTATAAGTTGTAGTGCCTCCCCTCCCCCTATATTATAGAGGGACCATCCCACATTTTCTGATTTATTTTGTTTATATATAATATGGGGTAGGTGGCTCAGTGGTATCGAGTCGGCCTGTGGATCTTGAGAACTCTGGTTCGATCCCCACAGCCGACAAACAATTTTCACCAATTTAAAAAATCTACCCCTGTGGCTCCTCCACCACTAATATCTTTGGAGGCCGTGATTTGACGGCTGGTAACCGCACTTCACGCGAAAAAATATATCACTTACCGAGATCTGCTTAGGCAGAGTGCCACACTCAGTAATGGGTAAAAGGCGTAATGATATATTTATTTATTTTATTTATATATAATATATAAATAATTAAACAAAATTTTGGAATGATGAAAACGAAGTAATTTATAATAATTTAAAATGTGTGAAAGAAGAAAAAGGAATGTCAGCAAGAAAATAATTACATATGACAAACAAGACAAAAAAAACAGTTGAAATAATATAAGTGAAATATTTCTTACAAATATAATTACGGTAGCATTTACTGTAAATTAAACTGCAAATAGAGTCATGTAACTACAAAATAATAATTTCACATTTCCAGGTAGTGGATTTCAACTAATTGACAATAATTAGCAACTTATTCCACGAACAAGCCACTAAATAACTTTACACGGAAGTTTCTAAACGTGATAAAAAAAACGCATTCATCGTTACATATATTATTAAATAACAATTTGTTTCTAACCTATTTGTTAAGACCCACTGTATTTCCCAAAGCATCAAAATTTTCTACAACATGATATTGTTCGTATGATTACTCTTGCGATGTAGGATTTTTGTTGTTTGACAATAAAAACAAATGGTTGAGAAAACAAAAGAAAGTCAAGATGTCGGTCCCAGATGTAATTTGAGAGAGCATTTGCACATAATGGGCAAGAGTTGTGCATATGTTTCAACTGTCTAAGTTGTAAAGAGAATATGTTGTCAAATTTTATTTACTGTATTGTAGTCGCTTGACAAATAACCTATAAAATTTTATTTACCATCCTACTGAATCTATAATTTATTTCGGAATGTACTGTCCGCTGTCATACTATATTCAAATTATGATAAAAATAATAAATGTTGTACAGACAACGTAAACAACAATTTTAAAATACCCACTAATTTAGATTACACCGCAACCAATGAAAAATGACAACGAAGCACATGTAAACTGAATTATTTATTACCTCGTTCTAAACTATAGCAAATATGTCAAATTTGTACAATAAGTAACCTAGGTTACGTAGCAAACAACAAAATGTTGACAAGTAATAACTGAAGTTACTGCTTATAAAACTGTTTAAATACTTTTCAATTATTTTTGATTTCATGACAACGTTGTTTTTTGTTGGAATACTTTAAAACTGGAAACGATAAAAAAAATGACTAATTAAATTTATAGTATCTAAGGAACCTACTGTGTTTAACGAACTATGAACCACTTTCTAGTATTTGCATGTTTTGTTCGTATTGAGATTTTTATGTAAGAATGCACTCATAAAATATGACAAAGGTATTGAATAATAATTTTCTTACAAAATTTAAAATTAAACAATTTCCAGCGATAATAGATGAATAGTTTCACCTTAAGGAAATCAGAAATCTTGATAAAGATTAAGACCTTGACTTTAATAACTTTTGTTCATAATAATTACGATAAGAATTAGAGCAGAAAATTAATTATTACACAATGGTTTGTTTAAGTAATCACGTTTTATCATAAACTTTAAAAATTGCATTTTCAAATAAAGCAAGATATTTTTACTACCTATACTTTATCCAACTATATTATTCTGGATTAATAAAAACTATATTATTTTTATTTGGCAATTTCATCTATTCAATCATTTTAAATTATTTATATTTATTATATATTTTCAAAAACAAATTTTGTGCAGATACCCGATTAAAAAATGTTAAAAAAATATTGTTACTGAAACAGCTACCAAGTAATGAACAAATTAATTGACTTGGGGCTAACAAGCTGAAATTTAATCAGTAAATCTAGTTGGGCTGATAAAGTTAGCTTTACAAAAAGAGTGGCAAATAATAAATAAGTAATATTTTTCAATAAATCTAACTTAAATAATATAAATAATTATATCATCACGCCTTTTACTCATTACCGGGTGTGGCACTCTGTCGTAGCAGATATCGGCAAGTTATATATTTCTACGCGTGAAGTGCGGTTACCAGCCGTCAAATCACGCCCTACAATGATGTTAGTGGAGGGGGAGCCACAAGGGTAGTTTTAACGTGGTGATAATTGTTTGTCGGCTGTGGGAATCGAACCAGGGTTCTCAAATCCACAGACCGACTCGATACATAGATCTTATCTAAATACGTCTATTTTTTTACCTATCGGACAGTTTTCCTTGTATTGATAAGTAGGCCCTGAATCTTATTGTTCAATTGTTTTATTTATTTTATTTGAATAGACCCGTTTTAGTTGTAGTACTACGGCAATAAAAAGTTTTAAATTAATTAAAAATAAATAAAACAATCAATAAAAAAAGAATTAAGAAAAACAATGGCATGTCTAATCGCTCTTCACTTGTTTTTCGCGAATTGCAAATTCAAATTAAAACGAAACAATTCCAAGAATTCCCAGTATCTTCGATTAACTTCGAGTGTTTTCGGGTTTCCAACCGCTGTGCGAATGTTTCACAGGCAACGTGATTTAAATTCAGCGCGCGTACTACAGGTAATTTATAAATGTAGTAAAGTGCGCGTGATATTATGCATGATACACACACGCCACTATGAAACATGAGTGTTGCTGATCGGCTAATTGTATGACTGCGTGTCGTGTTGTGTTATGTAATTATATACCATGTGTTTGAGTAATTAATGTACATTTGAATGTTCAGAAACGTGCAGAAAGTATTAATATTTGACAAGTATATGAATCGTGACAGAACCGAACCACTCAGATACAATCGTATTTTTGTCACTGGCAAAATGTTAAATGCAATATTAAATCATGTAAAATTTCCCAAAATAGTTATTTACCTACGGTCACCTCAAAAGTTGATACTTTACACATCGTAAACAATGTTAAAAGTTTAGCAAATTTTTCTATTATGACATCCATACCACGGTATCGATGGCATAGTGAATTTCATGATACGCACCTGTATTCGGGGCTAACTTCCCTCTAACCTCTAACAGTAATTTGACAGGTGAAACTAGTCAAAGATATATATTAATATATTACTAGTAAAATAAAGTAAAAGTAATATAATGCAAAGTGGAATTTAGTGATTCAGATGAACAGGACAACAGTAAACGAAAAACGATAAAACTTTATTAAATGATGCGAAAGGAACAAAATAAGAAAATATACTGAAAATTCTTTACTAGCTTATTTTTCTGAGCAAAGCAAAATTTGTTGCACTGAGCGGGCATTATGAAGTTGTTTATATAATTTGTAACAAAGCAATAAACAACAAATAATATTCAGGTAAAAAATAAACAAATATAAAGGCTTACAAAATGCATTTTATGAGATCAGAGCATGTTTGTCTAAAACACAAGCGAAGCGAGCCTTGCTAAGAATACGTTCAATATTTTAATAACTGTATAAATGGAATGTAACGATTTGAGTGTGTGAAGTATGCATTTCTAATATACAAATAACTGACCAATAATAAATGTTTGCTTTTGAAATTTTGTACTTTAAGCAATATACAAATTATCTATATTTTACACTTGAGCTGTAACAGATATAAGATGAAGTCAGCGAGATTTGTAAGCACGACCTTTCGATTTTATCAACGATTGCTTTTACAAAACATAGGTAATTTTCTGCAGTAGTAATAATGCTTACGGCTCGTATAATTTTCTTGCACATGTGGAAAGAAAAGTGTCAATAAAAACAAAGGTGTATGCAAATGCGACAACAAACAACACGTGTGTTGTGAGTACTTCAACATATCTCGGTTCTTGGTTCTATAGAAAGCTTTCAGTAGTTGCTCGAAGCTTTTTGTTGAAACAAACGTGGATTCTCTCTTAAAATGCTTTTAAAGCAAAGTAAGTAGAATGCTAATTACATTTAGTATTCATGGACATGCGTAAAAAATTAATCTGTTGTTTTAAACTTAGTTTGTTTTCTCTTCTTTTTTCTGAAAGTCAATAACTTGTGGAGTTAAGAAATTTTTCAAAAATATTCAGATATGTATATAAGAAAATAGAACTTCTTCGTCATTAAATCTAATCACCAGAAAGTATTGTTTCCTCAGTTGAGAGAACAAAGTGATACTTTTCATCCCTAAGGGAAGGAAAGTAAACCCATATCCATGGTAAGTAGAAAACAATTTGACCAGTATAATTTATATCTATATTTCCGTAATTTTTACTTTTTGATGGAGTAGTGAAAAAAATTATATGTATACGAGAAGAAACTGTCATTCTTCTTTCAGGTGCTGGATATCTCACCTCTTTGTCTCGGGAAATAAAATGGCACCTTTAGGAAGAAATGTTTCACTTTCTTCTCTTAATATATAAATAGTTATTCTATGTATATAAGTCATCTTATCATCAGTAAAATAAATTTGCAACCCAATAAATCTATAAAATATTTCAAGTACCAATAAAATAAATAATACTTCAACAAAAATGCACCACGAATACTAAAGAAGAATTGCACTGAAGGTAATGTAAGTACGTAGCTCGCTTAGGTGGCCAGGTAACGATTCTCAATACGGCAGATGAATATTATAAAATTTGCCAACGTTTTTATAGTCAGGTTATCTACACAGTCATAAAATAAATGATGGCTATGTTTGTATAGTACTACAGCACGACTAGAATTTAAATCATTTGCCATAAACTATGCTACAGATATGGCAAACTCATTTTTTTTTTTTGTCACTGCATATGGGATAAGTGGCTCTGTGGATCTAGAGAACCCTAGTTCGATCCCCACAGGCGACAAACAATTTTCACCAAATTTAAATCTACCCCTGTGACTCCCCACCACTTACGTCTTTGGGGGCCTTGATTTGAACCAAGATCTGCTACGGCAGAGTGTCACATTCAGTAATGAGTAAAATGCATCATGATATATTTATTTGTGCTATCATTGTAATGCGATATTTTTTATTTACCGTTAAAACTCCAAGCTCATTAAAACAAAACAACAATGTCACTAATACCGCGCTGTCCAAGCATACCAACATAACAATAAAAAGAAAGCACCATAATAACAATAATATTCTAGAGCGAGCACAGCTCCAGCTTCAGTGAAGCATAACAAAACAAGATCGTCTCATACCGAGTGCATTTCTTTCTCAGAGCAGAAGAGATTTGAGGCTAAGATGCAAGCAGGCAGCTGTCACAAAGTATGATGGGAGATAGGATCGCGGATGGCCTTGACTTGTCCTTACTATAGCCATAGGCGAGTGTACTCTACAACTGGGAGATTTGTATTTAACTATGTAATGTGTGGTTTGCCTTGCGGTAGCAAAAGAAATCATGGGACAGTTTTTAGCAGTTGTTTGTGAAATCCCGATACATTTTTTTGCTTGAAAATTATGAATTACGATCGTTCTAGAAATGCTGGTAATTTGTAAATTTATTTGACTTTTAAATTCGCAGAAAATATCAACTTTTTATATAATTATTCTACCAAATACACTGCATGGAAATAATCATCATAGGATATTAACGACTATATATATATATATATATATATATATATATATATATATATATATATATATATATATATATATATATATAAATAATTTTCGAGGCAAAAGTTTCAACCAAAATATATTCAGTTAGATTGTTACGGCTTGTATCGAATGTTTGGGACATAAGCATTGAAATTGTAGATGTACGCAGCACGACCTGTATTTCGCATTTCCGGAACAACGAATTTAAATTTAAATAAATATATCATCACGCCATTTTACCCATTACTGAGTGTGGCACTCTGCTTAAGCAGATCTCGGTAAGTGATATATTTGAAGTGCGGTTATCAGCCGTCAAATCACTGCCCTCAAAGATATTAGTGGAGGAAGAGCCACAGGGGAAGATTTAAATTGGTGAAACTTGTTCGTCGGCTGTGGGAATTGAACCAGGGTTCTCAAGCTCCACAGGTCGACTCGATACCACTGAGCCACCTACTCCATAAATTTAAATTTATGTCAAATATTATCTATTATGGGTTATATTTTGTGTGAAAATTTAACATGTAAAAATGTCTGCTGTAGAAGTAGTCCTCCATCGAAAATTAGTCATTTCTATAGATTTTTTCTATTGACGTTTATGAAAACAGCATTTATTTTATTTGTAACCAAGAAGATTGAAAAATAGCACTTATTAATTTTATTAGTGGAAATATATTAAAACAATTTTAATTTCATTGGTACATTTTCAAATAAATTTATGGTTTTATTGGTTTTCACATATACGTGGTAAATTCTCGTTGTTATATTTAATGTCTATGAAAAATAAAGCATTCTGATTGGTTTAAAACATGATAAGGGAAATAGTCGTAGATATTCGTTTTGTAAAGCAATGTCATCCTGTCTTTCTTAAAAATATATTCATGCATCGGTCAGACTTTTCAAAATCTTATAAATAACAAAATAACACATCAAAACAAAGGTTATAACCATATACAAATATTTGTTTAAAGTTTAAATTAACGCGAGACTAACAATTTTAATTGTTTCAATACTGCTCCTATTAATTAACAAACAAACAGTAATTAAAGAAACAAACATCAACAATTTCATATTATCTCCATTATAACAATATAAAACCATGAACATTTTATATATGGTTATATTACAGGATAATTAAAAACCTTTATTGTAAAATCTACACCTGTGTTTTCTAACGACTCTCAATCCATTACAATCAAAACGTTCAAACAGTTATGTCCAAATTTCTGTAGGAATAACGGTCGTCAGGATAAGTAGGACATTCTATTGGTATGATATGTAACAATTGTAACATTTGGCGTACATTTCATAATACAAAAGTGGAAAAGTTAACGGTCATCATGTTGTCGGATTGTTCCGCCAGTTACACTGCTCTTTGGAGCATGTCACCAATTAGAAAACACCGGTGTTAATGCTGATGTCAAAGTTTGGAATATTATATACTTAAGACTGCCTGGAATTACTTCCTAATATGTAATTTTACTTCGGAATTATTGATTTATATACTTCTTTAAAATACTTTTTAGGTTTTATATATTTTTGAAGCCAAACGTTTCTAGATTATTTTAGATGAAAATGTTTCAGATAAAAGTTATAGGGAACTACATTTTGTAGCACATTTGGTTGAACATTTTGTAGCGTTCGACAAGGGAAAATATACTACACCAAATGTTATTATTCGAACGATATATTAATGACAACTTTTTCTATTTCATGAGTACTTTATATATTGTCACGATTTCGGTATTCTGTGACGAGAACAATTTACCATGACATTTTTATGTTATTTTCATGCATTTTGCTTACTTATACAAATCGTAAATGTTATTATATAAAAAATATAATGACAGCTCACAGCTAGACTTCATAAAAAGTATGGTTAAAATGTACCTAATATTTGCTTTATCTGATTGGTATTTTCCATTCAAAAAATGTATTATTTCAGTACATATTCTATTTCTCTTTTGGTTCAATTAAATCAGTTCAAATAAATTAATCAGCATGTTTAAATGAACTGAACTAAGTTATCTGATGCGTTTATTGGAGTAGATTATTTTAAACTAAGTCCGAAGTAGTAAATCTAGTACTGGGAATAAAATGAATGAAGTAAACTAGTAAAATAAATAAGTAATCTGTTTTAGTAAGAGTAAATTAAATCTGATTCAAATGGAAATGGAATATGCATATAGTCATTGTTAAACAACAAAAAATATGGAACAGTAGAGCAAAATGCAAAAGTCAAATAGAAAAACGTAATAAATGATTTTGTTGCAGAATATCGAAATGGCGGCAAACTATAGAGCCATAAAAACTAAGGTTTGTAACATTAATTTATCGATTGGTAACAGATAATGATTGAGTTACATAATAGGGGAGATTATTGTAATCAACTATTTTAAGATGATATTTTAAGGTTTCTTGTACTGTAATTAGGACTAATTTCTAGTTATGTAGCGTAGCAAATATAGGTTATGTTATTTGTCAAAATTGATTTAGAAATATTTAATCACATCAAATCGTGGCAAAATAAAAATTGAAAGGAACTATTGAAAACTTTATTTCGTCGAAGCAATAACTGTAGTCGTTTTAAGTATGAGATTTTGCCACATTTTATTCAGAAGCAAATTCTAAGTTTTAGAACATTAAACCGCTACAAAAAAGAAATTGGAATAAACTAGGATAAACAAGTGTAGATTAATTAATTGTATGTTATTATCAAATTTTATCCAGAAGCAATCTCAAGTGTTTTTGTATTCCAAACTTGTACACAGCAAATCTGCACGATTCTGTCACTAGAACCATACAGACAATTCACTCCCATCACCAAAACCAAATTGACTTACTTTTCCCTTTAACAAACTCCGAATCACTTGTCACACAAACCACCAACACAATCACGATCACAACAGTGAGAGTTCGACTTGGCAGCGTCGCGGGGGCCATGTCGGCAGCGCCGCACTCTTACATGGTTGCCACGTGGACCGTGGGCCGTGGAGTCACCGCATGGCGAGCACTCTGCAACAACAACACAACACTGAGACACATTCGACTTGTGGAGTGGCTGGACGCGGACTGGACGGCGGCGGACTAAGGTACCTGGTGGAGGTGGTGGTGGCGGCGGCGGCGGTGAGAGCCAGGTAGAGTCGGGAGCAAGGTGGGAATGGAGCGGCATACATAAGATGGAGAAGTGAACAAGGCATTGGATTTGTTGTTGTTGATATTATATACATCGTAATATCCAGCAGTAATTTGGAAATAAAAAGTAAATATTTTGTTATTATATGGGACAAGGACTAGTGATAATCTAAAACATGCAAAAGTAATAGACGAGTACAGTATGATAACTGTATTCAAAGCAGTGTTAGTTGGTTAGCATCTAATGCTTGAAATTTCAAATTTATTTCATGTTATGTAAATAATGGATGCTAAAATATTCTTATATATTTTGTATTAGATAAATATGCATCTTTCTGAAACAAGATATTCCGCTATATTCTATAACTGAACCATTATTTCTTAATGAATAATGATCGATAAATTAATGATAACTTTTATTTTTCATGGTAACTTTACAGTCGAATCACAATTTCCGTGTTTTATGTTGATTTCAAAATTATTGCAAAAAGTATATATATTATTTGATGTACTGATTACAATGCCAAAGGAATTTTTGCGATATTCGCAAAAATAATTGCATATTAATTGAACCAAACTTTTTTCGTGCCACTGAATAAAAATTAGTAAACATTAAACATTGAAAGAACTGTTACACAACTTCAATTAAATTGAATAAATTTTAATGTTTACTATTTTTTATTATATTACACCATCCGCCCAACTGTTTTTGAAAAATGAAATTAAAATTTTTAAATCATTTTTTATTATTATTTGCATATAAATTTAATATTTTCAACCTATAACTTGAAAAATATGTACAATACATATTGGCACAAGCTCTGTTTTTGCCTGTTTTAAGAGCAGAGTATTTGGTACTTCTAACATGTTAAAACCGTGCTCTTAAAACACTCAAAAACAGATCTGCTACCAGCCATTATGATTCATTTATAATAACAATAATATCTTGTTCCAAAAAAATCATTATTTAGATGCCAACTTCTACCACACAATTAGGTGCATGATTCACCTAAATAAAACCCAGAAAATAGCACCCAAACCCAAGATACTTAAACGGTACTACAATTTGTTTTTACTGTCTTTTGCGTAATTATGTGATACTAATCTTAGTGATTGAACATTTAGTATTGTCAAATGATACTAATTTATTATTTTTTTAATAGAAATGTGAGTGTGTCCTAATTAGAAAACTCGTGTTCGTGGCATGCACTTGTTTATAGCGGATCGCAGGCAGGTGTTTACCTTGCGGTCATCGATTGTTTCTAGTGATTTTACACGAATCAAAACTCGACACGAATTCTTATAGATAATTAAGCATTAGGAAAATATACAGATTGAGGGTACCGATAATCGTATTTTCCTATTACGTTTATTATTATTGGTTATTTTATTTTTCATGTAATTTTTAATGAGAATACTTAATTTAGAAATTCTCATTAAGAAATTAAATTACTTTTAAAGCTACATTCATAGCTTTTGACATTTTCTGTCTTTATTTTTGACAAAAGACTTGAACCATTTCTAGCTATTGACACAAACATTATTTTTCATTTTTGTTTATTTACATGTTTATATAAAATACATGTTTAAAACATAGAATACTAGTAAACGGTAGTAAATGGTTTATATAGTTTGCTACTATTTTTAAAATAAACTAATTTAGGTTAAAACAAAAACAAAAGTTTGAAGTTTTTAAACTGTAATGTTTGTATTTATAGTTAAGACAAAGACTAAAATTGTAGCTGGGAACATTCTTATGTATGTGAAACATTTCAAAATTATGACTAATGATAAAAACAGTGACTATGTTAAGCACTGTGTATGAGGTTTTTAAATAATAGTTGATGCTTTCAGTTTTCTATTAGTATTCAAAGTTTTAAAAATGTATTTAAGGAAAAATTATGATTAAATGTCTATCAATATACCGGTCTTAATAAGGATAACATATTTTTATCATTATTGCAAACATGAGTCCACAATCATTATTAAATGATAAAAATATAAATTGATAAATGATTGTATAATTTAACACATCATTTACCAACAATCATCCATAATTAATCAAATAATTTTTAGGTACTTCCTATGTAAAAAACCCTACTAACTACAGAGAATTTCTCTCGCTGCATGCAAGTTACGGTGGTTCGAACTAAAAGGTAACACAGCGAAGGTAACAGCAAACAGAGTCAGAACAAGGTTAGCAACAAGTGGTCGAAGTGAGAGAGAAATAGATAGAGTGCGGGAGTGTGTGTGTGTGAGAGAGATGAGGTTAAGCCATGGTTAGGTATGATATTAATCACGGAGACTGCAACGCTACGTTAGAAACGAAGTATTATGAAGTCTGTTGCTAGAATGTGCTATATTGTCTTTCATTCGATGTGGTAGTTCGCGGTATGAGGTATATTGCGTTTCGAGGTATTTTGAAGAGGAATTATCGAAATGAATTGATGAGTGTCACATAAATATAAATTGATTGGATCTACATTTTGCACCTTTTTGAAACAAAATATTATTGTTATTATAAATGAAATAATCTATATGTATTGTACATATTTTTAAAGTTCAAGATTGAAAGTATTGTAATAAATTTCAATACAATTAAATTTATACGCAAATACATGAAAATAAGAGAAAATTATTTTAAAATTTCGATTTTATTTAGTATAGAAAAATAAATAAACAAATATGTCATCAAGCCTTTTACCCATTACTGGGTGTGGCACTCTGCCTAAGCAGATCTCGGTAAGTGATATATTTCTTAGTGTGAAGTGCGGTTACCAGCCGTCAAATCACGCCCCCCAAAGATATTAGTGGAGAGGGAGCCACAGGGGTAGATTTAAATTGGTGAAAATTGTTTGTCGCATGTGGGCATCGAACCAGGGTTCTCAAGATCAACAGACCGACTCGGTACCACTGAGCCAACTACCCCATAAAGATTGAAAGTATTATACTAAATTTGAATACATTAAATTTATGCGCAAATACGCGACAATAAGAGAAAATTATTTTAAAACTTCGATTTTATTTCTTTAAAACAGTAAATTATATTTCAATAAATTTTTATTTCATTTGAACACGACAATTTTGAAATAAAATATGCAGATGTCAACTTCAGACGCAAGTAAGAACATGATTTACCTTAAACTTTAATAAATTACTGGAGCGACAATTATGCAACTGCAGATGTTGATAAAAGCAAAATAATAATGTCGAATGAAAGATTGGTGAAACAGGTGTATATTTGCGAAATTGAGGGTGAGAGATTGAATACACGACGCAAGATCCTTAGGAATAAATGGATGGATATGATTGAAGATTTATTGCTGAACAAAAGATGAGATAATATGAGATGAGATTTAATGACAGAAATGATTTATTTATTCTACTCTGTAAAACAGGAACTTCATGCCAATTACAGTACAGAGTGCGGACTCATCGAGCCGTCATATACTTTTAGTTTGAGTAGGATTCTAATTTGGGATCTCCGAATTCGTATGCCGCAAGGTTAACAAATACCAACGTATTGGCAAATAAATTATAAATGTAAATGTAGCGAGGAGTGACAAAACAGAAGATGAATAAAATGCATGATAAATAAATGTTCAGTAAAATATCAAAGGTTTGTGCTACCCCATTTGATGGAACATAGTGTAGACAATTTTAAATATCGGCATTGTTTACTAAAACAACAACTCTTAAAATTATATAATACACCGCTAAACATAATTTATCTTGATAAGGAAACGAATTAGCATAATGCTGAAAAGAAACGGAACGGCATATAGCATAACTGTACCACGAAGACATTTCAGCAGCGTAACACACCGCGTATAGAATGTTAACACGTGCTACGATGAATTTATAATGTGATGTGGTGAACATTAGTGGATGCTGTTGTTACTCTGTACCAATAAGAAATGACGACGATGTTATTAGCACAAGCTCTATTTATTACTAAGGCCTCCACGGAGATTTTTTTGTGGTAGAGACCTTCAGAATCAAATTTGTTTTGTTTTATTGTTCCCATAAATTTTTAGAACCTATTCGCTTTTGTTTTTATTATTATTATATTTATGTTATAGAAAATAAAAGAATGTTTAATATAAAAATTAATCTAGCTTTTTGCTAAGTCATTTCTGTTGAGAGTTTTCCACTTAAAAATTGCCATTTCTATTTTCTTTAAAGTTCAGATCAATATCTACACTTTACCAATTCGCTTTTGTTTTTATTATTATTGTATTTATGTTATAGAAAATAAAAGAATGTTTAATATAAAAATTAATCTAGCCTTTTGCTAAGTCATTTCTGCTGAGAGTTTTCCACTTAAAATTTGCCATTTCTATTTTCTTTAAAGTTCAGATCAATATCTACACTTCTACAAAATCATTACACGTCTTTTGTTGTGCCGCTTACCTCGTACAAGAATCTGCACATTCCTAAACATTGTTACACCTGAAAACTATTCACCCAAATTATTATTTTACTTTAAATTCTCCTAAAAGATGGCTAGTAGTTCGCTGGGTGATTGTAGGTATCCTCGCACGTCAGGGGGTGAACTCAGGCCCGCAAATCATGATTTAGGGGCTGAACACAGAACCAACTGACAGCTACAAAATGTCTGTCTACTGTTTTTGATTTTATCTCAGGTGCTTGACTTTTCTTTATAGTTAGACAAGGGAGAGAAATTTTGATTTATTTTTTACTAGAAATGGTTGGACTTGGACAGCATTTGATTTTAATTATATGTTTTGGGTTCGCCTGAGTTAAATGCTAGTTTAGTTTGAGTTTTCAACATATTAAGAAATTTTTAAATGTGTTTACAATTAATATTAGGAATGAGGTATTATTATTTGTTACTCTGCACAACAGGAAGTTAATCTCAATTACAGTAATTTATAGTGGAATCTGAAATACTAAGACGAAATCGTATTTTTTTGTATATTTCACAGGTAAAGTATGAAATTGGCCTTTATTTCGGATATCAGAGATGGTAAAAAATATAGAAACACAATAACTTATTCTTCTGTAAAAAATAAAACTACAAACACTTTTGATAAGTAGACGGTAATTCTAGGATTTCACACATGATAGAATCGTTTTCCAAATACAAACACTTATCATATTACTTGGTATCGTCTGGGTTCTCATCTTTGATACGAGGTGTTGTTGTATGTATGTATTTGTAAGATTCTAACCCATGATAAGAGATAAGGTGACGAATGTAAACACAGTAGGTGAGCAGCTGTCGTGGGAAAGAAGAACGAGCGTTGTTCGATGATATTCGATCGTTGACTTACGAATATGTTTAGTGATTAGTTGATATTGATCTGTAGATGGGTATTTTAACAATGAAATTTTCTCTATACTATACCGGGTGTCCCAAACAACATGCTCCACGCCAAAAAAATACTTTTGTATTACAGATTTTGAAACTACATAAATAAAGCATGTCAAACTACATATAAAGTGAAAATATTCCATTTCCGATGTAACCGGAAGTAATTCCAACTTTCTTATTTTAAACAGAATTTCCTATACATTTTTCAAAATTTAAGTTCCACATAACATTCTGAATTCAACTTTGTTACTATATTCACCGTAAAAAAAGCAACTATTCAATTATCTAAGTTGCCTTCGGACACAGTGCATAAAATAAAACAAATTCCACTATTCTTGTCCATGACAGTTGATGTTTTGAAAGTTCATTAGTTTTTATTTATCACTGTAACCTATCAATCCAGTGGCATGAAAAATGTTTACTTTAAGTAATTTTTGCGTTGTAATAAGTACATCAAATAATATATATATATATATTCTTAAATTTATTTGCAATAATTATTAAACACCATACATATCTAAAAAATAATGTATTTCGTTACAGATAATATTTCATAATCGTATCTTTAATATTTGCATTTTTTTTCATATGATAATAATTATATTTTTCTTGTGTCATTAATAATGAATATCTTGTACTTTAACAAAAAACAAAATTACTTTTTAACGAGCAAACATCTATAATAGATGAATAGATAATTACAATTTAATCATCTTAAATTAATAAATATCTATGTGCAAGTTAGAGGACATACAAAACTTTCACCATATGTTTCATAAAATCATTAATTTCTCTTCAAATTCTTAGAAGTATTTCTTGAAAATCAACACAAAAGAAACAGCAAAATCAAAATTTTTAATCAAGCGGGCATTTGAAACAATTGTTCTATTTTCGATATTGAAATAGTTGAAGGTTGTAGAGTGCAATTGTTTTTTTTTCTTTTCAAAGCCGAAGGTGATTATTGTAACGTGTGGGCAGATGTTGGCGCCGCAGTCAACTATTTCCATGGCTATTGTGATTTTTAAGAACTTGCGTTTCCTGGTAAAAGACATATGTTTGCCAACTATCAGTTTTATGTCATTCCGTTTACGTAAGTTGAATATCTAACTATAAATTATTTTTATACTAAACTCATTTGTAAAAAACTTTTTCCAGAATTCAAAAATAGCTAATGACATTTTTTTATCATTTCCAATATTTTTATGATATAAAATAATACAAGTAGGTATATGATAGTTAAGTGGAAACAAATTTGCGATAATTAATTATGTTTACTTACTGTAAAAACTGGTAAGTACTACATGTTACATGTATTTAAATTTCGCTACAATTTATTACATGATTACGTGCGTAAGTTTTACCTACCAGTTTATACTAGGAGACACATAATTTTATTTGGAAGATTTAAAAAATTTGAAAACATACTTTTCTTTAATAATTTGTTATTTTGTACAACAAGAACTTAATCACAATTGCAGTAGCTTAATAATGCAGTCCGAACCACTTAGATACTCGATTTTTTTAGATATGTTACCGGCATAATATAAATCCAGGCAATGTATACAAAATTCTAAATGCAAAAATTGTATTATCTACCAATTTTTTTTGTATATAAGAACACATTTTGGTGAGGTTCACTTCAGCCAAATTCTAGACCCGTAGAATACATTTCCTTCAAAGTTTTAGTTCAAAGTATTTCAAATTTGATACTTTTATTTAAATATTAAACGTGTTCTTGACAATGCTTGCTTCCCTTCCATTTGAAACAAGCAAGCACAAGCATTTATACGAAGTAGATATTTATTTTATTATGAAAGTGTGGAAAGTGATTATTTTCTGCACTTAAGTGTCATCAGAATCACGTTATTGTTTTTGGTTGTCATAAATACAAAAAATAACAGTGAGACAATTAATTCACATCAACCTTTGATACTATTTGAGAAAATCTATATATTAAATAATTTTTTGTAGTGTAAAATGCTAAATTGTCATAGGAAAAATAGTGTGTAATACACATGTTGAAAGGCAATTGGAAAACTTGTATGAATGGAACACGCTTTCCAATTATACTTTTTCAATTCTTTTATTACGATATACTATTTCTACTATCATGCTTTAATTTACTTAGTAAATATTTACTGTGTCCATGGTTTGCTCAATAAAAAGTAGTTAATAGTATTCTTTCGATATTTAAGGGTAACTTTGACATTTATTTTATTAATTAGGATGTTGGTTTTGATTATAGAAAAAAATTATGTATGCAAACTCGCGTATAATGCCTATCATATACAATTGTATGAATTGCGATACGAGCCGTATTGTATATTAATAGTTACTATTATAATCTTGTTGCATAATATCCATACACTAAAAGCCAATGATGGTATATATATTTGGATTCATCACAGTCAATTGCCCATTTCTATAGTCCAGGTCTGAGAGATAATGTAAGCAAAGAGTTGATAGCAAATCATTTTCGAAAAATTTGTAAACTGTAATTTTTTACAACATCAATATTCGACTAGATGGTGTATACAGTAACAATTAAAAAAAAATACTTTTCTTCAAGGACTGCGGAGCCTAGCTGATCGCTAGTACTATACTATTTTGGAAAAATTTACATGACTTCATATTTGCATGATTTCATATTTAGCCTGAATTTCACACTTTCTGATGACAGATACAAGTTGAAGTCAGCGAGATTTGAATGCGAGAATTCATGCTTGTTAAATACAAGTTTTATATCTACTTGTTTGTTGATTTTAATCTTAGTTGAAAAACAAGTTCCAAGATTTGAAATTAAAACGAATAGTTTTGAATCAATGCTGGCGCAGAACAATTTATACGCTATACAGATTATCTTATTATAGTTACAACTATAACTATTAGCTATTAATATAACCAGTTGACCCCATCCTGTGAACAAGATTAAAAACAAAATCCATTCCTGACGAAGCAGATAACTTCTAGATATTCTTATAAGCAACCCCGTGCGCCGTAAGGTTTCCATCATTCTTATATCATCCTCCCCTCGACACATTTAGTTCTTTACCCTATTATTACCCCAACCGGTAATTACCGCACGAGCGCCGAGCGGTTCGTCTTTGTTCTAATGTCTAACCCCGAGCCAAACAGGTACACCAACCGCTATCTCTTGAATATCCCTGCTCAGTGGGAGACGAGGACGATGGCAGAGATGTTACCTCCTGGCGCTTGGAAGATGATTTTCTTGGGATTCTTGGCTCAAGATGGTAGATTTAATTATGGAATTGTTTTATTACTGTTATTAGGGATGTGATTCTTCCTGGAATTTGAAGGTTTGAGTTGGGTTGATGGGATACCACGGAGATGGTTGAAGAATAGGTTATATTTTTGTTTCGCATGATTTTAAATGCAGGTATTTTTAAATTTGTTCAAATTACAGCATCCTTTTAAGTTTTGCATATCAATGTTGGGTTTATGCAAACGTTTTATAAACAGACATAGCCCCGTGGTTAAACTTAGAATCAAGCTAAAGATCTTGAATTTAATTCTCGTCGACTTCAACTTATATTAGTTACCAGCAAAGTACAAAATCCAGGCATAATATATACCGATATACTTATTTATATTAGATTGCATTTTTTGTAAAGCTCATTTTGCTTTTACTTTTGGCAAACAAATCTTAAAGAACATAATATGCTTTAAACATGCAAGACGTTATATTCCATGTTAGCTTAAGATATTCTCAATTTCATATATTTATTTCAATATTGAACATGTTATTATCAAAGCTCGCTTTGCTCGCATTTTTAACGAACAATCCCTAAACCCATAAATTTGAATTTCACACTTTACCGGTGATATACAAAAATACTGTGTCTGAGTGGTTCGGATTTCACTATAAGCTACTGTAATTGAAAATAAGTTCCTATTGTACTGTAAATAAATAAATATATCATCACGCCTTTTACCCATTACTGGGTGTGGCACTCTGCCTAAGTAGATCTCGGTAAGTGATATATTTTTGTCGCGTGAAGTGCGGTTACCAGCCGTTAAATCACGGCTCTCACAGATATTAGTAGAGAGGGAGCCACAAGGGTAGATTTTTTAAATTGTTAAAAATTGTTTGTCGGCTGTGGGGATTGAACCAGGGTTCTCAAGATCCACAGACCGACTTGATACCACTAAGTCACCTACTGAATTGGGAATAATTGCATTTTCAAACACTGTCAAAAATTGTACAAATCTCGTTCATATATTTCCACTTAGGGCTAAGAAATAGCTGGTTTTCGGCAGTAAAAATATTTAAGCACGTGTGAGTGTTCGCGTGAACCACGAATACTTAACAAATTCTCCACGGTTGGAAACTCGGCGCTTCTAATCTTTGCGGTCCGTGAAATGTGTCCAATTCTCGTCGGAGCTGTAAGCGTGAAACTTCAAACTCTTTACTTCTCCTCCTGGGGTCGGCCGTGACCCGTGACCTGCAGGTTAATAGCTACGTGGGTCACTCTGCATGCCACGGGGAAATAAAAACAGAAAATTGTAAATGAGTTCAGTATTATGTGGGTTTCTATTAAATTTAATGGTAGATGGTTTTTTATACGAACTAATAAATAAGATTAATTAAATTAACAAAATTAACTGCTATGGATGGTTGCAGAACTTTGGTTGCGCTCTCGCTTAAGAGGCGTACACAACTGTTCATGAGAGTGGTTTGAATTTTACTGTAACTTAAACCCAATTACAATGAAGTCCGAACCACAATCGTATTTCTTTTTATATAAGTTGAAGTCAGCAGTATTTGAACGCACGACCACTTGCTAGAAATACAAATTTTGTTCTATTGGTTCAAAATAAACTGAAAAAAAATAAATTCAAAACAGGTGCTATTTCGTGATCGCGATTTTAAGTATCACATAGGAATATATACACATGCTCAACTAACCAAAAAGTACGATGAATTTCATGTTACTATACCTATTTCATTTCGCAACGATAACGTTCTTTGTTACTACAACTATTTCACTACATATGTCTAGCTACTTCACATGACTTAGTAATATTTTTTTCCTCCTGTGCTAGACACTTTTCAGAAAAGAACATCTAATATTTTATACATAGATTAATATAATAAACGAATTGCCATAATCTACAATAATTATTATAGGGTAGGAAGCTCAGTGGTATCGAGTCGGCCTGTGAATTTGAGAACCAGGGTTCCATTCCTATAGCCGACAATTAAAACTTCCACTATGGCTCTCCGACCATTAACATCTTTGGGGCCTGAGTTTTGACGGCTGGGAAACGCACTTCACGTGAAGAAAAGGGCCACATTCAGTAATGAGTATAAGGCGTGATGATATATTTATTTTATATTATTTACATAGAAGTTTCAACTTGGTGTTGTTATCTATTCTAAAATGAATGTTTCAATTTAACTATTAATTTCCTGATCGTTTAGTATAAAAATAAAACAATAAATTACAGTAAAATTACAAGAATTACTTATCACTCATTTAATAACTAATTACAGAAATAATTGATTAATAGCCCCAACAATTCCTTTATCTTTCATTCATTTAAAAACACCAACTGCAATTTATAAATACTTTATCTAAATTGCCACACTTTATCCTTTACCTTCAATTTAACAGAATATTTTTATCACAAAAAATTCCAACAATTTATAAATCGTATTTCTTCGTCTGCCATTTTGTACACCGTATATCATCTCCAATTACCCGACATCGCAACATGAACCTTATACGACGATAATTGTTACAATCGGCCAAGAATTTCTCCATAAACAACCCACTAAATCATGGCTAAGAATCCGTTGGACAAGCAGGCATATTTCCGTGGGCAAAACATGTGAAACAATGATGCCAAATTACTGGGCTGATGTGAGATTAGTGCGGAGAACTGAGTTCACCTTGGGCAAAGAGAGGAGGAGAGAATGAAGAAGGAATGTTGAGACGAAGATGTAAGCGTAAGAGGAACGTAAGATTGTATGGAGCAAAGAGCCACAGGAGATGATTCGATGGCGATTATACTCGATGATTTATTGGAAAAATAGGCTCAAGGTGAATGGTTTGTGGTTTGAATCTTGTCGTGGGTTGGTGTAAGTAAATAAATGTAATAAAATATTGTTTTCTGTGATATTCGATTATAAAGCAAATGCAGATGGTTTGCATTTCTAGGAATTATTTTTATACTTTTAATAGAAATTCGACTGCGTTCAAGTGGTTTATATTTCACTATAAACTATAGGTCCCTTGTACTTTTATCACTATTAATTAAATTGTTATTTTTCATTTTACTACGTTCTTATTTTTTTATTTACAAATATAGGTACTATGAATTACCACACTGCGACTCGGTGAGTCCGGACCCTGTACTATAATTGGGATTAAGTACCTCTCGTAAATATATAATTTGCGTCGCAAGAGTTCTCGCGTTCAAATCAAGCTGACGTCAACTTACATAAAACATATGACTGCGTCTGATTGGTACAGATTCCACTTATAAACTACTGTAATTAGGATTAAGTTCCTGTTGTGCTGACTGATAAAATAAATACGTTTAAATATGTCGAAAGAAAGATTTTATAAATGTTAACATAATTTCAGACTTTAGCAAAATAAAAGAAATTTTAAACAATTAAAATATCTTCGTTAACTTTTTTTTACTTTAAAAATTTAGTTTTAAAAAAAATTATTGTACCATGTTACTTTAAAATTATTTAATTTGCATTTTTATTCCTGGAAAATGGCCAAAATAATGTGTTGTACCGTCGACAAATATTAATAAAAAAAAAGAAAATTTAAATTCTTTAATATTTCTTTTTTTTGCGCTAAAGCTCGAAATCCAAATAACGTTTATTAAATTTGGTTTATTAAAAAGATCAACAATCTTTATAATTAAAAAAAAATTGAAAGAAAGATTTGCTTTGAAATAATTTCCCATATTTTTGTTACAAGATGGCGGACTAAAATCTACTTGTGCTTGCAGATTTCTCGATGTTTACATATTGTGTTAAATTACAAAACAAAAAAAGTAATAATATTTAGTTGTTGTTGACAACGCAAACATATAATTTACAGTGGACTGTAAAGTCCAACCGAGCTGCTTTCATTAAAACCATACACATTATATTTCTGGAGCTGAAACTCTCGCCCAAATAAGATATTTTACATATTTTACGAGACACAAACTACGGTTTGTTTGAAGCAATATGATTTTATGTTTTTAAACTTCAAAGTATTATTCAGTTTGTTATTAGTACTAAAAAAATATTTTCGTTGAATGTTTATATTCTGCAAAGTATTTATGAACTGTTTTATTGTTCCTTAATACCGTGACTCATTTGTTTTATTTTCTAGTAATAGTTAGTAATAAAAATATTTTCATGTTTTATTAATATTAATCATAGGAAAAAACTACGGGTACATTGTTTATAATATGCGTAATAATCATAATTGCTTTATTTTATATATTTAATTTGTTTTACCTCTTTTCTTTTGTTCTTGTTTCAAAGAGAAAGTACATAACGCAAAACTATATCACTTATTGAGATATATTTCGGTAGATGGCTACACCCAGTAATGGATAAAATGGTTTGATGATCATATATTTAGAAAAATAATAATAACAAATAAGTAAATCTTTTAAACAAATAGATTATCACGTTTTTTACCCATCACTTGTCGTGGCACTCCGCCGTAGCAGATCTTGGTAAGTGATATATTTATATACGTGAAATGTGCTTTCCAGCCGTCAAACCATGCCCCCAAAGTTATAAAATTTACTGAACTATATACCACATAGACAATTCAAAAATATTGAAATAAATTGTTGTGATACTTTTTCAACCACAATAATATGAGACTTACAATTTCTGATTAGGTGGTTTAGTGGTATTTATTTATTTATTTATTGAATTTGGCATACAAGTATACAAGTATATACATAAGTTTAGCCGTGTCATATTACATATTTGAAATTTGTTTTTTTTTAATAAGGAGAGGCCTTATTTATTTAATACAAAAATTTACATTAATAAAATTATGATTCTTGCACAGATAAAAATTACGAGTCGGACTGTGGATTTGAGATCCTGAATTGGATTCATATAGACGCCAAACAATTTTCACCACATTAAAATTGCTCCTGTGGTTCCTACTTCCTTCCTACTAATATCTTTGGGGTGGCGTGCTTTGACAACGGGTAACCGCACTTAACGCGCATAAATATATCACATATTGAAATCTGCTACGATAGTAATGCCACACTCAGTAAGGGGTAAAAGGCGTGATGATATATTTATTTTTACTTTCTGACCAAAACATGCATAAAATTTGAAACAAAGCACACATATGGTGTAATCCAACACTTCTTGTCCACCAAGAAGACGACCTGTCTCTTCTCTCGAACCCGGGAACATGATCTCTCGTTTCCAGCACACATAGCACCTACCTATAGTGAAGTGTAGTATGTTATCAAGCAAGAACGACTTATAACCGTTTAATTGGGCACGGAATAAAGAACATAATACAAGCACTCGGCTAACACGGTGGTAGAACTTATAACGCGAACCAAATCACGAGGTTGTAACTCGAGATGTTGAAGGTGGCGGAGGTGGCGTGGAGGACGGTCACGAGAGGGAAAATATGCGGCCGTTCGTTCGTAACGTGACCACCGAGATGTGATAGTGAGGATAGTGTCATCTTGCGAATGTTTGTTACTTTTATATGTTACCGGCAAAGTGTAAACTGCAGAATTGAAATATGCAAATTTTGTTAAAATAGTTATTTATATATCAAGGATTGAATGTATAGCTGTTTGCAAAAATACTTTCAACCAGAGGTATACAGAATATTTTTTTATAAGATCGGATATTAAGTTTGACTGTTTTTCAAATGTATTGATTTAATAAATAATTAGAATGAAGATAATTCAGAAAACAATACAAACATAACAAAAATGTAAAATAGTTATTTGTGTATTAAGAGCGTAAAGTGATTGCACTATTGCAGCTTTTGCCTTCGGCTCGCGCTGAAATTACCGTGCTCGAGTAATAAAGACACTTTACGCTCGTGATACACACATAATTTTTTCAACGATTGCATCTTTAAATTATTAAAAAAACGTATACGTACTGAAAATAAATTCGTTCTGTCAACTGTCAATATGACAAGTTTCTGTTTTGTTTGTATCTCTGGTAACTATTGAAATAAGCGCGCGTTTAATCTTTTTCGCGCGTTGCCATTGGAAACGCGCGCATTTAACGTCTTTTTCGCGCGTTGTCATTGGAGACACGCAAAAAAGATATTTTTCGATTGTTCCACAGAAAACGTCAACTTTACGATGACAAATGAGAGCGTAATTGTCAACTTTTCATAGCAATCGTAGAAAAAATAGTTATTTTCGCGCCACCGTCCGGCATTAGCAGTATTACATAACTCAAAATCGTACGGAAACCATGTGTTGCCGGCCTCGGCCGGCAAAAATTAGTGACTTTTTATGGTTATATGTTGGCATCACTAGTATAGCGAACTCCTGAACGTACGAAATGTCAAAATATTGCATTGGCGTAAAAATATTATGATAAAATATTCATAGTTGAGTATTTTCAATACAAGAAAACAGAATATTTATACATGTATTTTAAACAAAATTGTAAGTAATTATAATTGAATTAGCAATGTAAAATCCAAATAAAATATGTTGATTTTTTAGGTTATAATACTGAAATGACAAGTTGTGAAATAGACAAAGAAATGAATTAAGTTTTATGTTTATTAAATAAAGTGTACAGTGTAATTAAACTTATTGAAGATGTAAATTTATGAACAATAAATAATTAATTAAAATTAAAAGTACAGTTCTGACAATTAGATGATACCAACATAAAAAAATTCCCTGACATTTAGAATGTGAGTAATAAATTAAACTTTTTTTTTAATTTACAAACACGTCGGCGCGAAAAATCTTGTGTATCACACGTCCAGAAACTATTTTGCGAGTGCTCGTATTTGAAGGCCTCGCCTGCGGCTCGTCCTTTCAAAATATTCTCGCACTCGCAAAATAGCAGTTTCTGGACTAGTGATACAAATAACTATTGTGTATTTAGGCAGCGAAATGATTGTATGCGTTGAAGAAAAAGTTCGGCTATTGAGACTGTAAACCGAGGCAGACTATTTTCTGACACCAAATCATTGCGCGGTTGAAGTGCACACAACATTTTTCACACAACTGCATTATGTTTCGAATTTATGATTATAATAAATATGAATGTGTAACCAAGGAGTCGTTTTCAGAAAAAATTACAATTTATTTATAGGTGGTATTTTATAATCGTGTTTTTGATTAGTTCAGCCCGTCAAAGTAGCTGATGACCCAATAATGAATTGATGTCAGGCTGTTTATAAAAAATTGAAATTCGTCACCTGAATTATGAGCGTAAATGTAAACTTTGTTTGACAACCCTACTCAACGAGATATTTAAAAGTTAATCGTATTTCAAAAACCTTTTTTGTGAATATGTTTTAGCTTAATTTGGCTAAACAAAAATTTAGAAATAATTAAATCTGTTTTATCCGGATTGGTATTCCGTTAAAGATTAATAGTAGGATCAATCTAATGAATAAAGGTTTAGTGAATATTTCAGGAGTTCGTGATATCCCATTTGATAGGACAGCGTTATACAGCACAGAATGCAGTTACATTTTTGCAGCTCTCGTTGGTGAATCGTAAGCGCTACTATAGTACCACAACCAACTAACATGTACGAAACAAGCAATCGTGATAAACCCCACTAACAAAAAACAAAAACAAATCTCTCAGTCGGTATATCGCACTAGCTGCGAGGAAGAACAACTGACCATCACCATCACTCGCTTCTCGCACAGTAACAAAACACTCTCGTGCGTGACGATCACGATCCCGGGTCGGGCGCTGGGCGTGGCAGATCCCGGCCTCCTTGGATCGTGGATCGAACTCGTGCATGCTCCATTACTTTAAGTATAATCACTGGTCAGTAAAGCTTCGCCGAACTCTGCAGACAACGAGATGTTTTTATATTTGGAGGTGATTGTAAGGTTACTGAAGCACGCATAGTAGACTGTACATATGCGTATTGTAAAATCAAATTTTAGCCTGCAACCTTAACCTTTATTTATGGTGTCGATGTGTTATTATGCATTTGTTGCAGTTACTGGTTGAAATGCAGTTAGCAGTAACTCACGTGGAGATTTCAATGCGGGTACAGAAACAATCAACACTAAATATCTGTCATTGGTCATTTGTTTATTTATTTGTTGCTCAACAGAAAATAAATCCCAATTACACTCTATACAGGCATCTGAAAGTCTTGGACATAATTTTATTTTTGTTTTTTAAGTAGTGAATAAAATTGAGATAAAACAGCGCATATAATCATAATTTTGTAAATCTTACCAGACATTCAATTATTTATTTAGATTCAACAAACTTTCACTATTCTTGGTATCAGTTGCGCTGTGCGCTGCTAGTCTCGAGCTACATAAGACTGTGAGTGTGCTGGAGTCCGGAGCCGATGGCGTATCTGACTCTTGCAACACTAATTATTCGCGGATTAATTTAAGTACCGCGCATAAGTTACTATCCATCGTGAAAACATCAGACATTATAGTGCAGAGATTGCGGACCTCACACCAAGTTTACACGCTGTCAACTTTCATTTCCTTCAGCAGAACAAAATTTTGTTTGATTGAAAATTTAAATAAAATCAATATTGAAAATAAAAATATAAAGACGTATGAAAATTACTTATCAATTTCTAATATTGGGATAGATGACTCAGCGGTATCGAGTCAGCCCGTGGATTTGAAAACTCGGGTTCGATTCCCACAGCCGACAAACAATTTTGACCAATTTAAATCTACCTCTGTGGCTCCCCTTCCACTAACGACTTTGGAGGCTGTTATTTGACGACTGGTAACCGCACTTGACGCGAGGTAATATATCACTTATCTAAATATGCTACGGCAGAGTGCCACACCCAGTACTGGGTAAAAGGCGTGATGATATATTTATTTATTTATGCCATATAAATCCCTAAATTGTAGTTCGATATTTTTGCAATCTAAATTGCAAAATTTTGATATAAATGACGCAAATTAAATAATTAGTATATTATATTAGTTTTATGCGATGTATTGTCACACTCGTGCGACAATATATCGTCTTATAAAATACGTTTAATAATATACTATTTTCTTTCCTAGGAAAGAAAAGTAAAATCATAGCCATGGCAACTAGAAAACTATCCAAATGCCATCTGTCAAGAGAATAATAAATCTTATTTAAATTTCTAATTTATTTCTGAAAATTTGATTTTTTTAGTAGCTAGCGTAGTAAAATAAATTATATGTACACCTCGTGAAGTAAGTGTCATTCTTCTCTCTAGTGTTTTATATCGTTCTCATTTGGCTATAAATAACTATTGAATCTATGAGATGAAAACCAGACTGAATTTTGAATTAGAAAAATTGCATGCAATCAAGTAGTTGTAGAATCTGTGTGCATTAGTCGGAATGTAAGTTAGTCCGGCGCTGGTTTAATACCACGTTTAATTTCTTTGTATCTGTAATTGCTTGGCATACCTCACTTAATAGCTTTAATCGGCGCGGCCAGCAGCAAAGACATACGCAACATTACACCGCTTGGAGCTGGTGCCAGTACCAGCGCTCTCTGCATAACCATGGAGGGATTATTTCTCCTTCAAGAGAAATGCAGTGCTTCTCAAAGATGATACGGACTATTATTTATTTGCTATTTTTTACAACAAGAACTTAATTCCAATTACAGTAGCTTATAGAGCGATTCGGACCACTCAGATTATATCCCTCGCTTCTACAACTGTTTTGTTTGTAATCAATCGAAATATTATAGATCATTACGATTTTGATATTTTATAGTTATTTGTGTATCTAAGCCGTAAAATGATCATTTGTGTGCGTCGAAGGAAAAGATAGGCGAGCGAGGCAGGCTATTTTCTGAGCACACAAAATTTTTCACGCAACTGCATTATATTCATTAAAAATTTCTTATATTACAAATTTAATTTCGAAATGATGATTATTATAAATATGGATGTGTAACCAAGGATATATTTAAAAAAATAAATTACAATTTGTTTATTTATTGGCGGTATTTTGTAATCTTGTTTTTGATTGATTTAGAACAGCCTGCAAAAGTAGCTGACAAGAAATGAAGTTTTGTCGAGCGGTTTACAAAAAGTAAAATGTCGCGGGCTGAATTGTGTACGTAAATGTTAACTTTGTTTAATAGTTGCATGAAAAAATAAATTTCATGCATTTTACTTAGTAACTAATTACTTTGAAGGCAAATAAAATAATTAAATTCTGCATCTAAATCACTTAACACAATTCATTAGTGCTAAAATTAATTTTAAAAGTTTATTTCGTTGTAGGGCATATAAAAGGTATGTCGAAGATAGAACTAGTGAAACATACGTGAAATTACGGATGAGAGATTGCTTGAGCGACTTAGGATTCCTTGTTACACAAAAGATGAAATTATGAAATTATGGATGAATCTAATGACTAAATGTTCAGTGAATGTTTGATTTATGTATGTTACGCTGCATAACAGGAACTTAATCCCAATTACAATACAGGGTTCGCACTCACCGAGCCGCAGTGTAGTAGTTCATATAATTTTTAGCTTGAGTGAGATTAAAACTCGGGATCTCCGGATTGGAATTCCGTATCACTATCCACACTACCGTACTGACAGATAATGTGATATATGAAAGTATTAGGATACAGTTATGAGGTAAGTTAGATTGAGTTGTATCTTTGTAGATCAGCAATTGCGGACCAAACTTCGCAGTAACACAAGTTAATTCTGTTATGCATTTGTAGCTTTTGAGAGGCACTGTTCCAGAACGTTCTGAGTTCTCAGCTATTCTGTATATGTACGTATGTTAGTGTGTGTGTGTAACAACGTTAAACGTTGCTTACTTAACGGTTCTTTCCCATACACATTATTTCTACGTTAAATTCTTCAGTGATTTTTATACAGGTGCATGTGAACAAACATTGTGATATTTTTACGCCTGAATGTACCTACTTATTAAATCATTTGCTCTACTAGAACTACTAATTACGTTATGTACAATTATAATAAATAACAAATAACTACTCGTATTACTGATATTAATGATAAGTTATTTGCAAAATAAAAACAAAAAAAATAGTTTCTACAAGTAGGAAGCAATTTTTACATTACTTTTACTAAATAATGTTTGTTTCTGCATATGCAGATCTCGCTAGATACATACTATATTTGTTTAAAACAACACTTTTCTGATTTTTTTTTCTAAAAGCAGTCCTATTGTCTTAAATAATATATATATTTTTTAATAGATTTTACTACCAAATCCGAGTTGTGTGCCATTAGCACTACCATCACTCATTCGAAGGGCAAATCTCACTCTAACGGACTAAAATTATACTATACTGCATTTACTTGGTGTTGAGCAACACGTGGTTCGTGGTTATAAGTTTATATAGTGCGATTTTTATATAAAGTTAATCATATATTTTATGCACAAACCTCAGTTTGACAGCTAAATAATGTTAGGTTAGAGCTTGGGTCTGACATTTGGTGCATAACATTGAAATTGTAGATGTATGTATAAGTAATGACGTCGTGTAAATTTCGAATGAGTGACGTCACACTCGAAATACTGGAAATATTATATATTAATAAAATTATGAATGAAAAGTATAATCATTTTGGATTATTTTATGGCAATATTCAAATCAAGAACCTTAAATGTAATATACGCAAAAAAATCTGTAACTTTTTATTTTAAATATGACCCCATTGGGATTAAGTGTTGTAACAACTAAATACATAAAAAATAATAAATTTCAAATAGCAATAATTGATTAATGAAGATCTTACCCCCAAATTAGGGCAAAGGCGGTAATGACAATGACGTACAATCTCGTAGGAAGGTGATTATGGAACTTACATGAAACATGAACGCATCGGGCATCGCGCATCCCACAAACAAATGATTGCTTCAGGGTCGTACGTCTTTTATTTCATCAACAACCAACAATTAGTGGCCCGTGGGCAAAGTAACCTCACAGTCTTAGTACCAGTACACCCAACTCCAAATTCAAATTATCTACTTGCTATGATATTTCATTATTACATATTACAGAGAGGCACCTATCATTGAAGTCTCTCGCTATATACTTAGTCGTGGGATTAGTTAGTGATTATTTCGTAACTGAGTAAATAAATAACTAAATAATGGAATGTAGAATAATGCATACAAATTGTTGTTTTGTAAGTTGTTATACTAATTATTACTACACTAAATTATACAGGGTGTCTTAAGAAAACTGCGCCATGGGCGATTAACATGGGAAATTAGTTTTCTGCTACTATTGCTTCGCTGATTACTTTAATGCAAAGAGTTGCAAAAGTTGGACACAATTAAATCTAAATCAATTCACAAATTTCATTATTGCGAATATTTACCTTAATAGTTTAATGGTTATGAACGTGGAAGAAATTAAAATAGTATGTTATGCATCAAGGGACAGAAACAAGCGATTATTCCCGCGTGTGAAGTTGGCAAACCGAGACGTAAGCGAGGGCCGAAGGGGATAATCGCGCCCTCCCGTGAAGCATATTATACTTTTCGTAACAAGTGCACAAAAATTACTGTCTTATCGGAACAAATGTCAAATATGAGTTGCGTAACTAGTTACCTAGGAAACGCTGCAAACAACTAATAATCGTAGTCTCTAGCGAGAAAAACATGCTACCTAGGGAGAAAAACATTATGTTTCTCTCCCTAGGGGAGAAAAGCAGTGTTTCTCTCTCTAAAATTAAGGAATAAGAACGTGTTTCTTGTGCATGTGTTACGAAAGAAATGTTTAACTTGAGCTTAACACTGATTAAATACGAAAAATGAAAAGTCTAAACTGATTTCTAATTCACCAAATTTAATTTCCGCCAGTTGTACTGCTGGCAATTAAGTTTTTCTTAAAAAATATCATATCAAAATGAACTGTTGAATGAGAAATTAAACATTACTATTAATTATTAAACATTCAATTCGACATTTTTCATTTAAGCTATTCTTATAATTAAAATAAAAGCGGTGCAACTGACCATGAAATTTTATTCTGTGAAGCAATGAGGGAAGAAATTGTTTTGGAAAAAATGTTTCCTATGTTCCCAGAATAAATTTTATGAAAAAATGTTTAATGAATGTTTCAAAAATTCATGCTACCCCAATAAATGGCTCATAGTTTCATATTATGTTTGTATATGATAATGGCAGAGCATAAATTTCAGGCAATATGTACAATAACTATATTATTTACTAGACAGTTTTTAATATTTTGCATATAATATGTATTCTTGACGAGGCTCGCTTTGCTCGCACTTCTAACAAATAAATCTTAAGCCTATAGGACACATGCTCCACAGTCCACACACTTTCATTCCTTTATATTCGATTTTACCTCAAATTATTTCAAATTTTATACATTATTTCAATATTGGATGTGTTCTGATAAGACTCGCTTCGCTTTAGAACGCATGCTCCACACACGTAAGCTTTTATATTTGTTTATGCAATAATTTGCATGATTTAATACTGCATTTCACCATTTGCGTGACTTACACGGGAGGATATAAATTTGAAATTGAAAGTTTAAGTAATGGTTGGAACAGACAGCTCCAAGAAAATTTGGCTCGTACGGCCATGTACAGGTGTTTAGTATGCGTGGTGCGCACAACAATAGAGTCCCACCGAATCGTACAGTGAACATATGGGTCACTTACTACCACACACACACACACACACACAAGAACACAAATAAACACAAATGTTGTAAAGGTAACATAAGGTATTATCTTTTAATTGTATCACTTTTATACCTTACTATATGTATAGAGGTGCATTGTACCTGTTTACGCAGGTGCAATATATTGTTATTTGCATTTTAGGGAGACTACAAATATGAATATAATATTTTTTTCACAACTCTACTAGAAAGTAAAATTTTCTTCCCTTATTTGAGTTAAGAAAATGGTACCTTTCATCCCTAAAGAAAGTAAATTTTTCTGTCCTAGGTAAGAAAAGTAGTCATGTTCAAAGCTTTTAAAAGTCACAAAAATTCAAAAAAAAAATTAAAAATTTAAAAACAATAAATTTGCTTTAAATGAGCTAAAAATTGGTATACAAGTCAATTCGGACACGGGGAATTCACTCGTTCAGACCGCATATCAATAGCTGGCTTAGTTTTTGAGTTATAGCCCCTAGAAGAGTTGCTGTTTTCAAACAATTTTCAAAATCAGATTTTCAACTTTCCCGAGGCTATAACTCGAAAACTAAACAAGATATTGAGATGCGGTTTGAACGAGTGAATTTCCCGTGTTCGAATTGACTCTAGACAAGTTCTCAGCGATTTTTAAAATTTTGAAAATTTTTTTTCAATTTTTTGTATTGAAATTTAAATATTTTTTATTAGAGATGATATTTGTCCTAAAATTTATTTGAATTTTAAAAGATCTTGACAAGACAATAATAGCTCATTAGGTATAATTTGCATCTCCTTAGTAAGAGTTTGTTAGTTCAACTCTAGATGACTTTAATTTATATTAAAAATATTCGCCTGTTTCTGAATAGTTCGGGTTCCAGTATCTTCTTCTTCTTCTGATGGCACTACAGTCCAAATTGGGCCTGGGCCTACCGGGCACACCGAGCCGCAGTTTTTACACTGTTGTACTGCCGGTTTTCATAGTCAAATGCTACATTATTTAAGGCGTATAAGTGACTAGCTTATAGCGCCCGAGTGAGATAAATACATGTAACTGTATTTTTTATATTTAACGACAAATCACACATTGTCGACAGGCGGATTCGAACTGACGTCACAGTATGTAAAGAGATGTGCCTTAACACACTCGGCCACCGCGCCTGTTCCAGTATAAACTACTTTAATTAGGATTAAGTTCTTGTTGTGCAATGTGACAAACAAGTAATTATAAATAAATCTAGTGTCATTAAAACATAAATTTAAATTTGCTAAACCAAAAATTCTTAGTTGAGTTCGGTCATGTTAAAGAAAAAAACAAATTCTTAGTTAGGTATATCATGGTGTGAACATGGCAATGTTAAGCTTATATACTTTTTAACCTAAATACGAAAATAATGTTCTTTTTCTTAAACAGAAAATGCATCATTAACAAAAAGTTTTATTCTCTACTTCATGACAGCAAGCAATTATTATTATAGAGTTATGCATTGTTTTTCTACATCATCACAGAAGTAACAAAAGTAAAGAAACTCTAAGTTTTTGTTTAGAATATCAACAAAGGAAGAAGTTTTTATAATTTATTTGTTTTTAAGCACATATTTGACTTGAAATAAATCAGTGAAGACATTAGCATACAAAGGCTGTCCGCACCATTTGAAATTAATTTTTATTTCTCCATTTTATCTTCAAAAGATCTCTTCTTTTGATAATTAAAACCCGATGACGTTCTATAAAGTATTTCTGAAAAATGCAACAAAACTCTTAATTTTATTTTTGAATACGGGCTTCAATGAGCCAGAGAGAGATAAAGTTGTTGTTCCAAGGCAGATGAAAAGAGACAGGTGCTCTTAGAGTGGAAAATATTTGAGAATGTCTCTGAAATAACTGGGAATCCTTAGTTGGCCATGACAGAGAAAAATACGGGACGCGATTGCAGTAAATATTCCATCTTCAAGGTAGATACAAAATAAAAGATTTGTAATCGAGATAAGGATCTTGAATTCTTTCATATTTTTTTGTAATAAATTGAATTATTTTTTATTCGATGATTTTATGAAGTTGTAATATGATACAACTTTGGGAACTATATATTTAAATTTATAGTATTTAATTTACATGTAACTGCAGAAAAATACCAATATTTAGTATCAAATTTTATCACCAGATGTCATTATTGTAATATGTAAAATATGAATTAGGTTAATTTAACTTTTTATAAACTGTGTTATAGATAAATAAGAAAAACGATTTTCATCGCCACTACTTTCTGATTACTTTACAGGAAAAATATTCAAATGAATGTATAGAGCATTAAATTCTGCTTCTAAATTAGACTAGATATTACATTTTACTTATTTAGTTTAAAATCTGTATGTGACAGTTAAACAATATACATATGTTTGTATTTATTCCAGTTTCATGACTAACTATGTAGATAATATCAATTTATGTTAACTTTAAAAATTAATTTAGCAGTAACGAAATAAATAAATTGACTTGTGTTACGTAATTTAAAAACAAACACTCTTCGACACTCTCTTCCTTTCTTATATTTTTGCTGCAATTGTATGGAATGTACTTTCTAACACAAGTGCAGATCGCCGTTTCGTTCCTTTCTTTTATTTTTAGATTCGTTGTTAAAGTGTAAGTTAAAGATTCATAAAACAAGTGTATAGGAGCAAATGGATGTTTGTGATTGAAGGTTTGTTGCGTGTTGAATGATTCCGGACGTGAGGAATAAATGAGCTGAATGTGGTTGAAGCGAGGATGAGAATGTTGGACGAAGACTGATTCTTTGATCAATCTGTTGAGTGGATGTTTCAGAGGTTCGTACTACCCCATTTGATGCGATATAGCGTTGTATGTTTGTATGATTTAGATTTCAAACTTAATTCTTTACAGTTTTTATTTGAAACATTTTTCTTAAAAGTTATCAGGGACGCAATGGCAGTGGAAATCATATTTACCTGAAACATTTGCCTCAGGAAAACTTTACTTTGCATGTCTAGTCAGGAAAATAACATATTGCCTGCCTAGGCAGGTAATGAAACAAACGTGAGTGTCTAGTTACTTAGAATCATAAAATACTGACTCAATATGTAAGTCAAATATTTATTTTAATTTAAATTAATTTAAAATATGTATTATTTGTTTTTAAGTTTCAGGTAAAATGTTATACGTAACACAACAGTAAAGTGTCGTACAGAATTCGTAAGCTGTTTCAGGCCTGGATATCGCTCGGCATGAAACTATCTACTCATCCTGTAATTGAACGCTTTCCTGACTTTTTACGTAAATAACTATTTTCATGTTAATCCCCCAATTATCAACAGATAACTTTAAACATACATTGGCAAACGTATATAAATTATTTTAGAATAAATTGCTTCAAATAAAAGTAACAGTAAACTAAATTTCCGACCAATTTAATTTGAAGCAACTTCTTGTAAAATAATAAAGAAAATTTGCCGCTAGCAAACATACGAAGTCAATTTTCTCCGAAAAATCAAGCTGCGATTTTTTCTTTCTGCTAGACACAGCGGCATCCAAACAATTACGCTAATCGCGTGGGTACGCTCTCTGACATCTGTTGACAATAGCGGTTTCGAGCCCGGACTGCGCGGTGTACCGGCCAAGAACGAAGAATTCAAACACAACGCGAACGAAACGAACGCAGACGTAAGAGGAACCGGTTGCTTGCGCGATGGTCGATGCTCGCTTGTTGCTGCTGGAGGTGATGAAACAGAAGAGCAGCGTGCCGTGTGTATGTGTGGATAACTGTTCTTCAACTGTCCGAGAAGTGTTTTTAGTGAAATTACGCCAGGTTTTTTTGAGGAAGACTTGATATTGTTTGATGGTAGAGGTAGAGTAATAAAATAGGGAAATTTCACTTTTGGGAAAATATTAACTGATGGAATTCTATTTAGAAAATAGTTATTTGTATATCATCCCGAAGATGCTATTGTAATTGAAATTAAGTTCTTGTTGTGTAGAGTAACAAATAAACAAATAATAAATTAAAATTCTTGATATTTCTTAATTCATTTATAAGTTATCAGATTTGATCAAAAATGTTTCTCTGAAGCAAAGTATACATTGAAGACAAGTTGAGCAACAAGTAAGTATTAATTTTATTAAGAATTCCAATCATGGTGTTTTATTAAAATATAAAAATGATATTTGTATCTACCAGACCAGAACAGAAAACATAAAAAACAGAACAAGGACAACTGCAGTTTAATTCATAAGCAGAAGAAAATCCTTAATAAACTTCAACCATACATTTCACATAATTCTACAAATGCAAATATTAGCAATATTAAGGGTATATATTATAATTGAACGAGTAAAAATTAGTAAGCATTAAACATTGAAAGAACTGTCATGCTATCAATAACATTTACAAAGTATATGTAGAAACCTTGCTGAAGAATTTTTGCTAAATTCGGCCTTCGGTTACGAGTTTCTCGAAGTACAAGCCTTCTTAAGGCCATGGACCATTAATTGAATATAGCACAGAGGACATCATAATTCAAATATTATTTAAATTCAATTCTATTTCATAACCATTCAACTAGGAGTGGATAGATTATATTAAAACATGATATTTAGTTTCTCCAACATGTTTGAATTTTCTCGCACATTTATTTTCGCGTTGAAAGCTATTCTTTCTCCGATGTTTTGTAAATAATGATGTCACTGAATAAATATCTCGGCTTTGTAAATATTAGTGTTTTAACGAATGCTTGGACGTTGAATATGAATTGCGGCCAGACGAAAAAATGAAGAAATATAATCTTTGTACAAATAAATATAAACTATAACTTTGGTGTTTATTTTCATATGTAATATAACACCAGTGGTTGAGTTCATACTTTTTATATTATAATTCTATCAAGCGCCAAGTTCGCACGCAATATCAACAAGATATTTTAAAGAAAGCTGGTATATTGCGAAATTAAATATCAAAGACAAAAACTGTTTTATTTATTCGTACAGATAAACCAATAGGGCGTAAATCCTTGAGCGCATTAACCGAATGGAGATTGGTTTTTGTGCAAAATAAACAAATTTAATTAAAACATTTTAAAGATCTCCTATATTAACTTATATTTTTCTGTTTATAACTGACTTAAAAGTAAAAGAAGACATGTTTTCACTATAGAGTTATTAATATATTATATGTAAGAGAAGTTTTCTCATTTTATATGTGTATAGTTTAAAAGATGATTTAAAAAAAAATAGTTTTTGATTTTAAATTCGAGTGAAATGCCATTAGCATTACATCACTCATTAGAACGACAAATCTCACTCTGATAGAGAAATATTATACTACGAGTATACTGTATTTATTTGGCGTTTAGCAATATGTGGTTCGTGGTTAGAAGTTTATGTAGTGCGATTTTTATCTACAGTTAATCATAAATTATTTTATATATTTTATGTACAAACCTCACATTCACTTCATAGGTGACAGCTACATAATAGGTTAGAAGTAATGAAATTGTAGATGAATATGTAAGTAATATCGTATTGTGAGAATCAAATGAGTGATATCACAATATATTTTAAGAAAATTATGAATAAAGAGTATAATAGTTTTGGATTATTCACATACAATATTCATATTGAACGATAAGTTTAATTTCTGCATGCAAAAATCGATAACTTTTTTGTTCTGATATGATCCTATTCGGATTAAGTTCCTGTTGTGCAAAGTAACAAAAAATTAAATAGTATTTAAAATTAATAAATGACTCTAGCAATAATTGATTGATCTTAGCCCCAAATTAGGGCAAAGGTTGTAATGACAATCATGTATAATTTCGTCGGAAAAAAGCAATATTCATTTCAAAAACCAGGGTCCTGAACCGAAAAATTTTAGGGTTCGGTTACGGTTAATGATTTTTATATCAGTAATTTTCGGTTTCGTTTATTAATTACGATTTTTTGAAAGTATTATATAGATTACAATTTCAGATCTGATTTTTTTGTTTCGACATTTTAAAATTATGTTTTTTTTATAGTTTCGGTTCAAAATGCCTTTACAAAAACATATTTATGCGCACTGTACAATTACAGTATGTTTTGAAAGTAAATAATTATCAAATTTTCTAACATTAAAAAAAAATAATTTCTACGTATTCCATAGTATCAATCTTGCTTTTATACTATCATTTATAACCGGTGTTGTCAGCCTTATTACGATTGTAAAGATTACAAACTTATAAAAATATAAAAACTAATTATATTCTTCTTTATATTCTTCATATTTTCGGTTCAGTAAGTTATTTATACCGGTTTATATTTACGGTATTTGAACTGAAATAATATCGATTCAGTTCTTTTTTGGTTAAAGAATCAACTAAATTTTCGTTTCGGTTTTCAGTTTCCATATTTCAAAACAAAAAATATTGATTTTGTTTTTTGGTTACGGTTTCATCAAAATGTGAATATCGGTGTGGTTTTTGGTTACGATAAATTTAATTTCTGCACAAAAATCGAAATCATTTCTATTCTGGTATGGACGTATTATAATTAAGTTCCTGTTATGCATAGTAACAAATAAATAAATATTAGAAATTTACGATACAGATGAGAGTATCTACAATTAAACTCAAGATCATCAGACATACAGCGATCCTTAGCATGCAAAATCTATATAATTCGTATCCACGATTTGCACCCTTGACCTTGCATTGCAATCTGCAGTATTCTTCCAGTTCGCGAATAGCGACCGGCGACCTGCTAATGACCAGCACACCACACCACGCTATGGTGCTCTGCACGGCTCAGGTATTTAGTTCCCGGAGCGGCCGCCATGGTGGCGCTGATGCCGCTGCTGCTGGCAAGATGTAATCTCGTGAGTCTGGAGTCAGAAAGTCGTGAGGCTGCAAGGCACTGAGGTATGCAATTATACCACGAGACGAGGAACAGAGCACAGAAGAGAGACGAAGCTCAGAAGAGGAATGAGGAGAATGAGATGGTTCTATGTGGTGAACTCGAAAACAGTTTCAAAACTTGATTCAAGAAAATAAGTTAATAAATATTCCATCATACTTTTTACCCATCATATGGTGTGGCACTCTGCCGTAGAAGATATTTTTATGTGCATAAAATGCAGTTACTAGCCGTCAAATCACAGTCCTCAAAGATGTTAGTGGAGGGACACACAGGGGTAATTTTTAATGTGGTAAAAATTGTTTGTCAGCTGTTGAAATCGAATCCAGGTTTTCAAATCCACAGGCCGACTTGTAGCAATTATTTAATGTATAAATAGTGGACATTTGTATACGTATAGAAAGTAGTATTTTCTGTACACGTGCGGAAATGAAGTTTTTATTCTGGTTAAGTAGATTATTGTATATATGGATATATGAAAACAGAAAAATTGTCAAAAATTATTTTAAAATTATTTTTTAAGCTTTTCTAAATGGTCATATATAAATAGAGTGTGTACCTCGAGCAGAAAGCTGATTTTCCGCTTTTATATGTGCTTCAATCTCTATACACGAGTGACAATAGATTACTTTCTGCTCTAGGTACATAACGGTATATTGTAATATAAATTTTCCAATGAGCTTTCAACGCCTGTCTTACATACTATTTTTCCTACGAGACCTTTTTAATTTCCTCAAATAACATCAAAAGTTGTTGCGAATTCCATTGTCTGACCGTATTTTTTTTTGTATTTATTACAACCGAAAACTATAATGTTCACACATGAGTGTTGAAAATAATATCATTCTACACGCAAATGAGTGCGAAAAGTACTTACTGTCGCACAGTGGGAAATATGGGAAAAAATTCTACGTGCTCGAATATTTAACTTTACTGTGGTAATTTTTTTTAATCTTCTTCAAAATATGCTTAATTATATAATCCTGGTGCGATCAATTAACATATGTACATAGGAATTTTTAAATTCGAATGAGAACACATAAAAATAAAAAAAACAATAAAATAATTCGATATATAAAAGTAAAAAAAATCAAAAATTTCGTATCTGAGGTTAACTAAACAACGAAATAATCATGTAGCTTCACAATAATTTTCAACCTTACTTTTTAATTTTTTTACTTTAAATAAAAATAAAAATAAATATATCATCACGCCTTTTACCCATTACTGGGTGTGGCACTCTGCCTAAACAGATCTCGGTAAGTGATATATTTTGTCGCGTGAAGTGCGGTTACCAGCCGTCAAATCACGGCCCTCAAAGATATTAGTGGAGAGGGAGCCACAGGGGTAGATTTTTTTACTTTGATATATCTAATTTGTTTTTTATTTTTATGGGTTCTCCCTCGAATTTAAAAATTCCTATGTACAATTTATCGCACCAGAATTATAAAATTAAATATATTTGAAGAAGATTAAAAACAAATTACCACAGTAAAGTTAAAATAGCCGAATGCGTAGAATTTTTTCCCATATTTGCCACTGTGTGTCGTAGCAAAATCACTATTTTATCAAATAATTACAAAACGTTTCGAAACGGAAAATATAGAATGTTAGATGTGAATTCGTTAAAAAGTATTTAAAAGAGAAAGAGAACAAGGTAAATTTTTGAAAATTCGTTAGAAATATTATCAAACATTTTAACTGTTTGTGTTTACTTATTTAACTACTGTAACTCTATAAAGATAAGAGAACCATAATATCGAACAAACAGAACTAAAACTTCTCGTAATCAACCGTCATCCTATAGTTACACTGGATGACAACAATTTAATTTGAAACATTTTTTCTCTAAACCAATTTAGAAACTTTTTACAATTGAAAATGTACATTCAATATAATTTGAAAATGCTATATGTAGGAAGTAGAAAGAACCATAACTTATCTGTGAAATCTTAATCCTAATCGTTCTTACTTTCCCACCTACTAAAAAAATGGAAAACAATGGGTTAAGACAATACTGTAGCTCATTTGTTCGTTCTTTCTAGACAGTTGTCAGAGCTGATGGTGCAGTATGTACGCTATGAGTAATGAATATGCGTTTCTTCCAACACTAACTGAACTAACTTGACTTGACGGAATTGAAAGTGGGACACTATGGACACAGCAGTGTAGCTGTTGTTGTTGTGTGTTGGTGTTTAGAACTAATTGTTCTTCCTAACTCGTTTTCGAACGCCAGATTGCTGCTTTATTGTTCGGTTTATTCATGGTTCTAGTGATTTAATCGAAACTGTGAATATGTGAATTTAAATGCGTGTATGAATATCGAATAAGAATATAAATACTTTCATTTTTATTATGTATGTGTTTTGTTTAACTTTTTTATTAAATACTTAAAACATTTGTCATTTTTTCATCATCATCAATATTCACAATACAACTTTATTAAGAAGAGTTCGTGTGTTCATATCTCGCTGACTGCAATTATATTTCTTTGTTAATTCGAAACGTAACCGAATAACGCACCGATATTAACTCTTTCATGAAACTGTAACCAAAAACTGAAACTTATATTTTTGTATTGAAATATGTAAATTGAAATCTGATGTGAAAATTATATTAATTCATTAATCGAAAATATAACCGAACCGATATTATTTTGGTTTTAAACTCTAAATTTAAAACTGTATAAATAACGTACTAAAATGAAAATAGGATGAAGACGAAGAATTTTATATAACCAATACAAAACCAACATACATTTTATTAGTTATTATACAACATGTATTTATTTTATATTTTAAAATAATACCTATATTTATTTTGAACCGAAACTGTACAGGAACCAGAGTAATTACAAAATGCCTTAACCATAAGAAAACAAAAATTATTAATTTTAAATAGCGGAAATCGAAACCTATATAGATATGGGGCACCTTAAATAATTCCTATACTTAGAAAGATACAATAAAATGGTATAAGACAATCTTATAAAAGACTAAAGGGGGCATGCGATTAAATAAGAAAAAAATAAAAATTAAACCAGTGGTTTTGAAGTTAGAGTACAAAGTTATATTTTTTTTAATGAAATAAACTAATTATTATAAATAACAATGAACTTACTTTGTTTTGTTATTGATCATGGTCTACTGTTTTGTCATGTTAAATAAAATTTAACGAAAATATAAATATAATTTTTCCCAATATTGTTGTTATGTAAGGATACAAAAGGATTGCATAGTTAAATTCAGATAAAAATACTCTATCAAATAGGTATAAAAAAATGTATGATCTTATTAAAAAAAATATAATTTTGTATCCTAACTTCAGAACCACTGGTTTAAGTTTTTTTCTTATTTAATTGGATGTCCCCCCTGGTCTTTTACGAGATTATTTCATACCATTTTTTGAGGTGTCCCATATCCGTGAAACATCCTGTATAATATATACAAAAAACAGTAACCGAAGTTTTACTATTATAAAACGTGTTATCCGTAACTAAACCCCACAATTTTTCGGCTCGATTTCCTACTGACAGAGCATAATATTCAGACAATGTATTCCCTAGGCAATGTACAAAATTTTAAATACCAAAATGATTTCAATAAAACAACAAATACAAAATTAATTGTCTTTGAATGCTTATTTGGCGAAACTAGCTTTAATAATAAAATATAATATAGACAAGTGTTTAGTTTTATATTTTATTACTAAAATGATTTATCAGTAATTTTTTGTTTTACAAACAATTAATTCAAATTTTTAAACCGCAGAAATTATTAATCAACATTTTTAGTGCCACTGGCTTAGGCTTAATTACATTTTAATAACGTTTAAAATGTATTCAATTTTTCTATCTTTAGAATATCATAGTGCAATGTTTCCTTGAAATATTTATAATATCTGTCTATGTTAAGAAAAAATTTCATAATATTAAAAATAACATAGTTGCATACTTCGACCAGGAATCAGCTATGGACCACATTTCACATTGTCCGCTATCAAATCTGCATACCTTCAGGGCCCTATCAGGTACATCCAGTCTATTCCACAACACTACCACTCATATATTAACGTCACATTACACACTAATACGCATAATTACAAACTATGTAAGCCAATTTATGCATAAAAATATCACTTCAAAACAGCGAAACATTTCGATCACTACAGCAGCTCGCACTTTACTAACTGGACGCGAACAAGCGTACAAACAACATTATAAACTAATTGGTAATATATGCTGTAACTTGTTCGATAACGTTAAGGCATATTTATTTATCATTAAAAATTAATAATCTTACATCCAACAGTACCTGAATTTTGCCGATAATAAAAGAACAAACCCGATTTAAGATTTTTTAAAAATTGATCTAGTATTATATATTTTCCAGTGACAATTATGTGTATGAAGATAATTTAAATATATAAAATTTATTTTCGTAGCACATGCTCAAGAAACACGTTCTTATTCCCTAATTTTGGAGAGAGAAACACTGCTTTTCTCCCCCTAGGGAAAGAAACATTATGTTATTCTCCCTAGGTAGCATGTTTCTCTCCCTAGAGACTACGATTATTAGCTGTTTGCGGCGTTTCCTTGGTAACGCAACTTATATTTGACATTTGTCCCGATAAGACAGTAATTTTTGTACACTTGTTACGAAAAGTATAATATGCCTCACTTCGGCCCTCGCTTACGTCTCGGTTTGCCAAATTCACACGCGGGAATAATCGCTTGTTTCCCTCCCTTGATGATAACATACTATTAATTTTGCCAACCTCAAAATATCTTACAATTTTCTTAAATGTTCTTTGGCTTAGTCAGGATTTAAATAACTCTCTATTTTAATATTTTAAAAGCATCTTGGCTAATCCACCTGTAAGTTATTCTCAAAATATCTTCGAAAAATCTATGACAAAGCCTTGCACAAAACCCTGGCCTGTATCTTGCATCTCTTTCTTTCTGTCCAATGAAATCTTTTCCAAGAATTCATTGTCTATCTCCCTCGAGCACTTTTGTCTTCTCTGAAGTCGCGGCCGTCTCGATAGCACTATCGCGTGAAGTCAGGTACGAGTGTTGGACCAAAGGAGTATTGAACGTGATGTAGTATCTAGAGGGTGGTGGTTTAGTTGGACGATTGGAGAGAGGTGTGCTAATTGTAGGGATGTTAAGTACTTCGGCGCCGTGAAGATTTAGTTTTAGGGCTTTTACAGCTGAGAGGTTGGTAATGGTTTATTGTGTGATATGAAATATGAAGGAGGAAATATCGAGAAATAGAAATGTTTTATCTCAAATATTTTTACTTCCTGATTATCTTGTACCTATATAAAAAATAAGTATCTAATAATTTTAAGTGCTTCTAAATTCTTAGATAAACTTGTATCTGTGATAAGAATATTATTTATTAACAAAAAAATACCGAAGTTTTGGAATATTTTTGAATGTTTTTAAAAGCATTTTTCTGTTGTCAAATTAGTTTTTATAACTTTTTTCCTGTACAACTAAAGTTATTACATATACCGGGTGTCTACTATATTCAGTGGCGACACATTTACGAGTCTATAAGCAAGAGAAACACAATATACAGGGTGTTTCAATACTTCAGGACTAAAATTAAATGGCAGTTTCTATATAATCAAAAAGAAAAAAGTGTAGTTTTTCTGAATTAAACAATTTTAGTGCCACTGGTTTCATATATAATAGTTATTTGTATATCACGGGAAAAAAGTGTTCTTCCATTTTTCTATTTTTATGTATAGTAAATTTATTTCGCAAAATTAAAATAAAACATTTTAATACACGCAGACGCATTATATTTGCAACCTCGGGTAACCGACGCCTAGTGACATCACGGCGCCGTTTCAAATTGTTACTTATATATACAGGTTTCGGGCGGGTACTAGCATTGAAATAAATATTATTTTATGGTTGCGAAAAATTACTATCTCAAAAACATTATCTGTAGATTTGAAAAATTAATTGCGCTTGTAATAATTGTTGTATATGAATGAATCAAACTTTTAAGGGTTCAGTATTCATTTCTACATGTACTTAATCAGCAACTGCAGATCTTTTGGTGGTCACAGGCCGACAAATTAATGTATATGTTTAAATCAAATTTAAATAATTTATTTTCTAATAAATTAAGCAATTATTTTAAAAATAAATATATATCATTACGCCTTATACCCATTATTGTCTGTGGTACTCTGTTTTAGCAGATCTTGATAAGTAATATATTTATTTATGCGCGTGAAGTGCGGGTACCAGCCGTCTAAGCCCGGCCTCCAAAGAAGTTATTGGAGTGGGTGCTACGGAGGTAATTTTATTGTGGCGAAAATTATTTGTCGTCTTTGAGAATCGAACACGGGTTCTCATATCCACAGGCCGATTCGATAGCACTGATTAAATTAGTTATGTTCTTCCCTAAGAATAAAAAGTTTCACTTTATTCTCTCAATTGTGGGAAGAAAATTTAACTTTTTGAGAAGATTGTAAAAACATGAATAATTTGACAAACTTATCAACTACCCACATAAAAGTTCGAATTAAGACTATCTGTAAAAATCAACTAACCTCAAATATAATTATAGTAACTTGGTGATATTAAATTTTTGAATTAGTATTTTATTAATTCACGGAAAAGCAAGCTAAGCTAATAAAAGAATAAAGTTGTTTTTATAAAATCCGATAAAAGTGTAAAACAGATAAATAATGTAAATCAAAGATTTTTTCTTATTTAAAACTTGTTTACCTTTTAATTGGCAAGCAAAACAGGTAAATGCTAGAAATAAATATCAGTATCTAGTCACCAAGCAGTTTTATTACTGAATATCGATGCTTTTAAGTTCCTCGTTTCATTGATTTATCAGGAGATTTTATACAAAAAATACTCGTAAAATGTTCAATTTGTTTCTGTTGACCGTTTTCAGATAAAAACAGACAGAATTTAGTGGGTATAGTGCAACCAAAGGAAAGTGAACAATGGAAAATTTCTACAAAATATGTCGAATTTGACCTACAATAATAAGCAATCTAAATAGCGTTATTGGCAGCAGCAAAATATTGTCTGTTTTACTGTCATTTGATTCGAATCATAAAAATAAGAATTGAAGGGTGTGTCCGTCTGTACTTGTTTTTTAAAGTGAAATCCACATAATTGCATTTATTTATTGCATTAGATTGTAAGATTAAGAAAACGAATCATAAAAAGAAGGAAATAAAGTAGTATCCTCACCCTATCTTTAATTCAGCTTTATTTCAGGTTCCTTTGTAAACATTATATTTTTTCTTTATATTTGTTAATTTCATGAACAAAAATTTGCCGTTCTGTCGATTTATCTATAGGATTAGTGATAACAGTTTTTAGCGGGAAAATAACTTAATATTTTTACGATTTGACATTTTGTAATATTTATTTTTTGCCAATTTAAAAAAATATATAAAGTTTCAATAACGAAACAATACAAATCTTTGTGTGGAAATCGTTAGAAAATTTATACCTCAAATAACCTTTTTCTTATCAATGTATTCAAACTACGTTCAATAACATTGAACTAAGTTAATATTTACTAGTTTAGTCAATAAGTCTATTGACTATATACGCAGTAGATATAGCTATAGTCTGTTTGGGAAGGTTTCAAAAATATCTTTATCTTTTACGTGATTCACCAATACCTACAAATATTCAATCATTATAATATTATTACCGTTAAAATTACATAAAATTAAATATTTCACTACGATTTTATAGTTGTTCATTTATTATTCTGCACAACAGAAACTTAATCCCAATTACAGTAGTTTATTGTGGACTACCAACAACTCAGACACAATCGTTTTTTTTTTAATTTAAGTTTTTTTAAGTTTAACGGCAAGAATTAAACGCGATAACTATAATTAATTAATTATTTATTTATTGTACTACATAATGAGTCCCATCATTCCGTTTCGGAACATAGGGGCCGGGCACACCGAGCCGCAGTTTTTGCACTGCCGTACTGCCGGTTTCTTTAGTCAGATTATTTAAGGCGTATAAGTGACTAGTTCATAGCGCCCGAGTGTGATAAATACATGTAACTGTATTTTTATATTTTTACGACAAATCACACATTGTCGGCAGGCGGATTCGAACTGACGAACCTTGGTTCGGGTGACGTCACAGTATGCTAAGAGATGTGCCTTAACACGCTCGGCCACCGCGCCTGTATTGTACTACATAACAGGAACTTAATTCCAAATGCAGTAACGTATATTGAAATGTAAGCCACTCAAAACAGTCGCAATTTTGCAATTTATTAACAATATTTTTAATGTACTAAAGTTGAAAGCTTATGAACAGTTATGACTGAATAGTTAGCGCCCTCATTTGGCAAGGGAGAGTTCGATGGTTATTATAACCAAAAAATATATGAGTTGTATTGTATTGTAATTTGAATTATTTTTAATAAACACAGAAATATGTTTTATTTATTATTTATTTATTTCTACAGATTCGTAATGAACAATGAGATTTTTATACTTCATATGCTTACAGAATCATATTGTTCAATGCGAAGTTATAGAAAATTTTCAAGTAGAACATGAAGTAAATATCCTTGATATTTACTTAAAATTTTAGGGATTTCTAGAGATTTTATTTTGAAAGGTTTGAAAATTCTACACAGTTTATTGCCCTAATCAACAACTGTCAGTATACCGCAAAAGTCATGTGATTTTGTGTTTTTTTTATTAAATATAATAATTCGGACTAAAGAAAACAAACCTAAATCAACAGTAAAATATGCTGAATATGAACGCGAAACAATTCGTACCAAATTAAAGCATAAATATATATTTCATAACACCTTTTACCCATTACTGGATATGACACTCTGCCGTAGCAGATATTTGTAAGTCATATATCTATGCGTGGAAAGTGTGGTTACCAGTCGTCAAATCACGGTATCCAAAGATGTTAGTGATGGAGCAGCCACAGAGGTAATTTTAATGTGGTGAAAATTTACCAGCTATGGGAATCTAACCCGGGTTATCAAATTCATAGTCGGACTCAAAATCACTGAGCCATCTATCCGATTACATTTGTTCATCAGTACGGTGGTGTGAATAGCAATATGGAATTCGAATCCGAAGATCCCGAGTTCAAATCTCATTCAAGCTAAAAATTATAAGAACTACCACACTACGGTTCGGTGAGTGCGGACCCTGTACTGTAATTGGGATTAAATTCCTGTTGCACAGAGTAACATAAATAAATAATATTTCTATGAACAACATTTGATGTAAAATATATTGTAAATATTTAACAAGAAATACATGTCATATTACTTTTGTTCAAAACTCAGATAAAGAATTCATCTCATCTCTCTTCAACTCGTTTCAAATTAAATTTTAACTATATTCTGTCTTTCTGTCGTTGTACCTTTTGTAAACTACCTGTAGATAATCTCAGGATTATCTCAAAGTATAATCTTGCTTTAAGTCTATCCATCTTTTGTGGTTCAAGTCTGACTGCTGTCCAACTATCCTAACAAACCGTTAAAGTTTCTTTATACAAACTAAAGTATCATTGTCTAAGCTTAACTATACTTTCAAGCTAAAATAACAAATATATGCAATGATATAAGGATAGATTTCATCGGAAAAAAATATATTTACAAGAACGTGGTTGCATAGTAATAATTGACAAGAACAATTAATAAGAAAAAATCGCGACAGCGAATATGGACAGACTTCAAAACTTGAGCGAAAAAAATATTGAACTTGCGAAAAACTAAACCTTAAATGGTATTTATCGAATGGAGTATTTTATTAGAATTATAAGAAAATAAAAAATAAATATATCATCACTCCTTTTCCCCATTACTGGGTGTGGAAATCTACCGTAGCAGATTTCGGTAATTGATATATTTTGTCGCGTGAAGTGCAGTTATTAGCCGCCAAATCACGCTTCCAATAGATGTTAATGAAGGGGGAGCCACAGGGATAGACTTTTAATTTGATACAAATTGTTTGTCAGCTATGGGAATCGAACCTGGGTTCTCCAATACCACTGAGCCACCTACTAGGAAGATAAATTAAAGTTTATCCAAAATTCGAAACAGTTCTCTTTCAAGTTTATCCGAATAACATTTTTATAATACAAGTAAATTATCGCATAAAATTGTATTTATTAGATGCTCTGTACTACAGGAAAATAATCTAAATTATAGTAGTTTATAGCGGAATCGCTGAACTACGAGATTTATTCTCGGCGGAAACATCCCGCGAACTCTTGCTTATGAAGTAAAAGCATTAACCAGTCAGCCTCAACTGCCCATTATTTCAATTTACTAGTAAAACTTATTTAAATATACAAATAATTAATTTGCTCTGTTAGAAGGTAAAAAGATAAAAATTTAGTAAAATATATAGTTTGAAACAAAATCACTGGTTCGATTCCCATAGCCGACAAATAATTTTCACCAAATTAAATCTACCCCTGTAGCTCCCCCACCACTAACATCTTTAGGGGCCGTGACTTGACGGCTGGTAACCGCATTTCACGCAAAGAAATAGTACCACACGCAGTAATGGGTAAAATCCGTGATGATATATTATTATTATTATTAGAAACAAAAGCACATTTATGGTTTCCTGTCTTAAAAATAGGGCAAAATTATACGAATGATTGATTATTCATATGATTTAATACAATAACATCAAAGGTAAGAATTCAATGCAATAAGGGTCAAATTCGTATGTATCTGACAATACGGAACTGAAAAGTCTTATGATAAACTTCCATAAAGGTCAAATTTGAGCGACCATTCTAGAATTTATGTTCCTGGGTCTTAAGACAAAGGTTATAATTGAATAAATTTTGATGAAATATTTTTGTACACATACTTGCGTGTATGTTGTTTATAAAAACATGTAATTTGAAACTTTTTTTAATAGTTTTTTTTTTTTATTATTCACGCTAGTAATTTTAGTGATGAGTACAACGACCTTTCTAATTAAACCCTAATAGGAATTTGATGAAAAAGAGGACATATTTTGAAATTTGAAATATCATCAGTTAAAAAACTAACTTTAGAAAACAGGTTATTTTAAAATTTTATTTTTTTGTGACTCTGTACAACAGAAACTTAATCCCAATTACAACTGGGCGCATATAATTATATATATATATATATATATATATATATATATATATATATATATAAAATTAAAGTCAAATTTGAGCACACAACTTTTTACTTGAGACGCAAGACATACGACTACGCTTGCCTGTTATGAACAAGAATAAAAATTAAGAAAATAATTGAAAAGTGGAAATAATTTTCTCCAAAATAATTTGGAGACAGCAAATAGATGATAACAAACATTCAATATATTTAATATTTATAAAAAATTTAGAATGACAAGTTACAAAAGAATATATGTTATTTACCTCCTCTTAGGAGATTTCAATGATAGATGTAGAGATTAATCTATTTGCAAATAAAGGTTGAAAATATTTGGCGCCATATTATATATATTTACAATCTAATTAGGTAAAATATTTATATTTATACCAATAAAATAGATCTTAAATTTCTCTATAAGCGGCATTTTAAAATAGATACCGGCTATAAAAACTTCATAATAGATGGTCGGATTTTCAAAATTATATTGTGTGTTGGGCATCACCGCCCACACAATAATTTGTGGAAGAATCTAAAAATGATCATTTAAATTTAACAACTTAAAAGTGAAGGAATCAAAAATGTACACCTACGAACTCTAGAACGACCTACTTATACTACGCGTAGAAAATATCTAATGCTATAGATCTTAAGATCCCGCCTTTCTTATTTCTTACACGTAAATGTGCAAGAATTTGGTAAACAACTGTTTCTACACAATTTTCACATTGGAAAATAGAGTAATTATTAAGTAAAAACAATAAATATTGTAGTAAACATATTAAGAAATATGAAAACATGCTACTTCAAACCCAAATTCTAACCTACATCATAGAAATGTCAAAAGAAAATTATGTTAAAAGTGCGTAAAACATAATAAAATAAACGTACCTCATAAAACAATCCAAAACAAACGACAGACAGTCAAAATAACACTAAAAATCACAACAAACGTCAACAAATCAACAACCAACACTTAACTGTCAAACCACTTCACTTGTCTCTCCTGTTGTTTCTCGCAGAGCACTATGATTCCAAATACGCAAATTTGCAGTACTTTATTTCGTATGTAGTTTTTCGCTATGAAATGGCCATGTATAGTGTTGTCTCGACAACGTAGCGAGAACGACTCGGACTTGTGGCCTCCCCACCTGAGCCAGGTTGAACAGGTAACTATTCCAAGTCGCTTGGCTTTTCTTGGCAAGAGAGAGACAGAGATATGATGGAACAACACCGGAGAAAATTTTTAATATAATTTACAATAAGATAAACAATTATTTTAATTGTTGAAAGTGTCTGCTAGGACGCTGCCATCGAATGGAGATGCTTTTTGTACGAATCTCTAAAATTTGAGAATATTAAGAAATAGTATACCATACAGGAAAAAATAGTTTTTCGTTACTACTCCTACCCTGATTATTTTACAAAATACAAAATTATGAAATAAAAGTTTAAAGTATTTAATACTCTTTATAAATCAGTCAAGATATTACATATTATTTACCTGAAACTGACAGAAAAATAAACATTTGCCTGACCTTTAAGACAGGAAAGCTTTGTTTTGCATGCCTAGTCAGGAAAATTACATATTGATAATGAAAGAAACATGAGTATCGAGTTACTTAGCAACATAAAATACTGATTGAATATGTAAGTCAAATATTTCTTTTAATTTAAATTAATTTAAAATATGTATTATTTGTTTATAAGTTTCAGGTAAAATGTTATACGTAACACGTCAGTAAAGCGTCGTACTAGATTCGTAAGCTGTTTCAAGTCTCACTATCGCTCGGCATGAAACTATCTACTCATCCTGTAATTGAACGCTTTCCTGACTTTTTAAGTAAATAACTATTATTTAGTATTGTTACAATTAAGTTTAAAATATGTATGTGATAGTTAAACATTATACATTTGTTAGCATTTGTTCCAGTTTCATGACTAACTATGTAGATAATATTAATTTATGACAAGTTTTAAAATTAATTTTACCAGCAATGAAATAAGTAAAATGAATTGTATGAATTGATTCAGATGCAGAATTACAACTTTTATTTGAAACATTTTCCTGTAATCACGGCAGCAATTGTAGTGAAAAATTTATTTCCCATGTGCCTATGACACATTCTGTATATTTTAATATTTACTTTTTTTATATCTGTGTTAAAAGTAATAGAAAACATGTTTCTACAATTATTCTATGGTACCTTAAGTTACTAATTATCGTTGCCCTTAGTTCACGATGTATTGCTGTTTTATTAAACTTTGTACCCTGTATATTTTCAATTAAATTTCTGGCTAAATGAAATCAAAAATGTTATATTTATCGCATACCAATATAAATTTTTGCTAATTTTATCTCGGAATTTATTTAACTCCAAATATACTAGCAATTAATTATATCAAATAAAAATGTGCAAATCAGAAACGTATATCATTTGTCTTGAGAAATATTTGCATATCAGTTTGATACAGATACATTTTTCAGCGACCATTAAAAATTCAACTTCAACTTATTTTTTTTCTTGTTCGTGGCCTGAATATTTCTCTAATAATTCCATTTGAGATATATTACTTATAAAGTAATATTAATTAAAATATATATACTAATATAAACTAATAGCAACAGAGCTACCTACATACTATAAATTTACATAATTAAATTAAATTTGGAAGTAATTAATACTTTATCAAAGTCGAAACTGGACTATCGATTCGTTTGATCTTAAACGGGATACCAAATTTTATTTTTACTATAATGAATTATTTGTTTACAAACTTATTCTGAAATTGTCAACTCAAAATATTAAAAAAATATACATGTGAAACATCCGCTGAATGGCTAAAATTGACACCGAAATACTAATCTTTCTGAAACAAGATATTATTGATATTATAAATAAATAAAGTTTGAATATAACATCACGCCTTTTACCCATTACTAGATGAGGCACTCTGCTGTAGCAGATTTCAGTAAGTGATCTATTTCTTTGCATAATAGTCGTAATTCATATTTTGTTTTTATTATTAATTTTTGTTATTTGGATTATAGTACAGAAGCCCATTAGATGCATGATTCACCTTAATTTTAACAGTAATAATACATTTAAAAACAAAGTAATTAAATATTATATAATTCTAAATAATAAATAATAAGTAAAAATGACTCAAAATGCAATAATTAAAAATTGTTTATAAACATTTCCTCATTCTTTAATAATAATAATAAATATGGTTTATTGTTTGTATATAAATTTGATTCACATTTTATTTTCAATTATTAACTACCTACAAATATATTTACATCCACTCTTTCTCACAAGCAACAAAATTCACAGACATATGCTTATTAATTATTGAACATATTTGCCATTCAATCCATATTAGTAGCTAGGCGGCTAGGCAATGAAAACAACATAGTAACAAATAACCTATATCTGAGCTACGTTTTTTTGCTCTGTTCGACAGAAGTAAATCTTGTTTCCGGCGCCAGGGTTCTTAGCATGGTGAAAAAAACGCAACAGCCGTCGAGAAATTCGCATTGGAAACTTCTATAATAGGCAGACAAGTTATCTAGCTCGGTCGTGGTTGATATCACTGCATTCGAATGCTCGAATGTCAAACGCTAATTGCGTAAATGGTGCAAATCATAATTTATACTGATATGACGTAGCTATTTGTAACGGTAATCTGGAGTGAAGTGCATGATAGATATTGGTGGAAAGTGTTTTTATGGCGGGGAATTTTATTTTACATTTTTTCAAATTCAAACGAAAAACAAATTCATTTTTTCTACGATTGCTATGAAAAGTTGACAATTACGCTCTCATTTGTCATCATAAAGTTGACGTTTTCTGTGGAACAATCGAAAAATATCTTTTTTGCGCGTCTCTAATGACAACGCGCGCAATAGAAGTTAAATGCGCGCGTTTCCAATGGCAACGCGCGAAAAAGATATTAAATGAGCGCTTATTTCAATAGTTACCAGGGATCCAAACAAAATAGAAACTTGTCATATTGACAGTTGACAGAACGAATTTATTTTCAGTACGCATACGTTTTTAATAATTTGAAGATGTAATCGTAGAAAAAATTATGTGTGTATCACGAGCGTAAAGTGTCTTTGTTCCTCTTACACTATTGCAGCTCTCGTCTTCGGCTCGCGCTGCAATTACCGTGTTCGAGTAACAAAGAATCACTTTACGCTCTTAATACACAAATAACTATTTTTTCACGACCCTGACAGACAATATTCTTTTTGTTTTGCATATTGATCAGGACAAATTGTTTGAAAGTGACACATCTTTTAATTATTTTAAAAATTATGAAAAAAAATAACTACATGTTCGTTGATTACACTTTAATTATTTTTTCACTATGTTTATATATATGGGGTAGGTGGCTCAGTGGTATCGAGTCAGCCTGTGGATCTTGAGAACTCTGGTTCGATCCCCACAGCCGATAAACAATTTTCACCAATTTAAAAATCTACCCCTGTGGCTCCCCCTCCTCTAATATCTTTGGAGGCCGTGATTTGACGGCTGGTAACGAGAAAAATATATCACTTACCGAGATCTGCTTAGGCAGAGTACCACACCCAGTAATGGGTAAAAGACGTGATGATATATTTATTTTATATATCCACATTTTTTGTATATTCTATACTGAAATAATTTTTCAGATCGTAGTATTATATCTATCCCAATAAAAACCTGTGCCTACGCCGATGATTTTGCTAGCTAGAGTCCATCGCAGGGTCATGCAGCGAACCCGTTCTCAGTTTACATTTGCATTTTATATTCATATTTATATTTATTCTAACTCAAATTTGTCATTAGCTCTCGCATTACCAACTTTACGGACAGAAATACCAAAAAGAAGCCTTTAGTCTAGTTAATTAATATTCAGGTATAATTAATTGCATGTATTAAGTATTTGTCATATGATATATTCGAATGCTAATACGAGACGGCGAACTCACGAGTTTTTATTAAAGGTGATATTAATTCAAAAATTTAACGGTTGAATTTTTGATATAATGAAAAATTGTTGTTTATTTATTTCGATGTGGAGTTGTCAACAAGCGACATTCTACAAATATTTTTTTACAGAAATATATGTTTTTTTATAAATGATTATACATTGATTGAAACAAGTTTTTTTCTTTATTCTATTTATTTTTGTATAGTACCTTGCTTAAGTTCAACATCTAAAACATTCTGTAAAAACAAAATCTGTATTTACAAATTTATTTTAATAATTCCAAATTTAAGATCAATAAATTTATAGAACTTAACAGTAATGTCAAATGTACTAAAATTAATTTAAGGAAAAATGTTTGAAATAAATACGCAAAGAATGCAGTTTCTTTAAAGAATTTAGTTCTAAAATAATTTAGGAACGTATGAAAAAAATTTGATGATTTTTTCTGATTTTATTTTTAATTAAACATATTTTCTTATTAATCCCCGGCATTTTTAATAGCTTGACAACACTAAAAATTTAAATATATTCCTTGAAGAAAGCAATGAAAATAAACTCCACTACAGGCAGGCAACATAACACCATTAAACTTAACAAGTAATAAATTTTTTTTTCATCAACATTTTTTCTTGAAATCAAGAACATTATTTCTCGTGTCAGAGTTGAAAGTTGAAACGAAATACCTTCAAAAAGAAGAAGAATTCTTAGTTGCTGTGTGTAGAAGTCCACAGATGTTTTGTTCGGTTGGGTTTTGTCCGAAATATATTTTAGCAAATGACATTTTAATCGTTTAATAATGAATAAATAATAAAAATATACTTGAATAGATAATTAATTCAAATACAATTTTATATGAATTAGAACAAATGTTATTCTAGATTATTCTGCAAACAAATTTTTGAGTAAATTTCTATAGAATCGCCATTTTAAAAAGAAATCAAACCTATGAATAAAATAAACACGTTTAATTAACAATTGCACTAATTACCATTCTCCTATCTTTTAACAATTAATAAATAATTGTATGTAGACTTGTTAACATGTGTTCTAATGAAATAAGAAGAAAAAAATCTAACAGCTATTCAGAAAAATTTCAACACGCGGCTTCTTGGTAGAGGTTCGTGGTTCGTGGTTAATTTATGTTTACCATAAAGTAAAATATTACTTTTGGAAGTATTTATGAGATGGTTTCACGCGATGGTTCCTCGAGAAGTAACCACAAAGAATTTTCTTGTAAGAAGTATTTTGTGCAAAGAGGAATCGTCCAAAATGGAACATTTATTATAGAACACAACAGCAACTTAATTCCAATAACAGTAACTTATAATGGAATCCGAACTACTTACATATAAACTTTTATTTAATATAACTTGAAGTCAGTGAGATTCGAAGCCACGACATCTTGATTGTTAATTAATAAATGCAAGTTTTAAGCTAAGATTGCTTTATTTATTTTATTCTTGATTGTCAAATTATGTATGTTGATGATTTTAAAATAATTCAATTTGATGTATAATGAAAACAAGATGTATTAGACGATCAATCATTTAACTAAAGTGAAGATTGTTAAACCTAGGTTATGTTACACTTCATCTGCCCTTAAAGAAATACGTTTTTTTCCCGAATGATATAAAAAGTGGCCGACAATTGATAAACTGTGAAGTGCTTACAGCCTAGGCTGAATAAATGCTTTTATGAAAAAACACAAAATTTGGTATTTATGATTTAATTCAATAAATATAGTTACAACTGCATTCCACGTTTATAATCCCGGGTGGGGTTAACATTCCTTCGGCACTTGCCATTATATATTCTAAAATTAATTAATATTTAGTGATTGACAACATTAACAAAAAACGATATTATAAACGTCGAATTTGTTTATACATAGTCACCGCTTAATAAATGCATAATAATATGATGATTACGATGATGCCTATAATATTAAAAATGTTGCAAATAATACAAAATTAAAATTAATTTTAAATAATCGGCAAAAAAATTATGTGTTCAAAACGGCAATAAGCAGATTTGGCTAGATTCATGAAACTTTAAATCTGCTACTTTTTTGCCTGGTTAAACTAATAACTATTATGAATTAAAACCAATTTATTTTGAACTTCTATTATCTTTATTATTGAACATACTTTGAACATTCATTACAGTGTAATAAATGTTCAAAGTATTTTCACTAATAAAGATAATGGAAGTTCAAAATAAATTGGTTTTAATTCAAATAACTATTATGTTTATTAAAATTCGAATCATTATTATAACCATGTTGAAGTTTGGAATTATTGTGAACAGATTTCTATTTTGTTCCCTTGATCTGTTGAAATCTCGCTGATACATTTTATTCGCCCAAATTTATCCAACACTTGCATCTATTGAGTAAAAATTCATGTGTTAAATTTCGTGGAATTCAACTTACGAGTATATAAAAAAAGTGATTTTGTCTGAATGTTTCCAATTCCACTATAAACTACTATTGGAAATAAGTTCCTCTTGTTCAAAGTAGCAAATAAATATTTAAAAAACTAAATCAAAAAAGGTGAAAGATAAAACAGACTTCTTCCGTTTTTGACTTGGAGGCGTTTAAGATTTCCGCAGTTTCCGCAGTTTCTGCAGCATATTTTTGCTTGACTAGTTCTGCTTGGCTGTTGTCGATGAGGTGCGCCAGATAGACTTGTTTTTCGCTGCAGATATTTTGCCGTTTACGTAGAAAGTTCGTACACGGATTAACCCAGATACTTCCAACACACATATACATACATACAAGAATACTAACAATTTACAGATCCATGCTGCGATTGGTTAGATTCAGATGTATCTCGGACTGACTTTCATTTGTTGGTAATGGCGTCCGCTGCAAAACTCAAACAACCGCTGCACACTTGACACATGTAGTTCTTAATTACTGTCACGTGACGTTGACAACAGGTATTGGATTGGGTAAATTTTCTTCCTTTAATAATTATCAAAAGAAAGTAATATATTTCATCCCTAGGAAAGAAAGTAAATTAAAGCCATATGATTTGACATTTGTGACATCCAGGTCACGGCTAGCTAAAGAATAATACATTTTATTTAATTATGTAATTTATTTCTGAAAATTTTACTTTCTGATAAAGTAGTCAAAGAAATTATATATATTCCTCGTAAAGAAACACTTATGTGTATATCGTGTCATTCTTCCCTCTAGTGCTTTATACCCCTTATCTTTCCTAATTTAGAATAAACTACTGTGTTAAGTACAGGACTTCCCGAATTACAATAATATAAAAACCCGGCCTCGATTCGTACAGACGACAAACAATATTCACCACATTAAAATAACCCTTGCAGCTTCCCCTAAACAACAATTTATGAAGGCCGTGATTTGATGGTTGGTAACCACACTTCACTCGCATAAATATATCAGTTATCGAGATCTGCTACGACAGTGTGCCATACCCAGTGGTAGATAAAAGGCGTGATATATGCATTTTATTTTTTATTGAAAGCTTTAATTTAATATCTCACGATTAAGTATTCACTAATAATAATTAATAATATTCCATTTTATTTGGAATAATGTTTTAAGTAAAATTAGTTTCAAATTAAAAAAAAATGCTTGAAATAAGAATGGATGTGTGGCAGACGAGATGGTTTGAACATGAGGAACGTATATCGAAAATTGATGGTCTCTGTTGATGAAAATGAGGGTGAGAGATTGCGTGAATAAACTAAGATCCTTAGTGTTCATAGGGACCTTAGGAATAAATGGATGAATAATATGGTTGAAGGTTTGTTGAGTACACGAAATATACAGGATGTTTCACAACTTACAGCAAAAAATTAAAGGGTATATTCTGTACGACGTGCTGATCATGAAACAAAAAGAATTTTTTTTAAATCGCAAAACTATTTTCCATATTTCCCAGTCCAAAATTTTTCGTTGCCACTGCCACTGGGTGGATGATTATGTTAAAGTTATTAATTAAATAAAATTCTATTATAAATAATTGCTAATAATTGAATTGTGTAATTATTCTTTCATAGTTGATACCTACTTCATTGTTTGTGTTTAATAGGAAAGCGAATCCAGTGCAGTACTACAAAAAAATGTTTTAGGTTAACAACCCTTAATTTTTCGAATTTAAAAAATTCTTTTGTTTCATGATCAGTAAAGCCCGGATTTTTAGGCAATTGCCTAGATCCAAATTTTAATATACTTCAGGCAATTTCGTTTTTCTATACATAGGTAATATGTTTACGTGTAATGGAAGGTTTTTTTTTCGTGCCTTATAACCTATTTTTTCTATATTTTGGTTATTGTGCCTATTTTACCTTATACAGCCTATTTTGCCTATTTTTGTTGCCTATTCTAACTTTTATTGAGCAGACAAGGTTTATCATCTACTTCGTTGACTAATTCAGCACTCGACAAAGTGTTTCAACCTAACATATAATATTTAAAGTACTTACTTTAATCAAGTTTTTGTGTGTGAATTTAAAATGCCGAAAGAATAAACGTTTTTTAGTCAAAATTTTACGTGGCAATTCAAATGTGTCTTTGCCATTAATCAACGGAGCTGAGGTAACTTTAGACGATATGGCTAAATATAAGAACGCCTCTGTCACATTTTGTGATGTCGAACAAAGTTTTCAAGTTACAAGCAAGTTCTGACAGACCGAAGACAGTCCCTTTCAAAAAATTTCATAGAGCAATTGCTCGTAATATTTTGTGAATTAAAGTATACTACATAATTTGCATAATAGTTAATAAAATGAGAACCCTACATTATTATTTTTCAGATTGCGTTAATTTTTGTTTAAAATGATTACTTTTTGTAACGAAGAGTAGATACGAGTACCAATATTAGAAAAAGGATTCGTTCATTTTTTTTAAACAAATTATTTACATTTAGGCTGCCTAAAATCCCGCCTATTTTAGAGTAATTACCGGCCTATATGCCTGCTTATTTGGGTGTTTTTAAGAGCCTAAATATCCGGGCTTTAATGATCAGTACGTCGTACAGAATATACCCTTTAATTTTTTGCTCTAAGTTGCGAAACACCCTGTAGATTAAAAATAAATATATCATCATAGATTTTTATCCATTACTGGGTGTTGCATTCCATAGTAGCAAATCTTGTGAAGTGATATATTTATGCGAGTGAAGTGCGGTTATCAGCCGTCAAATTATAGCCCCAAACCAAAAGATGTTAGTGGAGAAGATAATTTTAATATGGAGAAAAATTTATCAGTTGTGGAAATTGAACTTAAAACCTCTAAATTTAGAGACCGTTGTTTGAACAAATCTTCAGTAAATGCTTGTATGTTGAAATAAAACCAATAACCTCGCAGAATACAAACCATTGCCGTACGCTTTTGACTATTCTCTCATCTATTCTGCTGCATATAATAAAGTAATTAAAACTCATTAATGCGTTTATTGTCATCAACAATCAAAAATAACTGTTTTCATCGCGCTGCTGATAGATATCACAACATCGTCAGCGTCTAAGTGCGATCCAGCGACATCGCAGTTGTCGTGTTTTCAGTGTTTTAATGTTTTTGTTATCGTTGTTATGGGGATAATTCTCCGGCGTTGCGGCCGGTGTAAACATCCACTGAATACTCTTTTTACGAGCTCGCACTATGCGAGTGAACGAGCATAAAATGAAAACAAAAATCACCAACTCGTAAATATAAATTTTATTTTATTATTAATACTGTCATTAGCTCGAGGAATGTTACATCGGATTTTGCATTCTTCAACTGTTTTATTTATTCGATATTTTTAATTAATTAAACAGTAAACATGCAGTTATGAAATAAAATATTTACTGGAAAAATGTTTTCACTTCTGTACAGATTGCGACTTCAACTTAATTTTACAAACATAACAGTTGCTAAGAAACTATAACATAGTTTTTAATGAAAATCGAATAACACGAATTAACAGCCAATAGAAACATTGTCTTAAGCATGTTTATCATGATAATTTATCATTGCTTGACTTACCTACGCAAAATTAATAAGTGGAAATTTTTTCGTGTCAAAATATCAGTTTGACATTTCTCAATTGCTTTTTATTGTCAATTTTATTTACTGATACTATTTGCCATGGATATATTATTCTATCATAACTTGATTATTTTAAGCAAAATATAAAACATAATTTATTTTTATTTTTTGTGTTGGTGTCATTCCGATTTTCTTACCGAATCTACCCTCAAAAATTAATTCATATTCAGAATATTTTGCATCATGCATTTCAACAACATACTCTACACTCGTGTTCCATTCACACACATTAAAAAGTTGTTAGAATGCCCTAAAAAAAAAAACGATAAAAATCAATGCTCTAGGGCAGTGTTTCTTATACGTATTGAAAGAATCGCTGCCTTTACCACAGTAAAATTATTCAGCACCCTCCCAACCCCCAAATTAAAATTATTTTATGCAATGGATTTTCTACTACAAATTATAAATGATGAAGAGACACGCTATTATTTTTTGCATAGCTCGTGAATGAACTTATTTTTCTATATTGACACAATGTTCACTTGAACTTCTGCAGCACTTAAGCTACTGTAACTGACATCTAGTAACAAATATATAAAAACAGATATTGTACAATTGTGATTTAAATTTATTTATGTCTAGGAGCTAAACTAAACAAAATATTTTTATCAAATCTTAACTTGAAACACGTGTATGATGATACAGAATGCTACACTCATGTGTGGTGCACGTTGTACGTTAACCAAACACTCGTAATTTGCGTATATATAACAAAGTTATTCAAATGATAAAACCGGTACATGCTATGTAGAGCAGTGGATCTCAACTTTTTCGATATCATACCTCTTTTTGATAAGTATGAAATCTCGATACCTTCCCATCCACATATTGCCAAAACACAAATATAATTTTTCCAATTATTATTCATATTATTATGAAAGTTTAAAGTAAAATAAAATGTCATTATGATTAAAAAAATATATTTATTAAATATATTGTAACATATAAAGAAAAAAATACAAAATTTGTCGTTATAGTGATCGTTGAGCCTACTTTGAGCTTATAAGCTTCTCAATGTTTGGTGCATAACGGAGGTCACTTTCAACGTTCAATTTATTGCTCAGCTTTGTTTTGTTGCAGGGCAGAAAAGTTAGATTCAACCGTACGTTGCTGAAAAAGAGACAAGAACGCACAAAACCTGTTGCGATAAATTTGGATAAAGTGGAACCCTAAAAGATTCCAAATAATCTCGTTGGAACTTATTTTTGCCAATGCGTTAAATTTCAGTTCCAAAAATTCCTTCTGGATATCTTCTCGCAAAAATGACAACTCTTTTAAATAAGTTTACCTGCAACTGACAGGAAAATAAACATTAGCCTGACTTTCAAGACTCAGGAAAGCTTTGCTTTGCATGCTTAGTCAGGAAAATAACATATTGCCTGCCTAGGCAGGTAATGAAAGAAACTTGAATGACTAGTTACTTAGCAACATAAAATACTGACTGAATATGTAAGTCAAATATTTATTTTAATTTAAATTAAATATTTATTATTTGTTTCTAAGTTTCAGGTAAAATGTTATACATAACACGTAAAGCGTCGCTATCGCTCGGCATGAAACAATTTACTCATCCTATAATTGAAGACTTTCCTGACTTTTTACGTAAATAACTATTAAAGTTACAAATACTTATATGTTTTATTTTTTGCATAAAATTAATTATAATAAAAAGAAATGAATTAATTTTAAAATTAAGACCGCCATGCCTCATGCCTCCCATGGGAATCGCTTATATCCCCCAAGGAAGGCATGCCTTCCCGGTTGAGAACCTCTTATGTAGATGGCATGTCATTGCGTCGACGGTACAGTCTTGTACGCACACACACTCCCGACGAACTCTTGTTTGTGCAATGATTAGATTACGCATAAATACATACATACTACCATACACACTTTTATAACACTGAACGCAGTAAATTTAAAGCAGTTATCCTGGAAGATGCATATCGTATAAATCTTATAAGATTGTGCTATAAGATTGTCCAAGAAATTCCAGCATCTTTAGTTTCATAAAACATTACAAGTCATTTTTACATTTATGTAATAATATATTACGTGAAGAATAAACGAACTTGTTAGAAAGGAACTATGAATGTGGACAAAGCTAAAGTAGTATGTAAAAATGTAGACTGTATGTCAAATAAAATATAAATACATATATCATGACGCCTTTTATCCATCACTGGGTTTGGCACTCTGCAGTTGCAAATATCGGTAGGTCATATATTTCTTCGCGTGAAGCGCGGTTACCAGTCGTCAAATTACGGCACCCAAAGATGTTAGACAAGGCGGAGCCACAGGGGTAGATTTAATTTGTTGAAAATTGTTTGTCGGCTGTGGGAATCGAACCAGGGTTCTTAAGATCCACAGGCTGACCCGATACCACCGAGCCACCTACCCCATAAATAAAAGATAGGTGAAATTGAAAATGCGAGCCTACGTACGTAGACAGCTAGGATTTTAAGAGTCTCTAGGGTTCTTAGGGTTCCGAGGAATAAATGAATTAATATGATTAAAGGTTTGTTGCGCGAATGAATCATATGACAAGTTTATAAGAATAGATTTATAAATGTAGATAATTAATTTAAGGGATACTCTGTGATTGTTTCAAGGGTTCATGCTATAAAAATTAAAAATAAATAAATAAATAAATAAATATATCATCACGCCTTTTACCCATTACTGGATGTGGCACTTTACGTAGCAGATCTCGATAAATTATATATTTCTTCACGTGAAGTGCGGTTACCAGCTGTCAAATTACGACTCTCAAAGATTAAATTAAATGATATTTTTTATACAATATGTATTATTTGATTTCAAAATAAATGCGCATGTAGGTATTATATTGATAGAATATTGTATTTCAGAAGAAAATAAATATTAAAAGACCCAAAAAATATCTGAATTGTTTTATTTAAAGCCCAGTTATAATTAAAGTACACGCCATTTTATTTTATATTAATGTAACATATAGATTATTTTGTATGAGTGTAAATCAAATTTGACGTAATTTCAAATTTATAAAAAAAATTTAGATTGTTATATTTGAAATTTCAAAGTTATTAATTACTAGTAAACCGGAAATGATATCATGAATATAAATCCGTCATAAATTAGCTGTACATGTTATATGAAATAAATTGCTAAATACGCAAAATATTTGTTAGTTCTCTAAAAATTACGACTATATTACCTGTATATTTGTTATTCTGTACAACAGGAAATTAGTCCCAATTACAATAGCTTATAGTGGAATCGTATTTATTGGATATACATTGAAGTCATCGAGATTTGAACACGTGAACTTTTGCTTGGTAGTACACACTGAACTTCAACTGTTTGTGTCCATAATTTGCATATGCTATAAGCTATTATAGTTAGCAATTCATGCAATAAACATAAAATGATATGTTATAATTAAAACTGCGATTAGAAAGTTCAAATCAGATTTAATACTAGTTTAAGTTTAGCAACCGGAAATGGAAGTTATTTTGCCGCCTGTTATTTCGGTCAAATCATTCAGGTCTTCTTGGCGAATATAAAACATGTAAATCTACTTTTTTCGCATTAATGACATTAATACAAACAATATAAAACTGGAGATTAACACATTAATTTTCAAAAATAAATAACCAAATTTATTGAATGTAAAAATACAAAAAAATAGTGTAAAAATGAATCTTTACTTGCAGTTATAAAATTACAATATTGGCGCGAAACGTATCCACACAAATATTAAATAAGACTATCATTAAAAAATATGAACAATCTACGATTTCCGTTAACAACAAAGAAAAATAGACAAGTTTTTACTCACATTCGAAGTATTACATAACCTAACTACATAAATCTGGTACCTCTGTTGAAAGCAAGAAATTTTCCAGTTTTTTTTGCGAATAAAAACACACATTAATTATTTTGTTCACACGTACAACGACCACAAAGTATTTTAGTTTTTTCCTGCTTGTAAATCACAATATTCAGTACATTATAATTTTATAAACTGTCAAACTAACACAGCACTAAACTCACAATGGTCGGCATCAACACTAACACTGACTAAATAGAACGATATTAGTCCATAAGCACGATCCTGAGTACAAACAGTTCACCAAGTTTTTATTTGCATTATTATTTTACGGAATATTACTTATTTATTTGCTAGGAACTTAATCTCAATTATAGTAGCTTATAATGGAACTTGAACTACTCGGACAGAATTGATTTTTTTTATATAGATAAGTTGAAGTCAATTAGATTTAATCTTCTACAAAATTCTTCAAAAGACTTTTTGTACTTATACTTACAATTTAAATTAATTCGGATTATTTCTATAGAGATTATACGTAGGCAAAGACATATATCCATTTTCAAAATATGCTAAATACTGATTCATTTTTGTTATAAATTGTTCTTATTCTTATGAATAAAAAAAAATAAATATCAAAACACAGTATTAATAGTTATTTGTACATTAAGTTGTTTTCTAGTTGCCATGGTTATTACTTTATTTTCTTTCTTCCGGAAAGAAAATTTTACTTTCTGTCTGAATCATGAAAATACATTTTTCTTCTGGTGCTATGCTTTAATTTACTTTTTAAATAAGAATTAATTGTACTTTATTGATACTCATCAAGACAAAGATTTTCATTATAATATAGATTTTCATTAAACACGACAAAATTGACCAATACAAATAAAGCATTTACGGTTTCTATGGTTAAACTCAATACTCAATAAAATAATAATAATATTGTTTTTCTACGATTGCTATGAAAAGTTGACAATTACGCTCACATTTGTCATCGTAAAGTTGACGATTTCTGTGGAACAATCGAAAAATATCTTTTTTGGGCGTCTCCAATGGCAACGCGCGAAAAAGATTATAAATGCGCGTTACCAGGGATACAAACAAAACAGAAACTTGTCATTTTGACAGTTGACAGAACGAATTTATTTTCAGTACGTATACGTTTTTTAATAATTTTAAGATGCAATCGTAGAAAAAATTATGTGTGTATTACGAGCATAAAGTGTCTTTGTTCCTCTTACACTATTGCAGCTCTCGCCTTCGGCTCGCGCTGCAATTACCGTGTTCGAGTAACAAAGAATCACTTTACGCTCTTAATACACAAATAACTATTTAATATTCAAGAATGACATATTTATTTTAATAATATGAATAGTAGATTTGATCGTAGAAAAAATCGTTGGTGATCTTACAGAACCTCGTAAGTGATAAATTGAAAGTTTCTCCTAGTCTAACTAACTAGCGTTTAAAATTCGACTTAGATATACAATATGTAAGTATCGGGAAGATTAAATTTAAAACACAGGGTTTCAATAGACTTATGCGTCGTGAAAAATTGATCGGTACTAATGCATAATATATATTAGCCCTAAAATCGGACTTACGAGGTTTTGAAAGACCTCAACGTTATCAACTTTATGCCCGGTAATACGGTAGTGTGGTTAGCGTTACAGCATTTGAATCCAAAGTTCCCGAGTTCGAATCCCACTCAAGCTATAAATATATGAACTACCACACTGTGGCTTGGTGAGTCCGGGCCCTGTACTGTAATTGGAATTAAATTCATGTTGTATAGAGAAGCATAAATACATAAATAAGTAAACGCGCGGATATTAACTACCATTATAAATTTGTTGAATAATATACTATTATTTGTTAGTTTATAAAATAACTAAATAATCATAATTACAATACATGGAACCTATAGTATACAGCGATATTCTATAGCGGGGTTTTTGCACTTCAAAATCTCGCAAATTCAGCGACAATATTATCCAGTTACTACAATTACTTGAAGTAATGCAACAGGTAGCCTAATGTTCGTTATTATTATACTATGACTATAAAATAATAGTTTTGTTGAAAGTGATATTTTATTTGAGTGAGTGTACCATGTCTCAGTTTCAAATTATATAAACAACAAAACACAGTATTACTAGCGCAGTAATCATATTACTTATCACCATGAAACACGATCGCTGTATGCTGTTGTGTACGCAGGAACAATTCAACATATACGACAAATATCGTTATAGCAACTTGAAAAATTCACGTCCACACTATTCTTTTATTATTATTTTTTATTCTACTTGTATAGTAATAAATCATCACGTCATAAAGAAATAATCACAGTAACGGTCACAAAAAATGTTTTACGTCGACTTCTAATATTTGTAAATATAAAATAAGTTCATTTTTATTGCAAGATATTAAAACATTGTTTTCAAAATAATATTATGCTTTTTTTATAACGTATTGTAGTACTATTACAGTATCGTAGTTAGTAGGAAGAAAATTCGAAGAAAGCAAGCAGAATAATAAAAACAATCGACTTACCATTATATAATCTTCCTGAGTACAGAACTGCTTGTAGATCCATTGTCCTTGTATGATGTGGTCCAGTTTGCGATGATAGCTGCTCCATCTGGCGGCGGTCGGTGCACTATTGTTTTAGTATTTCAACTGTTTTTGCACTACAATTGTTTGTCAAGTTTTTATCCATATTTTGAACTGCACTGATTTATATGAAGTTGTACAAATAAAGACATTGTTTTATGATTTAAATGCTGTGAAATAATATGATTAAGTAATAATTATATCTGTCAGTAATTACGTAATTGTTTAATTATATTCTCCCTTATTCTGTAATTGCATCATTATCTGTAATCGATCGATATGTTAATGATAACTGTATTTCATGATTATATTATATATTATCATAACTCAATTAAGTTTATATAATTCAAAAAAATTTCATTTGTAACTCCCTAGAGTATTGATTCTTTCCGAAATATTTAATATTTTTTGAATGTAATATAACAACGTATTAATCTGCACGAGTGGAACACGAAATATCCACTTAATAATTTTGCTTAGGTAAGTCAAGTAATGAAACATGTTCAAGAAATTTGTATATTGCCATGGTAACCATGTTTAATACAAGGTTTCTGTTAGCTGTTAATTTGTGTCGTACCTCAAAAACTAAATGAGATATGAAGATGCAGGCAAAGCCATTAAATTACTCGAGCTACATATAAAAAAAATCAGCAATTTTTATATTTAAAAATCATAATAGGTTTTGAACAATATTTTAAAAACTAGAAGATATATGCACTTGGGACTTAATTATTGGAATTAGCGGGTCAAAATATATATGTATGTATGTAAATTTACAATACTCATACGAGAAAGCAATTTAAAGAAATTGGCCTAAAATTTCAAAAATCTCAAAGAATACCCTTAACGAAATTAAAAAAAAAATTGCTAAATATTTGCTTATAAGTTCACTTGGACACGGGGAATTCATTGCCGTTAAGCGCATTTTCATTTCTTGATAGATTTTAAAACGCCGGAGGTTTTAAATTTTACTCGTTTTATACTTTTTCCGAGGTTATATTTCAATAAGTACAACGACTTATTTCATGTTTGTGTGGCATATAATTATTAAATATCATTTTCATATTCTAACGTTAAAAGTGATATCTTGAAATGATAAAATATAATATATATTCTTTTGGCGTTATCATTAATTTATTGATCGGTTATAGAATAAGGAGAATATTTACAATTCAAAAGCAAAAATTAGACAGATATAATTATTATGTACTTATACTAATTTAAAATAAATAAAAAATTAATAAATTTACTAATTCCAGTTATAGGAACATATTTTAATTAAACGTAAATTAATTATTATGGGTCGAATCTATGAAATATATTTATTAATGCAGTTTAAATTAAGATAAATTAATTGTTAAAATATCAAAAAATCTTAATTGTTGCAGATTCACATATCAGTTGAGATGATTTGGGTATGTGGAACATATATCAAACATAAAATTTGAAAATTATGGATCCCTGGGAAGATGACATGAGCCTTTAAGAAAGGAATTACGATGTATCAGGATAGAAACGATGAAGTACTGGATGAATCACGCTACACTATTTGATGAAACATATTACTTAATTTAAACTTAATCTGCACTTAACAATAATTATATTTCAATACGTTCGTGAATAATTCACCAACAAATTTCTCGATGTTAGATAGGTAACATTGCTTTACAAAACCATCATTAACCTTCATCAATCAGATACGTCTTTACCTAAATGACTGGGTTCTATTAGTCTGACACATGTTCCCCCTCCTAGCATGTTTATATCTCCGAAACAACATCTAGTGTGCCATGACTAGCAAAGTATAGCTCGTACCCCGCTAGAGGCTATGTGGAGCTATGTAGTGCGATGCTCCTATGTTTGATGTTTGTTCCTGGCCATCTGAGATCCAAGAAATGCTGACAACCTTGACTAGGTATTTATTTTTCTCTTTGTAATTAATACTATCGTATCATCAAGACAGAGGCGGCGGACAAGATTTTAGAAGGGATTTAATTATATTAAACGGTTTCATTAAAAATAAAATGTTATTAAACAAAAAAAATGGCATATCTAAAAAATGATAGTTAATATAATTGATATAATTTGAATCATGATTTCAATGCAATATTTTTTTGTTTAACAAATTATATTTTTACAAATATTCGCGAAGAAAATACTGAAAAAATAAATGAATATATTGTTGTACCCCCAACTTATAACATACGAGTCGGCTATGCCAGGCATGTGTGGCACCAACCATAACCTTTACCCTTAGGGCAGCAAGTGAGCGCAGCGCCACTCCACGAGCGCGGAGAGCGCACGAACTAGCTGTGCTGCTGATGGACAACGCGATAACGCGATGAAGGGTCACAGCTTACCTGAAAGCAAGAACAATTCATGTTAACAATCATGTTTTGTTGCCGCGTTCTTATAGTGTTTTAGTGCTACAGTGGAGGGAGAAGGTGAGGGGGGTGAATTAAACTATACACACAAATATACGATATAATGATATATACAGTATGGTTCTTTAGTTGAAGAATGTGAATTGTAGAAAAGAAAAAGAAATTACAATTTAATTAAAGAGAGAAAAAGTGGGATACCACCAGGATTTGAACCTGAGTTTGACTCATACCAAAATAGAGAGACAAATTTAAAATGGCGACCGTAGGTCATTTGATTTAAAGCATATGACTGAAGTTCATAAGTCTCAGGTTTAAATCCCAATTTTAAAAGAAAATAAATATATAATCACGCTTTTTACCCATTACTGACAAGTAGCACTACCCAACTGTGACTCACCGATTTAAATGAAACTTGGCACACTAATAGAACTAAAAAATATTGAACCCCTATTTTCTTGTTACTTGCTTTTTAGGGGTACAAACCACCCTTAAAAGGTGGCAAACGCAAGAATCACCATAAATGAAATTAATTAATACCAAAATATTACGCGTTCAACATTGGTTAGTGGTTACCCAGGGGTAACCTCAAAAATAATTTTTAGAGTTCTATTAATGTGCTAAGTTTCATTTAAATCTGTGAGTGACAGTTGAGTAGTGTTGCTTGTGAGTGTGGTACTCTGCTGTAACAGATCTCGGTAAGTGATATATATCTTCGCGTGAAGTGCGGTTACCAGCCGTATAATCACCCAAAGATGTTAGTGGTGGGGGAGCCACAGGGGTAGATTTAATTTGGTGAAAATTGTTTGTCGGCTGTGGGGAACGAACCAGGGTTTTCAAGATCCACAGGTCAACTGGATACCACTGAGCCATCTACCCCATTCATAAATTTTTCTCTTTATATTTCAATTTGTAGTAGATTTGAGATTCCCACAGCCGACAAACAATTTTCACCACATTAAAATTATCCCTGTAGTTTCCCTTCCACTAACATCTTTAGGAGCCTTGATATGACAGCTGGTAATCGCACTTCACGTGCAAAAATATATAATTTACCGAGATCTGCTACGGTAGAGTGCCATATCCAGTTATGAGTAAAAGTCGTGATGATATATTTTTTATAAGTCAATGCTGTAATGCTGCAATAAGTATTTACTTTCAAAAATTCTAATTAAATAAGAACAGAAACTGCAATTGTCATTTTTGATATTTATTTATATGATTGTACCTCTTGTAACATTTTAATATGGATCTTGAATTGACTGCTAGTAACTAATTTTCAAGCACAACCATATTTATTTATTTCGACGCTACATAACAACAAATTCATCCTAACTTATAAACACTTAGGGCATAGTTTTATTTTTGTTTTTAAATTAAAATCAGCGAGGTTTGAATCTATAAAATTTTGCTTGTAAATTGTCGGCGCTACAATGATGTTGCAACTGCTTGTTACAATTTAATACCACATAAATAAATCCAACATGAGGTACCAATAATACTTGAAACATTTATTCATCTCCATTAAACATTCCTATCCTTGTACATCATCCACATTCATAATTTCTTTCATACAAGCTCTTTTGTGCAGGCAACAAATCTTTAATCATATCCTTCTATTTATTGCTAGGGACCCTAGGGACCCTAGGAACCTCTAGATCGTCCACACAATCTCTCACCTACAATTTCACCAACATACACCTGCTGCATCAATTTTTGAACAAAATATTTAGTTTAAGTTGAACGCGGAATCAGTTATGGAACACCCTGTATATTATATACTACAGACACAAACACAGATGTAGCTGCAGATATGCCTACAGACTATAAATGTCTAAACTCTGACAGGTACTAAGGGCCACGAATTATACATTTGTTTGAAAAGTTTATAAAAAAAAATTCTTGAAAGGTTTGATCTGTTCACATATTTTTTATTTTTAAAACTTAAGGGTATAATTAAAAAACCTTGGACGGAATATTTTTAGAAATAATATATGTCGGGAATTTTGTAAAATAGTATTAGGGATGAAATTAAAACAGTATGGGGTCGACAGATCTTTTGTCTAAAAGTTTGGGAAAATTTCGTAGAAGGTACATCAAATTATGCTAAACGACTAAATGCTTTTATTTTCTAAAGTAATGATGATAATGATGACATAATTATATGATAATGACTTCCAATTTACATTAATTAAAGTGGGCTTATATCACATATCCCTCCTTCCAATATTAATTAAAAAAATTAAAATACTATAAATAATTAATCGATACAAAATACAGGCATTTTATTGCGTTCATTTTATAAATTTATTTTGTTATTCTGAACAACATATACTTCATGCTATTAGTGGAATCCAAACCACTAAGACACAATCGTATTTTTTTTTAATTTAAGTTGAAGTCAGTGAGATTCAAACACATGAACTTTTACTTTAAAGACGCAAGTTGTATCTGCTAGACTATTGTTACGGAGAAATTAAAACATCATTACTAATCCATTTTTATCTTTTCAAATTCTAATCTAAAAATATTTCCATACATTGTGAGAAATTTTATTCCTCGTAGAACAAATATTGGTACTGATAGGAAACTGTGAATGTAAACAAATATATGAGTAGGTAACATCTGCCAGGGAAAATAAAATAGTTCTTCTATCAGATTTAGAGTCTCAAGTGAAATGTATATTCTTAACAAATAACAGCGCTGATAACGAGAGGTTACCTCACTTAGACATTTCTGTGAACCACCTTGTTCGAAACAAGAAAAAAAAACTATATATATACACAATATAATGCAGGAAATCGTACGACACTAATTATCAGCCAATAAAAACATTGTATTAAGCATGGTTACCATGGTAATATAAAAATTTGTTGGAAATTTTTTAATATTAATAGGTGGATTTTTTTTTGTGTCGAAATTGTCAATTGTACATTTAAAATAGTCATTTGTGTATTAAGAGCGTAAAGTGATTCTTTGTTACTCGAACACGGTAATTGCAGCGCGAGCCGAACGAGAGAGCTGTAATAGTGCGAGAGAAACAAAGACACTTGACGCTCGTGATACACACATAATTTTTTCTACGATTGCATCTTAAATTATTAAAAAACGTATACGTATTGAAAATAAATTCTTTCTGTTAACTGTCAATATGACAAGTTTCTGTTTTGTTTGTATCCCTGGTAACTATTGAAATAAGCGCGCATTTATAATCTTTTTCGCGCGTTGCCATTGGAAACGCGCGCATTTAACGTCTTTTTCGCGAGTTGCCATTGGAGACGCGCAAAAAAATATTTTTCGATTGTTTACGATGACAAATGAGAGCGTAATTGTCAACTTTTCATAGCAATCGTAGAAAAATTGTATTTATTATCAGTTTTATTTACTTGAGACAAGTTGCCATATCATAACTTAATTATTTGAAGCAAAATATAAAATCTAAATTATTTTTCCTTTTTGTGTTGGTGTCGTTACGATTTTCTGCCCTCGAGCATTAATTCATGCCCGGGAAATTTTTTATCGTGAATTCCAACAACGTACGTGCTGATTAATATGTTGTTGGATTGCACTCGAAAAAAATTTCGGAAAGAAGAATATAATACTGTTCATTAAAAAACTTTCGAAATGATGGTTATTATAAATCAGAAAAAATAAGTTGATTATTTAAAAGCGGCAATTTGTAAACATATTTTTGATTAGTTTAGAACAGGCCGCTAAAGTAAATAACAGCCCGGTAATGATTACAAAAAAGTTGAATTTCGTGGGCTGAATTGTAAATTGATGCTACTCTGGACAATAGAAACTTAATCTCAATTACAGTACAGTACAGTATCTGGAAAGAACTAAATAATCTGTCACTTTTATTTGAAGAACTTTTTTCTAAATTAACTAAAAAACGATTGAGTGCGACATTTTTATGTGTCAAACATGCTCATGAACTGAAACTTTGTAACATTGTTGTTACCTTCTAGTACTGTAAAATACTTTGATTTTATTTGAGTGTTGGTGCTTTGGTTTCTTTGCTGATGCAGCTTTATAGTTTAAGAGTTTGCATGGCCACGAAGCACGAAACACGATTGTGGCGGCCTAATGAACATTCCAGCGAAGGTGCGATTGCAGATTGAAGAGAGAGGAGAATATGATCGCAGCGCCAAGTCGTAACAGTGGAGACCTCGAGAACAACTGCTGACCCGTCACAAACTACATTGCATTCTCAATGAAATTGAAAATGGAATAAGGAATAGAATTTTGCGAAAACTATAGTTACTTTTGTATCAAGCAAAATATATAAATATATCATCACGCCTATTACCCTGAACTGTTTGTGGCATTCCGCCGTAGCAGATCTCGGCAAGTGATATATTTCTTCGCGAAAAGTGCGGTTACCAGCCCTCAAATCACGACCCCCAAAGATTTTAGTGGAAGGGGAGCCACAGAGGTAGTTTTTTAACATGGTTAAATTGTTTATCGGCTGTGGGAACTTTACCCGGGATTTTAAATCCACAGATCGACTCTAATACCACTGAGACACCTACCCCATATCAAGAAAAGAAAGTGAGATATTTCTTCTTGTAGTTGCACAGCAAGCACCTGATGGAAGAATGACACTTTCTTCACGAGATATTCAAATAATTTCATTTAATAACGCACCAAAAAGTTACATTTTCAGAAATAAATTTTAAAAAAATAAGATTTTTTATTCTCTTGACAAATGTCTCCTGGATGTCACTAATGTCAAACTATACTGTTGTTTTCTAGTTGATTTGAATATGGCGTAATTTTCTTTCCTTCAACAAGAAAAATTGGCTTTCTCCTCTAGGATTCCTAGGAATGAACACTATTACTTTCTTCTCTTAATTGAGGAGGGAAAATTATACTATCTGACAGGATCGTGAAAAAAAATTCTTCTACGCTCATGTTTTAGTTTACTTAGTAAATACCAATACTCTCTACTTTAATGATATTCATTTTGATATATATATATATTTTCATTATTACACGACCAAATTTACCAATAGCAGCAATACAGCACTTGAAAGAAGAATAACATTTTCTTCACGACATATACATTTTTATTAATCTATCAGAAAGTAACATTTTCAGAAATAAATTAGAATTTTAGGTAAGATTTATTATGTTCTAACAGATATCAATTATGTCAAATCATACAATTGTTTTCTAGTTGCTATGGATATAGTTCTACTTTCTTCCTTAGGGATGAAAACTATCACTTTCTTCACTAAATTGACGGAAAAAAATTATTGAAAAAATAAAGGTATCTTTCTTGCTATTAATTGTATCTAAATTAATTTGAAGAAAAACACATCAAAAATAAACTAAATTTTATATTATACTTATTTGAACAAACGGTGTAGCACGAACCCTTAAAACATTCACTGAACATTTATTAATTAGATTTATCCTGCAACTAATCTCCGCAAAATATTCTTATCTAGTCACAAAACACTTCATCCACATTCATAATTCCTTTGATACAATCTCCTCTTATCTTTCATTCGCGAAATAAATCTTCAATCCATCCATTTATTTCTAGGAACCTCAACAATCTCTCATCCCCAATTTCACCAACTTGCATCTTTCTTTCAACATCCTCGTACGTTCCCCATAAGAAAGTGCAAATAAGAGATGAAGTAGAATATAGTCATTGTTATAGTCTCAGTACGGCGGTGAAATTTTTGTTGAACAACCGGCACTGACACCGGTCAACCTCTCAGTTCGCTCCGTTCTCGCTGACCGCTGGAATGTACATCACTTCACTTTGCTTTGCTTCACGCTGTTTGTCTTAACTTCAACTTCACCCAGCATCTAGCTAGAGAAGCATTAGTGCATATTCGTGACCACTAGCTAGTATACGGTTAAGTGTGTGAGTGGTTGAAGAATTATATGAGTGAGATTTGACAGATTATATATCATTTTAGGATGGTTTCTTTTCTTTGCTAGAATAACTATTCTTTCATATACTTGACAGACTTGTTTTATTTTAAGTCTTACATACATACACTGTGTTTTAAGAAAATGTTTACATAAGGAAATAACATGTTTCTTGAAATTTGCAAAACATAATTATGGTACCACATTGCATACTTACATACCTACAGCTTATTGGGATTTTTAAATAAGAATGCGCTCATAATGGCGAAAATTAGATTTACGACAAAGTACAGTTTGTCACTAACCTAGTAACTATTGCTTAAAAAATAAGAAAAAATGGTTGATAATAGAACAAATATTTACAAAAAAATAAATAAATATATATATATATCATCACGCATTTTACCCATTACTGGGTGTGGCACTCTGCCGTAAGCAGATCTCGGTGAGTAATATATTTCTTCACGTGAAATGCGGTTGCCAGTCGTCAAATCACGGCCCCCAAAGATGTTAGTGAAGGGAGAACCACAGGGTAGATTTAAATTGGTGAAAATTGTTTGTCACCTGTGGGAATTGAACCACGATTCTCAAGATTCACAGGCCGAATCCTACTCTACCCCATAGAACTATATCCTATTTAAATTAATTTAATATCACTACTAGCGGAAAAAAAAGAACAAACAAAGAAATACAAGAGACAGATTGTAAATTTATGGCGACCAACTGTAACTGTACCTTTGTCTTTTGACATCGTGATCAACGGTCATCTCATAGTAATTAAATTTCCCAATTTAATAAAAGTGTTTTCTTTAAAATTTTAGACAAAATTGATATACAAATAAAATGATGAGAAATAAGGGGCTAATTTATCAGTAATAACAAACTCTATATTCAACTAGTGACTAGTGGTTCTCAAATGGTAGAACAAAATTCAATTTTTTTTAATAGTAACATATATAATTTTTTAGTTCATTTGACTGAGATTTTTTTTTCTGATTTCAACTATATAAATATTATACCGGGAGTTTTTAAACATAGGGATATGCCATTACAGTTACAAAGTTTGACAGCAATGCATTAGAGCGTTTATTTTAAAAGTAAACATAGGGAAAATAACATTGCTGTCATTTTATAATCGTTTAGGCTATTGTTTACAGGTAAATGGGGGTAATTTTGAACAGTTATTGAATTAAAATTCCTATTTAAACTAAATAAAATTTTCTTTTTTGGTAGTTGTGATTTGACAACTGGTTACTGTACTTAACGGCTTAAAATGTGTAGTTTATTAGGATCTGCTATTGCAGAACTGCCATGGCCAAGAATGACCAGAATTTTAACATATAAACATGCAATGTGAATTTCTGGGTGAACCAGTTCAAAATGTCAAAATTTTTATAATATGGTTCTATATAGTTCAGAGCACGAGAAATGCACTCGTTCAAACCGCATGTCAATATCTCTCTTAGTTTTTGAGTTACAACGATTTTTGACGTTTTTTAAAGCTCAACTTTGAAAGCCTATAACTCAAAAACTAAAAGAGATATTGAAATGCGGTTTAAATGAGTGTATTTCTACTGCGCTACTTAACTTGTACATGTATTTTGAAAATTTTGAAAATTTTTAAATTTTTTTCGAAATTTTATTTTGTCGATATTTCAAAAAGTTGAAAAGTTAATGGAAATCTGAAAACACCAGTGAATTCCTAACGTAAAAATACATAGGTATGCAAATTTTCAAAAGAAAATTCGAACGGATACATTTTTTATTACAAAAAATCGAAAATGGCCGTTCTTTGAAAATTTCTTAAGGGGTACCCCTTGGTGTTTTTACGGATTTAGGCCATTTTTTGATTTTTTGTAATAAAAAATTTATCCGTGCGAATTTTATTGTGAAAATTTGCATACTTATGTATTTTCACGCCAGAAATTCACTGGTGTTTTCAGATTTTAATTATCTTGTCAAGTTTTTGTAATATTGAGGAAGAAAAATTTTGAAAAAAATTGAAAAATGTTCAATATTTTCAAAATACCTGTACAAGTTAAGTAGCGCACGAGAAATACACTCGTTCAAACCGCATTTCAATATCTCATTTAGTTTTTGAGTTATGGGCTTTCAAAGTTGAGCTTTAAAAAAAGTTAAAAATCGCTGTAACTCAAAAACTAAAAAAGATATGAAGATGCGCCTTGCGCCATTCGATTTCTCGTGGTCTGAATTATATAGAACCACATTTTAATAATTTTCGATTTTTTAACTGGTTCAACCCAAAATTCTCATTGTATGTACGAGCTCTTGAACGAAGAATTTGAGAACAAACCTCTACACAAAAGAACTTTTGGATTGTTTTGAGGTTCTAAATTTATACCTAACGTTTAGTTAATGTAATTTAAAGTAATTCAAATTCATTTAATTTGTTTAAACTTAAAATGTTTCTTTTTGACTATTACACTTCAATTATTATTTTTCCTATGTTTACTTTTAAAATAAACGCTCTAATGTATTGTTGTCAAACTTTTTAACTGTAACTATGGTAATGATATATCCCTATGTTTACTGATAAGAAAAACTCCCGGTATAGCGTTGTATAATAAATATTTCGAGAAAAATGGTATTATTGAAGTAGGCTATGCAATAAACAAATATAAACAAATGATACAGGTAATAGATAGTTTTTAAAAAATGTTCCATAAAATGGGGTAGTACGAACCCTTGAAACTTTCATTAAATTCATTCTGCAATTAATCCTCACCAAACACTCCAACCTTATCACACCACACTTCATCCACATTCATAATTACTTTCATATACGCTCGTCTTAACAAACCTTCAATTAAATTCAAGTATTTATCTTTACCCTGTTCACGCAATCTCACCTTCAATTTCAAAAACTTGAAAAATAATGATTGGTTTTAAGTCATCTAGTAAAAAACCATGTATCGTGCAACCAGTTATTTCAGTAAGTATTTTACTAAAGTAATCAGAAGCTGAACCATAATTACTTCTCGAATGAATTTGAGTAAATTTTCGATAATCTCACTAACCTCAAACGTGATAACTTGCCAAGTTAATTACATCTTACTGTAGTTGCTCAAATCATTTATCGTAACTATTTACGGTAAATTCGTAATTACGTATCTAGTTTATCACCGCTTAGAGTTCTGAGCTTGCCGCTCAAAATAAGAGAGAAGAAGCACGACGGCTGTGGAATGTAAAGTCGCGCAACGAGTACCGTTACTTGTTTGCGAGATAGTTGGTAAGGTGGCCGCTAGAGGGAGACATCAGCTTTGACAAGCATGATTGAGAAGATATTTGAAATAGCACAAGCATTTATTTAAGTTGACTAACATATTTTTCAAAATTATTTTTTAGATATATGCTTTAAATAAAAAGTATTAAAAATTATTAAAAATAATTACGTTTTCTAAGAGGAACTTCTGTCAAAAATAATTTAGAAATGATTAAAAGTTGAAAAATAAAGTTAGTTAACTACTAATTAGTCTTTGATCAGCATTTATACTAACGGTCTATGTGTTTATAGTTCATAGAGAAATGTTACGTCACTAAAAATTAAACTAAATGACGTAGTGTGTCGCTATGTATACATGATATATCTATACCAGATTTTAAATTGTGTTGCATTGTTATAGTTTAGTTATTAGGACTAAGAATAATTAAAAATACGCGATTTTTTTTGTAAAAATTCATAAAACGGTTAGAATTTTGAAACAAATGTTTCATATAACATAATCACGAATAAGTTGATAAATAAAAGATAACTATAGACAAATATGTGACATATAAACGTGTACCAGTATTAACAACAGCATTAACAGATTAAAAAAAAATAGAAATAATTAAAAATAATAAATATTTATTATTAATACTAAATGTATCAAGAGCAAATTGAATGATTACTCAATATTCTTTTATAAGGTTTCAATTTCCTTGTGTTTTTTATTATTTGTCACTTAAATATTATACTAGTTTTTATAGTTTTACTAAGTTTTCTAACGATTGATGACGCAGGTCAATTCCTTAAACATTTATACTATATTTACAAAACTGAATAAAAGAAGAACGGTCCAAATTTTATCCTTGTGGAACACCAATTTTGTTAATAACGTCCGTCAAATGTGTAAATAATATTTGATAAAAAAAATATTCAAACTAAATGTAGTATTTTTCTGCAAAATAAATTTTTAAAAATTGACAGTGAAAAATTTACGATGCCAAATGGTCAAGCTATTTTGAAAATGTTTTTATTGGGAGTGTCATATTAACTATATTTTAAGAGGCATTGATTTATCTTAAGGACTCAAGAGAATCTTAATACATAAAGATGACACTGCATATTAAAAAAATTCAGTTAAAATTGTTATGTAAAATTATAGAAGTATAATTTTGTATTTGTTTGTAATAAATCATGTATGAAATATTGAAATATATATAAAAATAATGTAAACTCGTATAATTATCTGATCGTTCACCTGATGCTATAGTAACGAGAATAAACAACAAACATATAAAAAGTAAAGTTGAAATTCCTGTAACGAACTTTCTATAAGAACAAGACCATGTTGTAACTCGTATGTTAAGAGCCATCTATGGAGTATCAACGGAACTAAAGCGCATGTGTTAATACTGGCACTAACTAGTCAGCAGGAGTTGAAGGTTGGTTTGAGTTCTCGCCGGTAGATGGCTATACACTCAACTTACGTTGATTCTGATTCAAACATACAGGGAGATGCCATATACGCAATGGAAATTTAAGTTTTGTTTTGGCCTTAGTTCATTATTTATGGTACTTGCAAATTTAGGATTGAAAATTGTTCATTTCTAAAACTTCTTTATTAATATAATATAAATAATATAGTTACCCGTATATTACGATAAGAATTATTAAATGGACAATTATACTTATTCCTGTATATACAATAATTTATTAGTTTTAATGTTCCGTCACAGAGACAAAAACAATCAATTACATAAGAAACTTGCATTTGTCTAGATTGTATAATTAACATTATATCACAAATTTAAATATTTTTTTGCGGTTTGATCTGTAGTTGCTGATCTGTTACAAACATTTGTAGCTAAGTGAAAAAAAAATAAATAAGGAGAGTATATATTAATGATATTTACAATTATTTAAAATTAAAACATAATGGCTGGTACCACAAGCTTTGTTTTTGGGTGTTTTAAGAGCACTGTTTTAACATGTTAGAAACACCCGAAAACACTGCTCTTAAAATTGAGTTTGTTTTTAAAGAAATTTTAATTTATTTAAAAGAATTGAAGTTTATTTCTTTACCAGGCGTTGGTACTTACTGGTTTTGAAAACGTTTGTATCCGACTCTCACTCCATTTTGTTTCGCGTTGTCGTTTGTCAATTTTGTTGTGATTTGTGTGTTATATATTTGATAAATAATGCCTAAAGCATTTAAAATATTAGGAAATTTATTATACATTTATGCAACAATCATGCATTTAATTGTTTGTATAACCTATAACCGTAGCCGCCTTTGACGTCATTGTTCTACTTACAAATTTTGATGACGTCTCTCTTCTGCTTAATTTTTTTTGTGTACAATGTACAACACATCTAAATAATTAAAGCATATTACTACCGATTTAAGCCTCCTTCCAATAATTTCCCAATTATCTCATTAGTCGGCTAATAATATTCTCAACAAATAAATTAAGTATTCTAGTATTTACAATTCTAATATAATTAATATTATTAGTTTGCAATTATCAAATCAGTGGTACTAAAACTGTGTAGTTTTTAAGAAGTAAATACAATTTTGCGAATTGAAAAAATATATATTTTTCATCCGAGATCATGTAGTATTTGCCATTTAATTTTTGAAATATTGAAACATCCTGTATATTGAAAAACCAGTGTTACTATTGTCATTGTAGCAGCTGTTTTTCATATTATTTCTCCCATTTACTTTTATTTCAAAACATTTATTTAACAAATAATTAATAACAAATTTCAAGGTATTAAGAGTGACAGATTCAATAAACATTTGAAATTTAATTTATTTTAACATTTATTAGGTTAGGTTACAGTTCAAATTCATAATTTATCTAGATTATATGTTACCTTAATAATAAAGAATAATCAAGAAACGTTATGCAGTTATAATTATTTTATAATATAGAAAAAAAATAATTACAATAATTTTACAAGAACCGAGCAATGATAGCTAAACTGATAGATTGACAAATTCACAAAAAATCTCCAAAAACATTTGCACAAAGTTGAATTTTCTAGCACTGTTTTTGACAAAAATAGTTGTACAAAATTCACTTTGTAACCACGATACAAGAAAAAGTATTTAAAATCCAGATAAGCCATTTTACTTATCTACGTTTTTCTCGCACCCACACATTCACACCACATTAGCAAGTGTCCCACAGTGAGGTATGTCGCTTAACCACCCACTCGAGTTCCCATCAGAATCACACTTAAATAGTTCTCCACTTCTGTGTGATGTATATGTGCATATGTGTAGCGACGATATATTTACACACGTTGTGCGCGCTATGTATGTGCATATTTGTGGGTGCGCGCGCGGTTATGTATGTATGCATGCAACAGGTGGTGGCTGCCACTGTATTCTGCGTGACAGTCGCGGGATGCGTGGAGAGCGGCTGGGGCAGCCAGGGTGAAATAGAAAGTGTGCAACCGTGCGAGAAATGTGTCGGATATAATAAAGACGGTGGGTTTTTGGTTTTTATGGTTGGTACTGTTAGTTGGAAGCCGAATAAGTTATACAGAATATATGTTGTACTTTTTATAATTGTGTGTATTGGAGATTACGTAGATAACCTCATAATAAATGGATGAATATTGTTACGCGACTATATTATAATGAACAATTATTATAATTACCTATGTAATAGTTAACGATTTTGATGGTTTTAGGATTGAGAGGATGCATTGTTGTACAAACAGACGTAGCAGGCAGTTCAGGTGGGAATAAAGAGTTTGGGAGCAGTTTATCTGTGTATTATTTTTGAACCCTTTGTTACAATATTATTATAAATTTGTTGCGAGAATGAAAGATGAGACGAACTGGTATGATAGAAATTATGCATCTGGATGAAGCGTTATTTATCGAAGGTTATATAATTTATATTATGGAATTTACAAGCGCAAGACGACGTTGTCTTCCTTTCTTATCTTTTTAGATTCGGTTTTGAAGATTGAATGTGAGTTGATTTGAGCATGTGGAACTTACATCAAATGAAGGATTAATAATGAAACAAGTATATAGGAAGGTTTGTTGCGTGATAAAAGATTCTGAGTGTGGGGAATAAATGAGCTTGTATGAATTTTTTTCAAATTAAGCGCAGTTTTTGCTCTCGTCGTTTCTATTTTTGGATTCGATATTAGATTTGTTGTTAGAGGAGTAAGTGTGAGTAATTTGAGATGCTGTTGAGCATGTGAAACGTATGTAGAATTAATGAAATATATAGAGAAGTAAATGGTTGAAAGTTTGTTGCGGGATGAATAATTCCGAGTATAAGGAATGAATGAGCTTGCATGAAGGGAACTAAGAATGTGGTTGAAGCGAGGATGGTACTCGTATGTTAGGATGAAAAGATTTGATGAATCTGATGAGTGGATATTTCGTGACTGTTCCAAAGGTTCTTGCTACCCCATTTTATAGGATATAGCGTGATGTTATATATGTATGTATTAATTACAAGATGAATCTAATTCATAAACGGCAACTTCCTTGAGCGTTACTGTATATTTATTGCAAAATTATTAGACAAAAATATAAATAAATATATCATCACGCCTTTTACCCATCACTGAGTGTGGCACTCTGACTAAGCAGATCTCGATAAGTGATATATTTTTTCGGTTGATGTGCGGTTATCAGCCGTCAAATCACGGCCTCCACAGATATTAGTGGAGGAGACCATCGATTAAATTATATTTATTTATTTTATGAGATAAATATAAAAATTCAAATTTACTTCAAGGGGCATCTCCATTCGTTCAGTAAATGTTTCAAGGGTTCGTGCTACCCCATTTGATGGGACATAACGTGATGTTATGTATAGATGTTTGCCGTTACATTATCACGCGTGTGTGCATATAGTGTGCTATGCTATATGGTCGATGGTGGCATGTTTTTGGTGTGCGTGGGCGGACCAGAATCCACTTCCAAAGCAGCAGGAGGTCCGCAACAGCAGCATAGCACAGCAACGCACACTTGATGCCCCACGACTGGTTTTAGCAGAGGAATTTTTTGCAGTAAGATTTTTTTTGTTTTAAGGACGCGGGGAACATGTTGTTTACTTGTGTATTTATGTTATGGCAAATTTAATGTAGGCATTTTACTCAAATTTCAAATATAAATAATCATTATACATTCTAAAATTCTTAAGTAACAAGTAAAATACTCGAAATGAATAAATAAATATATCATCATACCTTTTATCCATTACTGGGTGTACGGTTACCAGCCGTCAATTCACGGTTCCAATAGATGTTAGTGGACGGAGAGTCATAGGGCTAATTTTTACGTGGTAAAAATTGTTTGTCGGCTGTGGGAAACGAACCCGGGTTCTCAAATTCTTACGTAACAATTAAACTACTCGAAATGTATAAATAAAATAATAAATAAATATATCATCACACCTAGTATCCATTCCTGAAATTACTTAAAATGTAATGTAAACTAATTAATTTTTCAGTTACTATTGTAAACAAGTACAACTGCTTAGTTTTTGTGCATAAAATCAAATTGGGATTAATGCCGCAATACATTGCTGATAGTGTGAAATATATGAATACAATATATAATACTAGAAGTCAGGGTCATTTCCTTATAAAAAGAAAAAATCTAACTAAATCGCAAAATACCTTATTTTACAACAGCTTTAGAGAGTACAATTAGTTGTCGGAAGAAATGAAAAATATGAATATCCTTAAATTTAAAACTAAACTTAGACTCATGATGAGTGAGACATAAGTCTTACAAGTCGTCTTTGTATTTCTTATAATTGTTTATTGATTGTATATGTTTATATTTATATAGCTTTAGCTAAAATAAACTAATTATTATTATTATTATATTATTAAACATTTTTGAGAAATTTCATAGTTTTCTTGATAATAACTTTATCTACCCGGAGGTGGAAACAGCGGCCCAAATGTCACCAATTTTAAATTAGATTTCTATTTGATTATATTCTGTTGAAATTGCTTTCTATTCTTTACAAAAATTTCAGGAAATCGTTGATATTCAGAAATGAATGATTAATGAAAAGGAAACTATCTATTCAATCTCGTTATTATTTTTTCCTTTCTTTAATTGTTTCCTCAATTAATCAGGTGAAATGTGATATTGCAATAATTACTTATTTTACAGTGAAATGTAGAACATTTCATCTTTCACAATATCTACAATATTTTATAGCTAACTATAAAAACATTTTGCTGTTTCTTAAGTTCCTTATTACATTGGTTCAATTTGATATATCGGGTGAAACTAGAACCTGGCCATATGCATTTAATATAGGATATTCATTCTCGTTTAGCAAAATTGGCCAGATAATTTTAGACAAATAAGTTTTAAATTTTGCATCACATTTCATTTTGCATGTTTTGTAGCTAGTTTTATAAGACCAGACATTTGACATCATACTTCAATTACAATAAATAATTCAAAATGATTTTAGATTATAAAACGCGCGAAAAACAACCACACACAACAAAGATATTAGACACTGTCACTAAAAACAAAAACAGTTTATTTGCATAAGCAAAAAATACAGTAGAACACTGCGTTCGTTCTACGCATCTGTGCATATGTGTGTGTGTTTGCGTAAAGCCCTAACAGATGGCTTCACATTCGCAAAAGTATTTAATTGCTCTCTTGACATTGAGACGATAGCTCTGTTTTGAGAAGTACTCAACGTTTCAACTGAGTAAATAATTATTAGACTTGAGGGAATTGTTTTTAACAGTCAACTTCAACAGACAACTTGAAGACCATATTGTTTATTTCTATTGTGCTAAATTGTTAGTGAAGTTTGGATTAGCTATTTTGTTAAATGTACACAATAGCTTGTAGAATGTTAATTAAATTCAAATTATGTCTATGTAAATCTGTGAACTTTGAGAAAGATTGGGTGGACGAATTTGAAATAAATGGATGGATGTGATTGAGGGTTTGGTATGTGAGTGAAAGATGACGCCAGATTTATTGCAATTATGAATTTTTAGTTCAAACTTTAATTCTGTTTGTAATTCACAAAAATTAGTGATTATTACTAAGGTTGGTATTAAGTGTTAAAACTTGAAAAATATTGTCTAATACAGTGATTCTCAACCACTGTGACGCGGCACTTTTGTGTAAGGAATTTTTTTATAATAAAAAATATTATTACAATTTTCTACACCTTATTTGTGTGAATTCGGATTTTAAGCATTACCCAATATATAAACGAAAAAAAGATCGAGACTTTTAAATGTAGATGACGAAATTAGAGTGGCATTATCATTTTTACGACCAAATATAAACGAAATTATCAAAAAACATCAAGCTCAAATTTCGCATTGAATGTATTCTTATAATTAATTTGTAATTAATCAGTCAATGAACCTTATGTTGTCTTTGTAGTACATATTATTTTATTTTACAGTATAGTCCAAAATTATTATCATAAACTATTTTTGTTAGTGTGCCACCAAATTTTGAAATTGTTAAAAGTGTACTGCGACAAAAAACGGGTTGAGAATAACTGATCTAATATAACGTTTAAGTTTATATTTTATTATAATATTTTTAATTAACAATAATGAATATTGAAAAAAATATCAATAATAGAAAATAAATAAAAATATATAATTTTATATATTTGAACATATGGAAAATTAGTAAAATTAGAATCATTTATAAACATATGTAAATAATTATTTAAATCGCGCGTTTTTAGTCAAGAGTGGGATCTCTTTATTTATTCTTTTCAAGGGATCGCAGGGATGAAAAGTATCACTTTTTTGTCTCAATTGAGACAAGAAAATATCCCTTTTTGATAGCGCCGTGAAAAAAATATTTTTTCTATTCTATCAGAAATAATAATAATAATAACAATTTCCTTATTTCTTTATCTTTGTGATCATTTTCATTTGTTACTACAGGTTTTCTAACTGCAAATTTGTGGAATTTACTTTTAATGTAACAGGTGTATTTGTATAGAAGCGAATTGATAGATGTGATTGAAGGTTTGCTTGTTATGTGATGAAAGATTCGTGGAGTGAAAATAAATGAGCTTTTATGAAGGGAACGTGAATGTGGCTGAAGCGACAATGGTGTATCAAGATGAAAATGTTGGACGAAGACTGATTCTTTGATATATCTGATGAGTGATGCGTGGATGTTCTGTGAATGATTCAGGAATTAGTGCTACCTTATTTGATGGGATATAGCATGATGTTATGTATGTATATTTTTCTGTTTTCATGTGTTTTTAATTCCAGAATAGAAGATGCAATTTTAAAGTTAAAGTCGACTTAGAATTACACAAATACATATGAAGTAAAACTTAAATAAATAAATATATCATCACGCCTTTTACTCATTACTGGGTGCGGCACTCTGTCGTAACAGATTTCGGTAAGTGATATGTTTCTTCGCGTGAAGTGCAGTTACCAGCCGTCAAATCACAGCCCCCAAAGATATTAATGGAGGAGGAGCCACAGGGGTAGATTTAAATTGGTGATTTTTTTTTGTCAGCTATGGGGATCGAACCAGGGTTCTTAAGATCCACAGGCCGACTCAATACCACTGAGCCACCTATTTGAAATGTAATGTATTTCCCAAAGATGTTAGTGGACGGGGAATTATCATTGGTCAAATTTAACATATTTTTTATATTTTAGTTATTTACCAAGTTTGCGGTAATAATATTAATTATTAAAACATTTCAACGTAAATAATATTTTCCTGTTTTGATGTATTTTAAATGAAGATATATTCCTGCGGTTAATCTCAAAGGCAAATTAAGAACAACATAATTTCTTTTATGATTGTTAAATAGTTTGAATAAGTGGATAACGAATTATAAATAGGTATGACACATTGTTATGTTGTTGCATTGTGATAAAAAACAATCATGAACGTTTGCCAAACAATTTTTTGTTGATAGCTCTCCCACTGTTTATATCACAAACGGCCAGCGTAGAAATCATAAAGTATAAAGTAGTATGATGGCAAATATGTAATGTCAGTAGTTAAATCTCCATTAGTAAACACGAGCTATAAGAGTGGTGTGCTGCGCGCAAATATTATTCTCTAATGAACAGTTGTGCAGACATAAAAACACAAAATACTCTTAAGTGACTTGTAAAAAATGTATTCATAGTTGCTACTACTATTAGTGACGAGTAAGCATAGTTTATTTCCACTAGATTAACTAGGCAGAAATATTATGCATACATAAACAGATTAAAAGAAAAAATTTGTCTTAACCACGGATACTAGACAAGATGGGTTGAGCAACTCATTATATTTCACCGGTCAAAATTATTCCTTGTAAAAACTGGTCACTAGATGTCAATAGTGTATCATTCTTCCCAATTTATTGTAAACAGGGTTTGTTCTAAGTGACATACCATTGCAATCTGGAGAAGTGTACTAGCTACGAAGTTAGGTAAATTAGCAAACAGTTTCTATTTTATAAGACTACTTTTATTTATGAGTGAAACAAGAATTTTTTTCTACGGTTGCTATGAAAAGTTGAGAATTACGCTCTCATTTGTCATCGTAAAGTCGAAGTTTTCCGTGGAACAATCGAAAAAGATGTTAAATGCGCGCTCATTTCAATAGTTACCTGGGATACAAACAAAACAGAAGCTTGTCATATTGACAGTTGACAGACCGAATTTATTTTCAGTACCTATACGTTTTTTAATAATTTTAAGATGCAATCGTAGAAAAAATTATGTGTGTATCACGATCGTAAAGTGTCTTTGTTCCTCTTACACTATTGCAGTTCTCTTCTTTGGCTCGCGCTGCAATTACCGTGTTCGAATAACAAAGAATCACTTTACGCTCTTAATACACAAATAACTATTATGTATTACATTAAAGAAACTCCTCTTAATTAATATCACACTTTTTTATTATTTCATGGCACTAATAATTTTGAGAAAATTACCAGTAAACATTTTCGTCATTTTAATTATAAACATTAGTGTAAAAAAAATTGCAGAAATTTTTCTTCTACAATAAACTATTAGGGAAACCAATAATTAAATATTTCTAAAATGGCATTGAAAACGCTATGGCGAGTCCTTCGTTTCACCACCCTGTATAATATTGCTGTCAAAAGATCAACTGGCATTTTAATGAATATATTTTACTTTGGAATACATTAATTTGTTGTTTATAAAATTGCCCATAAATCAAGTTGAAAATTTCACTTATACCAGTGCAAGTGGCTATCCAATAAACAAAAAATATGGTATAGTTCAAATGATGAAAATTATATTAACTGGCATTTCGTCATGTGCAACTGTTAGACGGCTAAATTTATTAGAAACATTTTTTTAATCAAACCCAAGTAAATTTTCTAACCACAAGAAAACCGTTGCATTTCTCAAGCACATATCACATATCGCATATCGTCCATAAGGCGTGGCACTTTGCATGGTATGCCGAAGAACCGGTCGGTGGTTCATGCTAAACGTTAGCTGGCTCCAGCTCGAGCGGATGTCGTAGTGCTCCAGGGCACCGGAGCCTCTCGCAACGATCACGTTTCCGGTGACGGTGACCTGGACACGTGTCACGAGATGATAGAAGGGAGACGACACCGAGAGGCGGAATGAATGAGCGAGTGCTCTTCGGAATCTGAGGATTAAAGGAGTGCCATAATTATATGGTGAGAGAAGGAATGGTGATGGTAATGTGTTGAATTGTAACGTAGGTAAGTTTAGGGTTTGAAAAAAAAATGGAGAAGAAGCGGTTAAAGAACAGTATAGATTTACCGTTATAAACAGTCCGGTGTCTCACAGGGAAATAAGTTTTTCGTTACCTTTGCTTTTTTAATTACTTTACAGAAAGAATATTCAAATGTTTAGAATATTAAATTCTGCTTATAATCAGTCTAGGTATTACATTTTACTTATTTATTTATTTACTATTAAAATAAAGTTTATAAAATCTATCAAAACAAAATAGTTATTAAACTGTTAAGGGTTGAAGATGATTTTGAGATTAAGACACGAAGTTAAGAAATAAATAAAATATATCATCACGCCTTTTACCCATTACTGAGTGTGGCACTCTGCCGTGAGCAGATCTCGGTAAGTGATATATTTCTTCTCGTGAAGTGCGGTTACCAGCCGTAAAATCACGGCCCCCAAAGATATTAATGGAGGGGGGAGGGCACAGGGGTAGTTTTAAATTGGTAAAAATAGTTTGCCGATTGTGGGGATCGAACCAGAGTTCTCAAGATCCACAGGCCGACTCGATACCACTGAGCCACCTACCCCATATTCATATTCGTCAAAACCTTCAAACATTTATTAGACTTATTTTGCAATTAATCTGTTGTGAATATAAGCTCGACTCTTCTTTCGTTCACGTAACAAACCTTCATCATATCCACCATTTTGATTTCTAGGAATCCTAGGTTGTGCACTCAATTTCTCATACTCAAATTCATCAATCTTTCATTCAACATACATTCTACATCTCCAAATCATCTCAACTGACTTTCACCCATTTTTCTAACAACATTCTTCTCAATCCCATGTTCATCATACATAAATATATGCCGAAAAACTATTGTAATTTACTATTTTTTACCAAATACTTCTTATGTGTTTTAGCGGTTACCAGCCGTCAAATCACGACCACTAAAGATGCCAATGAAAGAACAGGGATATTTAAAGTTACCATAGTGTTAATTACTTTATAAATAAATAGAAAAATTTGAAATTAAATTAATATTGTACATACCACTAGAGTCAACAGCATTTAGCCAACTTGACAAGACGAAAGTTGTATGATTGAACTTACCTGAAACAGAAAAAAAAATTAATATTTGTTTAGCTTAATCAATTCCTAACCAATAATAATTAATTTCATCAGTTAATAAATATGTACCTGCTTAAAAAATATTAATAAAAAAGATTGATTTATTAAAAAGTGATTACAAAATCTATATAAATGCTAAACTAAGAATTTTACGACATTCTTATGATATTGCAAATTAAACACTTCCTATATACGGGTGGTTCAATCTTAATTAACTTTTAACTATTAATTAACACGCAACCATTTTAAGGCAATAATAAAGTCTTCAAGTAAAATGTCATTATTAGCAATCAAATCATAAAATGTTAATGTATGCATTCCTCAATGTGCTAATGTGCAATAAGTTATGAATAATAACAAGTAACATAAAACAGAAATTACAAACATAAGAATTAGTAAATCTAAATACCACACCGTCAAATACTTCAATTTATATAAAAAACAACGTGTATGAGTAATATAAGTTACTGTAATTGGGATTAAGTTCCTGTTATGCAAAGTAGCAAATAAATACATAATAGTTATTTATGTATCGAGGGAAGAAAGTGAGACATTTCTTCCCGATAATATCATTGCATTCCTCGAGCGGACGAGGGATATAAAGCACCTGAATGACATAATCTTCTCGAGATATAAATAAAGAAAGTAGGATTTTAAGAAATAAATTAGAAATTTAGATATATTTATTATACTCTTCACAGATGCCATCTGGATATCACTAATGTCAAATCATATCGTTGTTTTCCAGTTACCATGGATATAGCTTTATTTTCTTTCCGTAGGATAAAGTAAATTTTTTTTCTTAAGATGAAAAGTATCACTTTCTTCTTTTAATTGTAGGAAGAAACTTATAATTTCCGACAGGGTCATGAAATAATATTTTTTAGTTGACATTTGTCAAAACAATTACAAAATTGAGTGACGTTGTTTCAAAACTTGAAACATTCCGAGCGACATCACCGAATCCCCATTATTGTGCGAATTAAAACAAAATTAAGTAATAGCAGAATGACACTTACTTTACGATGTATACATGTAATATTTTTCACTATCCTATCAGCAAGTAAAATTTTCTAAAATAAATTAGATAAATAAAAAGATCTGCTTTGGCAGTGTGCCGCACCCAGTAATGGGTAAAAGGCAGGATGATATATTTATTTAGATATACATAAGTCACCTGGATGTCACTGATGTCAAATCATACCGTTATTTTTATTTGCCATGGATATGATTTTACTTAGAAAGTAATTTTATTCCCTGATTTATAATTATTATTTTTTAATTGAGGGAAGAACATGTGACTTTCAAATAGGGTCGTGAAAAGATAATTATTTTAATAAATGTCTTAGTTATGTTTTGTAATTGTAAATAATAACTTAATTTTGAAACTATGCCCCGCTGACAATTTAAGGGATGTATTATGTAGCTTATTGTTAGGGTAACGACGCATGCTTATGACACAGGCGCCCGCATCGAGGCTGTATTGTTTAAAACTTGGATGGGACATTGTAAATTGCACGCGCCTATACTTGAGACGAGAACACTTATTTTGTTTATAAGTCCACTTGTAGTAATCAAGAAGTCTGGGACCGAGATTTGCTATTTAAAGTAACAGAAGAGAATCGAGGAAATAAAAGCAAGAAAATATCTATCAAAACAAAATAGTTATTAAAGTATTAAGCGTTGAAGATGATTTTGAGATCGAGACACAAAGTCAAGAAATAAATAAAATAAATATATCGTCACGCCTTTTACTCATTACTGGGTGTGGCACTCTGTCTAAGCAGATTTCGGTAAGTGATATATTTCTTCGCGTGAAGTGCGGTTACCAGCCGTCAAATCACGGTCCCCTAAGATATTAGTGGAGGGAGAGCCACAGGGGTAAATTTAATTTGGTGAAAATTGTTTGTCGGCTATGGGGATCGAAACAGGGTTCTCAAGATCCACTGAGCCATCTACCCCATACGAAGTCAAGAATTTCTATAAATCCGATATGTAAATATATAACAGAAATAAAGCATTTGTTTCGGAATAATCTAAACATTCTAAACATTCCTATTTCTCATATTAGACCGAAGGCTCTAATTTTTTCTTCTACACCCAAAATTTACGACTACGGTCCTGACGAAGGAAATAATATAAGTATGTCATTGTTACAATCAACAAGATATTTTCTATTGACAGTTTTTCCCACATATCCGTTGCAGCGCTGTTGTGTATTGCATATGCCGGGCCGGAAGGTTTTTACAACGGAAGTAAAAACTAAAGGATGTACGATGCTGGTTTTTCTAGGATAGGCTTTATGCTGAGCCTAGAACTGGGTCTTGTGAAATTTCGTGAATTACAAGTCTGGTGGGATATAAGGCAATGTGGGAATCAGACCAGTGTCTTGGAGACACGAGGCAGGGAGAGATTTAAAGAAAGGGTTTGGTACTTCATTATGGGAAGAAAATGAACATAATTTCTTTACGTTAAGGCCGTTCCGGAGTGAATAGCAACTTGCCGTGTTACTGTTCTTGGAACCGTGGTCTGCTGGCCGAGGGTCTATTTATTAGGGATTGTAATTTTTTACAAAAATGCTGTTATTGTGTATTCAAATATTATCTCCGACTTCCGAAATATCTAACCCAGATGATACGAGTTTCACAAACATTTAAGTTTTAGACGAAATTACACGTTATTTTGTATTTATTATCTATTCTTAAAATATTTATTAGATTAGAAACAACAAAAATTAAAATAAATGAACTGTACTCAACATCAATATAAATAACTCAAATTATTTATAGTACAGAAATGAGAAATTGCTTTGCTTATATAAATATTAAGGAATAACATCATGTAGTTGACGGCTGGTAACTGTAGTTCACAAGCATAAATATATAACTTACTGAGATCTACAATGATAGAGTACCACTGCCAAAATGAGTGAAGGCATGTTTATTTTTTGTGAATTTTTGGTTGAATCGATTCGAATTGAAATTAAAAAAAATTATGTTTCTATATAATTCAGAGCACGAGAAATACACTCGTTCAAACCGCATTTCAATATCTCTTTTAGTTTTTGAGTTATATCGATTTTTGACTTTTTTTTAAACTTAACTTTGAGAGCCCATATCTCGAAAATAGCTATTTTTTCGAAATTTCTTGGCGTTTTTACGAATTTTGGCCATTTTTGGATTTTTTGAAATTAAAGATGCATCCGTGCGAATCTTTCTGTACAAATTTGCATACCTATGTATTTTCACGCGAGGAATTCACTGGTGTTCACAGATCTGCATTATCTCTTCATCTTTTGGAAATATTGAGAAAAGAAAATTTTGAAAAGAAATTGAAAATTTTTCAAAAATTGTAAAATTTCGGTATAAGTTAAGTAGCGCACGAGAAATATACTCGTTCAAACCGAATTTCAATATCTCTTTTAGTTTTCGAGATATGGGCTCTCAAAGTTGAGTTTCAAAAAAGTCAAAAATCGATATAACTCAAAAACTAAGAGAGATATTGAAATGCGGATTGAATGAGTGTATTTCTCGTGCTCCGAACTATATAGAAACATATTTTTAAAAAATTCTAATTTTGAACCGGTTCAACCAAAATTCACAAAAAAAAATATATCATGCTTTTTAACCATTACTGGCAGTGACACTCTGCTATGTACTATGTAGTTTTGTACATTTGAGAATTAAAACATGAAAATTTGATGTAAAAATCGAAAACAAATATACAGTTTTCTCTTGAACGGGATATTTTTAAACAAATTTGACTGACAAAAAGTTTTATTTTTTCTTAATCTTTCATTTCATATACAAATTGTATATTGAAATGCTCTGTTCTGTGAAAAGTTTGATAATGTCCAAACACAAAAATGACTGTATCTTGTTTATTATAAACTTAATTAGATGATTATAATAATGTTACTGTGTTTATTGGTTGAACTTATTGAAAATTTTTTGTATTATGATTGGTTGAAAATAGGTCAAAGAAAATTATCATTTCTATTATTTAGCAAAATGTAAGTAAATATTTGGCAAATACGAATAATAAATAGTGATACTCCTTTGTTTACATGATTTCCGTTTGGCCTAATTCTTGCTATTGCGATTTAGTAATTTGCTAATAAATATGTGTGTTGCATGTTTCACGAGGTTATTAAAGAAAAAATAGGTTGTCTGTGTTATGCATTGAATAGAATTATAATTATGGGAAATATTCTTATTTTCTGTTTAGTAATAAGTAATGGATATTGTACATGTAGATAGAGATATATGCAAATATGTAACTGTTTATTTAATTACTATATTAGCTACTTGGATAATTGGATAATGTAGCAATTATGTAAAGTTTGATCAACATTCAAGAAGTCTACAATTAAAAATAAAATAAATAGTTATATCATCACGCCTTATACACATTACTGGATGTGGCACTGTGTCGTAGCGAATTTCGGTAAAAGATATATTTATGTTCGTTACCAGCCGTCAAATTACGGCTTCCAAAGATTCACAATCGAACCCGAGTTGTCAAATCCATAGTCCGATTCGATATCACTGAGGCACCTACACCAATTAGTAAATAGTATATTGTACAACAAGCATGAAATGTACATTCCATGCAAGTTGAACACTATGTCTTTTCTACCACGACGATATTATTGTCCTATCAATTTATATTTTAATAATAAGTACATATAAACATATCGTGAGTTTATTTTAACGTGAAACATGGTCATTGCTATATCCATGGTTACTTTGACAGTAATATATCAAAGAGTTTATTTTAAAATGAAACAAAGGTTGTGAAGTTAATATTGTATTAATTAGTGTTGCATTGTTATTCACGATTTGCTACCTGTAAATAATATATGTAATTGAAGACATAATGTTTCTCTCCCTATGGAGAAAAGCATTGTTTGTCTCTAAAATTAGGGAATAAGAACGTGTTTCTTGTGCACGTGTTACGAAAAGTACGCTACATAGACCAGACATATGGGACGCTATTAAAAACAATTTGCAAGACCAGTAAATGCTTGTTTACGGTTTTCATTTGTTAGGCGGTAATACTGCTGTTTGACAGTTGATGTTACGGATATAACCTAACAAATTTTTTGTAATTGTTCTTATTATTATTTATGATTGTAGATAAAGTATAATACACAATTCGAATTGTAACGCAATTAAATTGCTCGTGAAATTACAATTCTCGTTATGTAATATATTATTGCTTGCTATGTGAAATTTTAAATAAACGTTCTGATATTTTGCTGTTAAATTCGTAACCATGGATATGGCAAATCCCATGTTTTACGTTAAAATAAACTCATGGTATAAGACATTATTATTATTGGTATATTTCACGTTGCCTATGGTAATCGTCAGATATAAAAATGTACTTAATTTCCGTAACTACGACAAGCATACAATTTAATTTAATTATGTTACGCTGTACAACAGGAACTTAATCCCAATTACAGTACAGGGTCCGCACGTACCGAGCCGCAGTGTGGTAGTTTATATAATTTTTAGCTTGAGTGAGATTCGAACTCGGGATCCCGGATTCGAATTAAATATTGCTATCCACACTACCGTACTGACGGACAATGAACAGAATTAAATGATAGAAAAAAGGTTCTAGAAGATGTAAACGTGTATTTGTGCGAGTATAGCCTAGTCACTCATCAACATTGTAAAGCAACCGATGATTGTCATATAAGACAAGAGTGACTAAGACGCATCAAGCAAAGAGGTGATTATGATTGTGTGATGTTATCTATAAATGACAGCGTGTATTCGTGTCATTTTTTCATCAAGCTTATTAGTACAAGTTTGGCGCCTGCCGATCACTAACAAGCCGTGACCAACTCCTACATCATGTTTACCAATTCATTAGCGAATACACAGAGCGGTATCTAGAAGAAAAATATATAAATACATAGTGATCCAAAATTATTGACCGTCACATGAATTTTAAAAGTTCGTACTTATAATCAAAACTATATTTCACGAAATTATGATAGTATTAATTTAGCGAAATCTCCAAATTATGTTACCTACTTTATCGGCATTCAGATAAATCAGTAGGATTGTGTGTTTTCTTTTTGATACATATTATATTAAAAATCTTGTATGGAATACACAAAAAAGTAAAACTGTTGTTTATTAAAATTGTTCATCATTCTGGATCACTTTTTATATGTATCGGTAGAGTATAACTAATATCCAGACAATGAACAAAAATATATTTTTCTAGGATTGCTATAAAAAGTTGATAATTACGCTCTCATTTGTCATCGTCAAGTTGACGTTTTATGTGGAACAATCGAAAAATAAAAGATGTTAAATGCGCGCGTTTCCAATGCCAACGCACGAAAAATTTCAATAGTTACTGGAGATACAAACAAAATAGAAACTTGTCATATTGACAGTTGACAGAACGAATTTATTTTCAGTACGTATACGTGTTAAATGCGCGCTTACTTCAACAGTTACTAGAGATATAAACAAAACAGAAACTTGTCATATTTATAGTTGATAGAACGAATTTATTTTCAGTACATATACGGTTTTTAATCATTTAAGATGCAATCGAAGAAAAAATTATGTGTGTATCACGGGCATAAAATGTCTTATTCCTTTTACACTATTGCAGTTTCGCCCTCGGATCGCGCTGCAATTACCGTATTCGAGTAACAAAGAATCACTTTACGCTCTTAATACACAAATAACTATATTTACAAATTAATTTTTTATTAGAACGCAGTCTTGGTGCGGTTCGCTTCGCTCGCATTTCTAATAAACAAATCCTAACTCCGTAGGACATATGCCCCAAACAAACAAGCCTTTCTTTTTGGTAAAATTGTTCTTCAAATCGGAATTGTCCCGATCTTATCGGGATAGTTTGCGACCCGATTTTTAACTTAAAAAAATGTGATAGTTCCTCTCTGTCCCATGACGATGATGATGCCTTACTACTGATGATGAGTAGTTTGGTGCAGTTTGAAGATCGTGATTTCACGGACATAAGTGCTGACTCAAGCTATGGACACCGTATTGTTGTGACAATTTAACGGCGTGACGTCAGAACGTCACGCGATATATTCACGTCTATCGGGGAAAGTTTTATATGCTAGTAGAGGGTGAATCAGTTGAAGGGTTGAAACTGTATGATTTATTATATTTTAGGTGAGTTTTGGGTAGAAATAATGAGTCAACTTAGGGTTACAAATTGTTTTTGTTCAAAATTTCTACAAACTTATTACTATGTAGAATAATTGCATGAATATAGTTTTCTAAGTGATAAATTATTATTGAAAAGTTTAAATTATATATTACGAAAAATATTATAATATTTAAGTAATAGTATATTATACATCTACGCAAAGAAATGCATGATTTTAAGGTGTAATTTGTAGCCTAAGGGCTACGCCCTACAAAATATCAAGGGAAAAATAGCATTCTCTCCCGAGAGTTATTAGAATATTCAACTACTAAAAGATGGCGTTGATGACGATATGTCAAACTTAAGACAAATGTGTACTTTCAGTTGGTCTACATAAGTTAAATATTGCTGTCAGTTGTATTTCTTTGTTTTGTCTTTTATTTGGTGTTTGTCAGTAGTAGTTTATAAAATATATTTATCATCAAGCCTTTTACCCTTTACTGGGTCTGGCACTCTACTGTATTCATTAAGTTTTTTTGTGAAATATTTTGACATTTAATCTTAAACAATACAAAACTTCATTGTGTCAAAATATTTGACAGAATTAAGTTGTTGAACGCGTAATATTTTGGTATTATTTAATTTCATTTATGGCGATTCTTGCTTTTACCACCTTTCAGAGGTGGTTTGTACCCCCAAAAAAACAACTTCCGAAAGAAAAATAATAGGGGTTCAATATTTTTTAGAGTTCTATTAGTGTGCCAAGTTTCATTTAAATCGGTGAGTGACAGTTGGGTAGTGTTACTTGTAAGATATCAACTTCAAATTTATTACTCAAAAATGCTAGCATATTTTTATAAACATTTAATACGTATAAATCATTTCCAATTCTAAGAAAATAATAATCTGGATTTTATCAACAACACGCAAACAAACGCCAAATAAAAAAAATAAAAACAACAAACAATAATTTTAAGCATTTGTCATGTGAACACATTTAAATTCGTAGCTATCAACATGGCCATGGTAGACACACAGCCCTCTGAGAAAATGATATTTTCAAGACAAAAACAGTGTGAGAACATATGGGCTGCTTATTGCGTGACCATCATTCCATCTTCCTCAAATACACATACTCTGGCTTCATTCTATCTCAGTCTCTCATGCAGGTCTGACGGATTCTTTTCCCAGGCCTCCAAGACTTTTTTTCATGCTCAATTGTTGAGGCCGTGGAACACATTTGGCAACGTTGGTTTTATTTTTGTTTAACTTATAAAGTTCTTTATTTGTTTGTATGTGAAGTGAAGAACTGAACTGATACCGTTAAGTGATTCTGATCTGATCGGAACGGCTAATAAATTTTGAAATAAAAAATTGTGGCATGTGAAGGAATTGGGTTTTTGCTAATTGTTATGGATGAAGAGATGTCAGGATTAGGATGAAACTTACTTTGGTGGTTTCGGCTTCTTTAAAGTCTTGTTATCTGTAGGATCTATTTATTCTGTAACTATAAGAGCACTTATTTGGGGTCTTGTGATCTTGGCAGACCAGTAACTTGGGGTATAATTAAATTAACTATTTGAAGAAGCATGTTTATATATCTCAATAAAGTATAAACATATATATTTATTTATTTGTTACTTAATTCCAATGACAGTGACAATCGTCTACTTTTATTATTAAGTTGAAGTCAGTTGAACGCATATCTTGATTGTTAATTAGTAAACACATTGGCTGGTAGCAAAAGCTCTGTTTTTGGGTGTTTTAAAAGCACGGTTTTAACATGTTAGAGATAACTAAAACATCCAAATACACTGCTCTTAAAACAAGCAAAAACAGAGCTTGTGATACCAGCCATTATATTTGATCTCAACAACAAACTGATAAATTGAATACAAACTAATAGCTGTCAAAGTAGCACATTTCTTTGGTAATACTCTACCATCCAATCAAAAAACTTTTCCAATTACATCTTCGAAAGAATAAATAAAAAATTTCGAACCAGATAAAAACATTTACACAATAAATCTTTTCACATGCTCAAGGTTGCAAAGCATCCCACCCATCTCAACATTTAATTACATCACATCACAGCCAAATGCAAATAACTCTCACTTGGAAGACTTGTAAAACCTGTAGATGATATATTGACATCTTATGTTGATACTAGGGTTTTGGGACATCACCTGCCGATAATGTATTGTGGTGTAGGAAGAACATAAAGTGTAATGCAGGTATTGTATGTAGCGTTTTGTACAAGGCGGATTTGTCCAGATTTAGATTTATCATCTAATTTTTTGTTTACGCAACAAACCTTCAATCATAACAATCATTTCCAAAATAAATATATCATCATGCCTTTTACCCAATACTAGGTGTGGTAATATACCGTAGCAGTTCTTAGTAAGTTATATATTTATGCGCATGAAGTGCGGTTACTAGCCGTCAAATCACAACATTCAAAGATGTAAGGGAATGGGCAGCCACAAAAGTAATTTTAATTTGATGAAAATTGTTTGTCGGTTGTGGGAATCGATACCACTGACCCACCTATTACATAAGTTAAACTAATTAACCATTAAGAGATTTAATATTATACATCTACGGAAAGAAATGCATATGATCAAAATTACTCCGAAAATAGATTTTGGCAATCTCAAAAACCTCTGGATAACCGATGTTGAACGCATAATATTTTGGTATTATTTAATTTCATTTATGGCGATTCTTGCTTTTACCACCTTTCAGAGGTGGAAGATTGTTTGTCGGCTGTGGGAATCGATACCACTGACCCACCTACTCCATAAGTTAAATTAATTAACAATTAAGTGGTTGTGGGTTCAAATCTCGCTGACTTCAACTTCAAAATATGATTGTGTTGAGTGGTTCGGATTGTACTATAAGCTACTATAATTGAAATTAAGTTCCTACTGTACAGATTAAGAAATAAATAAATTTATTTCCAGGACATCCAAGCAATTTTATCAACCTTTCATGCTACATCCTCGTATATTCCACATGTCCAAACTATGACTATAACTGACTGTCATATCTTCTAACATTCTTCTGAATCTTGCATTCATCATACACTTATTTAAAAAAATATAAAATAGTATTGGGAATTATGGCCCTTCACTAACACTGTTGAGGGTCGTGATTTCTCGGTTGGTAACCACATTTCATGAGAAGAAATATATCACTTACCGAGATCTGCTACGACAGAGTGGTGCAACACCTAGTAATGGGTAAAAGGCGTAATGATAAATTTATTTAACTATACTAGAAGCACAGTTAATAATTTTAATATTTACATCTCTTATAATGATCATCTAGTGTGCTTGTGTTTGTTTAGTTTTGCTGTGGTTGTCATGGGAACGCACATAAGAGCCACTTAATATTTTGTTTTCTCAAGGCACCTGGCCGCAACCTTTTTAAGAGCTCTTCACCTAATATTTGTTTTTGCCGACTTTACAAAACCATACCTGCTGTTCCCCATTCTTCTAAATTATTTATTTATCTTTTAACAACCTTTTATATACTTCATGGTTATACTTGAATAATTTATATTATACGATGTAAGAAACATAAATAATTTTTTAAATAAACATTTGTTGTATCTCTGATTTAGTAATAAGTTTTTATCATCATCATCATCACGCCTTTTACCCATTACTGGATGTGGCACTCTGCCGAAACAGATCTCGGTACAAGATATATTTATTCGCGTGAAGTGCGATTACCAGCCGTCAAATCACGGCCCCCAAAGATGTTAGAGGAGAGAGAGCCACAGGGGTAGATTTAATTTGGTGAAAATTGTTTGTCGGCTGTGGGGATCGAACCAGGGTTCTCAAGATCCACAGGTCGACTCGATACCACTGAGCCACCTAGCCAATATTATTTTTTATAATAAATAATTTATAATATTTTTTATAATAAATAAATTATAATTATAAGCCCTACAATAATCAAGCAACCCAGTGGTACTAAAAATGGTCAACTGCATTTAATTTTGTAAATTAAAAATAATCTTTGTTACTCTGAACGACAGAAACTTAATCCTGTAACTATTAAATTACAATTATAAACACTACAATAGTCAATATATTCATTATACAACATCAGATAAATGCCAATTTGTAAAGTTTACAATTAAAATTTAATCATGAATACAATAGAAACTATGAAACCAGTTGTACTACAAAAATGTGTTTAAACCACCCTTAATTTTATAAATTAAAAAAAATCTTTTATTATTCATTTGATCACTAATTACAGAAACATCCTGTATATTTATTAATTTGTTATTGTGAACAACAAGACCTTAATCCCAATTACAGTAACTTATAGTGGAATACAAACCCTTCAAACATAATCGTATTTGTTGGAAATCATCTAAATTTGAAATGCACCAACATTTAAAAAAATATTATTTACGATGTTTTAGTTCTTTTGTTGGACAATAATTATGAAAATTTCATAGTCATTCTTCTTTTGTCTTGCCTGACCGTTGATATTTGCATAAATGGGTGTAGAACTGGTCTGCATTTTTTATTTTATGAACGGCAATTCAGTCAATAATTAGTTTACGATTCTCTGTCTACAGGCAGGTAACGAATGAATAAATTATAGATTGAAGGCTAAAAAAAATTACCTTGTCTTGTATATATTGGTTCCATGACAGAATAAATTAGAAAATTGATTACTATTCAAATTTATGGCACTGCAAAATATCTAAAGTTTTTGTAGGGATTATAAATATTATTTAATAATAAATATAATTAATTCATTTTACAGTTATTCTTTGCTAATTAATTAATTTAATAAATATTTTAATTTATTTAAATCATAAAATTGTAATGTTGAGTTTATGCAATCAACTAATTATTATGCTAAATAAAAATATAGAAATAATTGTTTAATCTATTTTAATGCATTTATTGATGTAAATGAAGAAAATTTAACCAAGACGTTGATTATTTTCAACATTTTAGTTGCCAAAATGACGGTCCAGCAAAAACATATAAAATGTTCTTTTATTTTGCTATAAATAGTGCAAATTTAAATATAATAAATAAGTAAAATTTTTACCCTTGATTGAAAGAAAGTGATATTTTTCATATCTAGAGAAGAAAATAAATATTTCTTTTTTAGGCAAGGAAAGTAAAGCCATATCAATGACAACTGAAAAATAACGGTACGATTTGACATCTGCCATACATCTTATCTAAATTTTTAATGAATTTCTGAAAAGTTTACTGTGTAAAAAAGTGTTATTATTCCCACAGGTGCTTTAATCCGTTGTTTTCGGATTAAGACATAAAACGGCACCTTCGGGAAGAAATGTGTTACTTTCTTCCCTTGATGTACAAATAACTATTTAAATAAATTGGATTAGAAAAATATCAAATTATGAATCTTGTGCATAAATTATTATTTTTTATTTAGTTACTGGATAAATCCTGTATAACACAGTATTTGTCTATCTCAGCATGTCAATTAAGTGAAGCAAGCAGTAATTTGATCCAAAAACTCAAGAATTCCAAAACATTCTGTAACAAAATTCCATGAAAAAAACCTGCAAACAGCTAGCCTTATTTACAAGACACCTAACGTCGATTATCCCTTCTCAAGCGTCAAGCCCTCTAAAAAGGGCCTTTGCCCTTCCAGCTTAGAAAATCTAGCCGCCTTTGACCATTTCGCTAGCAATTGTTCCTGATGAATGGCAGGCAGCCATCGATCTCCTAGTGTCTAATATAGTTGCCCAGTGTAAGCACTTACTGTCGGTGTGTTTATAAGTGGGTGAATATTTGTTTGGACAAGTGTACGCATGCGGTTTCTGTGAATACTGCACACGAATTAGTTTTTTTGAATTTCAAGTTCACAGATGCTGAAGATCGGTCAACACTAACTGAAAGCAGGGCAGGAATTAGCCCACTTGTCCCGGGCGCCATTCAGTTAGTGGCGCAATAGAATAATTACAAAAAAAGTTACATATCGGAATTGCAGTCCAATGGATAAAACAGAGAGATGGAACTTGTGTTTTAAATAAGAGGTCGTCTGTACAAATTTCGTTGCCTTTAACTTGTATTCAGATTCCACTATAAATAAAATAAATATTTAATATATCATCATGCCTTTTACCCAATACTGGGTGTGGCACTCTGTCGTAGCAGATATCGGTAAGAGATATATTTGCGGTTACCAGCCGTAAAATCACGGCTCAGAAAGATGTTAGTGAAGGGGAGCCACAGGGGTAGTTTTTTTAACGTTGTAAAAATTGTTTATCGGCTGTGGGAATCGAATCCGGGTTCTCAAATCCACAGACCGGCTCGATACCACTGATTCACCTAACCCACTATAAGCTATTGTAATTCAAATTTAGTTTCTGTTTTGCAGAATAATAAATAAAAAATTGTTATTTGTATACGAAGGGAGACAAAATGAGACATAACTTCTTGAATGTCGTTTCAATTCTTAAAATGAAGGCAACGAGTAGAATGGAGATGACAGAAGAACGACACTTTTTTTTACAAGGTGTACATATATATTTTTCACTACCCTATCAGAAAGTACATTTTTCAAAAATAAATTACAAATTTAGATAAGATTTATTACATATTTGGATGTAACCTGGATGTCAGATGTCACTAATGTCAAATCGTACCATTGTTTTCCAGTTGCCATGAATATGGTTTTACTTTTGTTTCGTAAGGAAAAAAAATTATTTTCTTCCCTAAGGATGAAAAGTTTCACACTCTTCTCTCTAAATTGAAAAAGATATTTTCTCTTTCTAAAAAAATCGTGAAAAAATTAATGCTACTTTATTGTTCAAATATTTCAGTACGTTTTTAAATAGTGACACTAATGCTGATTGTTTTGCTTTTTACAAATTTATATCAATTTGTGACAAATTTTATTGTGTTACGGTTCTGCCTGAATGCAGATGGAATGCAAGTTTTGCAAGATTTGTTTATGTTTCTAATTTAAATTTGACGGTTTACTAAGTAAAATTTATGCTTTATTATTATTCCAGTGTAACTAAAGGATAACAACATATACTTATCAAATGTACTTGTATTCGAAGAAATAATTTTGTACAAAGAAACTGCAAGGCTTATATTAGCATACTGTTTATATTCATAACTCAAATTTAATAGTTTATTTATTTCTTTAGTATATTTAGTAATAATTTATACTGAAATATTATTTTAATTGACATATCAAACTAATAAATTTATTATCCATATTCAGGAAACATACTATACATTTGATTCAAAATAAAAGGGCATTAATTTTCAAAATAATTTGTTATGAGATAATTTAACTTGGGTTCAAAAGATTGTTAATTAGCATTAAATTTCACAAAATTAAAATTAAATTGTACAACACCAGATACTACTATTTGTAGCTTTTAACAAGTATTAACATAGTTGAAATAACTATGAACCCAGTGGTACAAAAAATATTTACTTGAAGTAAACCAAAAATATTTGGTTGTTTTGATCAAATTTAGAAACATCCTGTATAGCTTACCACGCATCTACAGCACACCCAACAACAGTCCTAACTCTTCATGGTGTTAAAGTAAAATTTTTGCGGACGCAAACTCGTTTTCCGCCCACGGAGTTCTATCTGGGTTCGGTTCTTTACAGTTCTTATACGTTCTTAGTGTTCGCCGTTGACCGCTTCGAGATGCCATGCAAACACCTAGCATCGCTTGTGAGTTAAAGGCAACTTGATTTTCATTAGTGACGTCACATCCTGCGCCAGGTTAATTGGCATATAAATATTTGAAACGACTATGGTTGTCAAGCTTCAAGCTTGAAGCAAACAGAGCGAAGACACAAGATGGCGAGGCAAGATGCTTGAACGATTGAAGGAGAAGGATAGTAACGTATTCGGAAATTTGATTGATGAATTTTGTATTTATAACCACAGACAATAACTACAAGGTAAAAAAGTGAGATATTTCTTCTCGAAGGAGCGGTTTAATATCCTTATTCAAAAGCGAGGTATCTGAGAGAAAAAGTCAAATTAAAATATAAATAAAAAATTAACTATTCTCCTGCTAGATGTTAGTAAATCGTTGGTGTCCAGTTTTCATGGACATAGGCCTTACTTTCCTCTCTCAATTTAGGCAAGAAATAGTTATTTACGTAACCAGTTATGAAAAGGTTGATATTGTTTGATGAACATAATATTTGCCAAAACGAGTGAAGCGAGTTTTGCAAAGTATGTAAGTCAAACAATATCACGTTTTCATAACGTATGAAGTACAAAATTTTATCTAATTCCGCTAAAAAAATATTTTAAATACATAAAATTCTAGGTTTATAACAGCTCAGTATATTTCAAAATCAATAAATCAATTAACCAAAGTGTTACCGTGACAATAAATGAATACAAAATTTAAATTTAAAGCTTATGTCATCATTGAAAATGAGTTCTGAATTCGAGACAGATCTTCCTTCTGCTATCGAAAAATCTGCTAATTTGGCCGTGAATTGTTTAATACCAGAAAAATTATTAAATGTATATAAATTCTAAAAAATTTAATAAATAGTTTTTTCTGTTATTTGCAAATTTTTTTGAGAAAGTGAAAACTGTTAACATTTATTACGTAACTAGTTATGCAAAGAATTCTTTACATAACTCTCAAGAGTGACAGTTATGAAAAAATTGATATTTCATAACCTCAAAAATTTATGAAAACAGGACTTTTCATAACGGAATTAGGTACATTTTATTTTCCGACTGGAGAGTGAAAAGAATATTTTGTGTATTTCATATCACATCAGCTCCCGTCTTTAGCTTAAAGATCATCTCTAGTCTACTATCTTGCATCGTTTCTTAATAATTTATAATTGCATATGTTTGTCTCTATTTTATTATTTTTATAGAAGTTTCATTTGCACAAAAAGGTTGAATTTGGCCCAAATATAAAATTTTCCTGTTCTGTTAATTTTAATCTACCCCTGTGGCTCTCCCACTACTAACATCTTTGGGGGCCGTGATTTGACGACGGGTAACAGCACTTCACGCGAAGAAATATATCACTTACCGAGATCTGCTTACGGCAGAGTGCCAAACCCAGTAATGGATAAAAGGCGCGATGATATATATTTATTTATAAATTAAAAAGAAAGAAATTTAATGAGGCAGCACAAATTCTTGAAATATTAACAATTTTTCAACTTCATTTATAATTTTTAATTCCTTTCATACAAGCTCGTCTCATTTTTCATTCGCACAACAAACCTTCAATCACATCTATCCATTTATTCCTAGCAATCTCGTATCTTCAATTTCACCAATCTTTCATTCGCCATAAGTTCATAAGCATTCTTCTTAATCTCAAAGTTTTTTTTCTTTATAAGAAAGTATCTTTAAAATGCGCACGAAGTTTAAGTTCAGCATTTATAAACGTGAGTGATTGTAGTTAACTGTTTTTGACAATAATAAATTGAACCATTATTTTAATTAAGCAATTATACACCTGCATTTTGACTGCAAAAACAGTGACATTAACTACAATAATAATGTTATTATGTATAATTAATAAACGGTATCAACAAAAAATAAAAATAAATCTTATGTAGCACGTCTTTGTTGTCTTGTTTGCAATTTTTATCTGTCAAGAAATAATAACGGATATCTGTCATCATCAACAACGTTAACAAAACACTGTTAGCTTTAACAACAAACACAACAACATCTAGAAACATTTGCAAAATAAACAGTTTGATCGTTTCCTGCGATTTGTCGATGTTTTGAAGCAGACGATGGAATGCGTAATTATGGACAATCGAAGTAGAATTGCAAATTGTACGATTGACATTTAAGGTTGGATCTCTCGGTTGTAAATACAGGAAATGCAACGCTGCAAGTGTGTTGTATTTAACGACTGGATTTTTCTTTGGAAAAGATTATAGAGTGTAATTATTGTTGTTTACAAAGAAATTGAAGGTTTTAACAGATGGTATATAATTTGATGTTATTAATGGTTTTATTTAGATTAGTGGCATGATTAAGACGACGGAATAATGTGTGAAGAAACAAATTTAATTCATAACCGAAAATTCAACTGTAATTAGAATTTATTTCCTGTTGTGCAGTGTAGCAAAATAATTTGTGTATTAAGGGAAAAAAAGTGACATATTTCTTCCCGAAGGCGCTATATTATTTCCTGAGCCGGAAGCCAGAGATTAAACCACTTGAGAGAAAAATGATACACATTTTTTTTCTCGATCATTCAGATAATTATATTTTCTTGATTACTTTTTAGACTGGAAATTCTTTACCGATGTTGATCGGAAAATATGACCATAAGAATCGGTAAAGCTTTACCGTTTTCTAAACCACAAAACGAGATCAGAAAATGAATGTTTTCATGTGTTAAATCATGAATAATTTGTTACTGAAGGTCGCAAAAAATATATTTTTCTACGATTGCTATAAAAAATTGACAATTACGCTCTCATTTATCATCGTAAAGTAGACGTTTTATGTGGAAAAATCGAAAAATATCTTTGTCGCCAACAGCAACGCGTAAAAAGATGTAAAATGCGAGCGTTTCCAATGGCAACGCGCGAAAAAGATATTAAATGTGCGCTTATTTCAATAGTTACCAGGGATATAAACAAAACAGAAACTTGTCATATTGACAGTTGAAGAACGAATTTATTTTTAGTACCTATACGTTTTTTAATAAATTTAAGATGCAATTGTAGAAAAAATTATGTATGTATTACGAGCGTAAAGTGTCTTTGTTCCTCTTACACTATTGCAGCTCTTGTCTTCGGCTCTCGCTGCAATTACCGTGTTCGAGTAACAAAGAATCACTTTACGATCTTAATACACAAATAACTATTATGCTACGCTGTACAACAGGAACTTAAGCCCACTCATCGAGTCGCAGTGTGGTAGTTCATATATATTTTTTTAGCTTGATAGTGATTCGAACTCGGGATCTCTGAAATCGAATTCCGTAACGCTATCTATTCTACTGCACCGACGTATTGTACATAACACACTCTGAAAATATGTTTACTGGGCTGTCAAGCTTCTATAATAATCAATTACAAAATGATGTGCATTATATATGCTACGATTATAATGATTACAAATAAAATGAAGAATGTATAATACAAAAGAAATAATATTATCTCCTGAAATAATAATGAAAACAGTGGTATTTCAATGGTAAAAACTTTCTTCACCAAAAGTTTTAAACAAAAATTCGTGTGTAGTGATTTGCATTCCACTATAAGCTACTGTAATTGAAATTAAGTTAAACAAACAAATAAATTGATAAAACAAGTCGTAAGTGAAATATCAAATCTTTATATGATTCAAGTCATAAAACAATATAAAAGTAAACAGAACCTAAATCGGACCTCATATGATAACGAACATGAACGTCTGAGTGTCTGAGACGAACCGTATCATCGTATCACGGCACTCAGACGCAGCGGACCAAATCGGTGAACCTTTGTACACGCAGGACTTCACCGAATATTTCACATCACAACATGAACACGTCGTTGTTGTTATTGTTTTCGGTTCAAAACAGCCAAAACAAAAGACATTGTTGCTCATAATGAACATGCAAAATTGTAATTGTACGTTAATAAAGTTATTTTGACAGTTCAAGTTTGTGTAACCTAACCTAACATTGTTTGTTTGCATTTGGAAGCGATTTAGAAATTTGTCATATTTTATACAAAAGTTTATTGGTTTATTTTAAACGACCGAAAATAATGGCTCTTGGAGTAAACATTTTTAGTGATACTGGTCATTTATCTGATATATTATTCTGCTTTATTTTAAAAAAATTGGAAAAAATATAGTGACTGATCGAAAAAAAATTGTCTAGAATTTAAATTGTGATTCTACATATATGGTAAGTACTTTCGTAGTACGCAAAATCAATTTCAAATCAAGTTTATGCAAAACAGAATTTCAAATTGAAATAAATCTGAATGAATTCATGAAGAGAGTGAATTGAATCTTAATGATAAAGACGTATTGAGAAATCTACTTGAATCGTTCTTGTATATATATATGCGATACTTAGAATTTTGTGTTTTGCATTTTGTTATTTTGTATGTTTGCGATTAGAATTTAAATAGGTACAAAATTTTTCTGAATTGCAAATTTATTTATATTTGAAAAGTACAACCATGAAATAATTAACAAAAATATTTTTTTTTAAATTCCTTACCGATCTTTGAAAAATAATAATTAGTTTTAAAATAAGTTGTAGGTTGTTTTATTGTAATTGAATTTAATTACATGTTGTGCAGCCATAGTAAATATATAATTAAATAAATAAATAAAAGTAGAGTTGAATGTTTTATGCCTTTATTTTATTCATCATAAAACAAATAAGATTAAATTATTTGAACATGTTTTTATTATTATTTATACTTATATGTGTAATGCGTCTTATCGATAATAAAAATAAATATTAAAATTATGATTAATATGCAGTTGTACGTGATTTCCGTTTATAGTTAGAAATATATATTTTTTTCTGAAATAGTAAGATGACTAAATCAAGATAAATAAACGTATAAACGTAGTATATCTACAAGGAAGTGGTGTACTATGGAATGTTCAAAATTATAATATTTTCGTTTTGTAACCATTTGGTGATGGCTGTGGTTTTAATTGTGGTTGCGGTTAGATACAATTGTACTAAAGAACAGAGGTATAGTAATATGACACATTAAATAAATATGTACTAAATGTCTAACACTGATAGTGTGATAATATTATTTTAAGACATTTGTTTTCTATTTAGTAGTTATTTATATATCAAAAGGAATAATAAAAGGCATTTCTTCCCGATGTGTCCTTTCATTTCCCGAGGAATATATAGTACCTGAGCAAAGAATGACATTTTCATCACAAGGTATACGTATAATTTTTTCATTACCCTATCAAAATGTTATATTTCAAAATATAAATTCAATCATTCTCTAGATAAACTAGACAGGCGTCACCTGGATGTCACTAAAGTCAAATCATACCGTTGTTTCCTATGGATATGAGTTTACGAGTACTTCCCTTCCCTAGGTAAGAAAGATTTACTTTCTTCCTTAGGGATGAAAAGTATCACTTTCTTCTGTTGTTTACGTTATAAGTTCGGTAAATAAGTTTTTACGGTACGAGTAAGATGATTCCGTACGAGGCGAAATGAGAACAGTAAAAATTAACGGACGTATGGCACACGTTTTGTTTCATACTGTGCCGCATTTAATTATGAAACGTTATTTTCATATTCTAACCTTGAAAATGACATCTTAAAATAATTATAATTAAATGTCAAAAACTGTGGTTTTACCTAGTAACGTCACGATAACAGTACAGTAATATTTATTACAGTACAAGTACTGTACTGTCTCACTTTCCAGACTGAAATTACTACTGTAAATTCGCAAATACGATACAGTATTAAATAAAATTCATTAATTTTTTAAAAATATATCACTTACCGAGATCTGCTTAGGCAGAGTGCCACACCCAGTGATGGGTAAAAGGCGTGATGATATATTTATTTTATTTATTTAATTTTTTACCTTTTTTCTAATATAATTGATAATTTTGTTTTAAATATTTATAAAACATTTTACATGGGGCAGGTGGCTCAATAGTATCGAGTCGATCTATGAATTTGAGAACTTGATTTCGATTTCCATAGTCGACAAACAATTTTCACCACATTAAAAACAACCCCTGTGGCTCCCCCTTCACTAACATCTTTGGGGACCGTAACTTGACAACTGGTAACCGAATTTCACGTGAAATATATCACTTACCGAGATCTGCTAGAGCAGAGTGCCACGCCCAGTAATGGGTAAATAGCGTGATGATATATTTGTATTTATTTATAAAATATTTAATATATATAAATAAGTTTTATTTTTTAAATGATAGACATAGTTTGCCAATTACCATGGAAAATATCTACTTATTATAAAAAGCAAGTTCTAAGTTCCATTTTAGAACACAACATCCACTAAACACGGTTGACAGATAATAACCATCAGTGAACCATAAAAACAATATATCACGTACAGAGTTGGCACGGCAAGTTAATCGCAAACCACGAGCCAGCCGTGCCGTCCCGAATTACCTCTTACCTTCAATTGTGTGCATATCAACTTCAGCAGAACGAGAGAAGGTAGTGAACCATGCAGAGTTTAAGCCGCACCTCTTGTAGATGCAACGGCGTCACCCACGGGCCTGACGGGGGGTGTCAAGAGGTGCTGTGCTAGATGGTGATAGGTGATGGATTTAATCAGTTCGTGAATAGAAAATGCGCGATTTTAAGAATTAGAAGATTGAAAGTGTCATTCTTCCCTCAAGTGCTTTAAATTTTTGGCTTTCGGCTCGGAAAAGGAAACTATATCTTCGGAAAGAATTGTCTTACTTTTTTCCCTTGATAAGATAAGAATAACTATTAAATAGAAATGATTGTCTCTTTAAGGGATTTGTAGCTTATTTGTTTGTTTTTGAAATTAAATAGAGCATTAATGACATGTATTATGCTGCTTTTCTAAGTAATAATATAATAATATTATATACTCTATAAAATATGCATGTACCAATTTAATATTTAATCGAGTTTTGAACTAGCAGTATCTGAAATTCTTCTTTATGAGTGGTGTGAATAAGTGTGAATGTAGCTTGTAAGTAGATGGGGCACATATTGCAGACCTGCACTAGACCGGAAATCGCGAGTGGCAAGGTGACCGGAAACGCCACCGGCAAATATGAGGGCTACTTATTTATTCTGGGCTAAACTGTGCTAACAGGAAGCTACAGTAGGTTACAGTACATTCCAACTAGTAAAAAGAAGAGAATTAAATCTTCAACCAATCGGAGACGATCATTTGCATCTAATATCGGACCAGTCTTCAGTCTCTAACATTTTTTTTTTCATTTTATATTCATATGTGCAAGTATTTCATTCATGTTTTGCTAGTATTTGAATCGCAAATTTATTTTAAATTTTGTACGTATTTGCAAGTATAATATAGGTTGTATGTAATTTTTAATTTATAGTCAAGTGTTAAGAGAAGTAAAAGTGCAATGATAAATTTAATGTATAAACCTTGGCCAATATGCAACGTTTAAAACTTATTTAATTAAATAAAGGTCATATTTATCGTGGAATATCTTTCTCAAAATGATGTGCACATCTTCCTTTATTTATCTGAAGTTTAAAATTATCATATCTTTTGCATTTAACATAGACGTTTCATTTTCTATTTGAAATTTTCTAAATTATCAAGTTTTAGAAATATGTACATTATTTCTCTATCTTACTCAAATATTTTCGGTAGTGAAAAAAATATTGTTAGTGAATCAGAATCTGGAACATCAGCGCCACGTTCTATTCACTAAAAACTCCAAGATGTAAAAAGAGCGGTAGTTTGTATAAATACAGAATTTCGCAAACTGATTTTATAATTGAGGTCTTTCTTGAAAGATTATAATTAATTTTTGGCGAGACTTTCTACAACCTGGTTGAAAATAAAGTCTGTCAAGTTTTTCCGCAACACCATATAAACATAACATCACTAGTATTTCAGCGGAGACACTAGTAGTCCGCTGTTGAAAAACCCAATACGGGCAACGAAAACAACGGTACCTCAACCGTTTCTGACTTCTTTCGTTCTTTCTCGTCCAGGAAGTCATCGACAACGTTCAACATCACCAACTTCAAGTTTTTATATCTAGGGAATAATTCCAAGAACAGGGATTTTTACGCTACTGTGAGATGTGCTGTAGCAGCATTGCGTTGTGAAGTTGCAATGTTAGGTTATGGTTTTTTGTTATGACGAGTTTTTCTTTGATTTAATTATAGGTTTTTTTACTGTAATTATTCTGTATGGAGCGTACAGTAAGAAATCATGATGATATAATTATCTTTTGAGAAATGTTTTTTAGGGAAAAACTAATAATTAATACAATCGAAGAATTTTATATCATCAACATGAATTTATATAGTATGTTATGCATCAAGGGACGGAAACAAGGGATAATCGCGCCCTCCCGTGAAGTATATTATACTTTTCGTAACAAGTGCACAAAAATTACTGTCTTATCGGGACAAATGTCAAATATGGGTTGCGTAACTAGTTACCTAGGAAACGCCGCAAACAGCTAATAATCGTAGTCTCTAGGAAGAGAAACATGCTACCTAGGGAGAGAAACATCCTAACTAGGGAGAGAAACATAATGGTTCTCTCCCTAGGGGAGAAAAGTAGTGTTTCTCTCTCTAAAATTAGGGAATAAGAACGTGTTTCTTGTGCATGTGTTACGAAAAGCAAATTTCAATTGTGTCCAAGTGGTTTGGATTTTATCATGAGCTAGGATTTATAAATCAAAGACCTGCTTTATCACTATAGGAGTTTATTTTGGTAAATTATAAATGTGTACATAACACCCGACAAATTAACACAAAACCCACGTACAGTGCAATGTGCAGTTAGTTACGAGTTACGTGCTTACATAGCAATGTTGTCTATAATATTTTTAGTTTAACGAACCGTAACAATTGCTGTTTATTTTAATTTATGCTTTCGGATAATTGCTTAAAGTTCATGTAAGCAGAATTTATCTGTGTCCCAGTTTTTATATCAACATATGCGCACATTTTTTACGTAATTTTTAAATGATTTAAATAAATAATTATATTATGTATTATCTACTTTCTCACAACTTTTAGACTGTTCTATTATTAATCAGTTCTAAATTATTGTAAAGAAAAATCGAATCGGAATTTGAATCAAACCGACTTTTATACTTTAATCTGAACCGAGTTCAAACCAATAGTACATATTACGCATGTGCATTGAGTAAGTCTTTTTTAAGCTATCTAATAGAAAATGGAATTGAATTTTATATTTTTAAAATATGTATATAGTTATAATATTTACAAAATAACGGCATGGTGAACCTCATTGAATTGCGCTGCGCTTATTATAGCCGTTTCATATGTCATTAAAATTCCTAGTTTCAAATTTACATAGCGGGAACGTGAGCGCCGCTGACGAGATACATCGTAACGAACATAGCCTAATCTAGCGTAACCTAATAATATTGAATGTATAAATAAAATATGCAATTCTATTAAATGTATTTCATTTTATCATATTTAACCATATTTAGATCGTGACAAAGAGATATATATATATATACCTCGGAAAAGAATGCTATTTCCCCCTCGGTGTTTTGTAACCCTTGGGCTTCGCCCTCTAACTACAAATTACACCTCATAATGCCTATGGCACACTGGTCGAAGAGCGTCGAAGAGCATCAATGAGTTCTTCGAAGAAACAACAGAACGAACCCGTCATCGACGAAAAATAGAGGCTCCTCTATTTTCATCGAAGAGCTCATCGATGAAACGAACGTATCTCATTTCACTCGTATCTTTTGTGTCTCATTTCAAGTTAGCATATTTTTTTAATTTAGTTTTTCTTTCTCAACTTTAGAAGCTTTTATTTTTCGTCAATGACGGTTGCGTTCTGTTGTTTCATCGAAGAACTTATTGATGCTCTTCGACCAGTGTGCCATAGGCATAAGAAATTATGCATTTCTCTCCCTAGATGAATAATATACTATTAAAATTAAATCACTTCATCTACAGTTTTTCTTGTCAAATTGCTAGATAACAAATTTCAGGACAAACATAAATTTATCCGGAAAAATAAAAATCTCTTATATACTTAACAATAATTTTATTAAGAATTTTTATTGGATATCTCAAAGATATTTAAAATGAATTTGCGAATAATGTAGCTTATATTTTGATGTAAGTATGACCTAGGTGTTGAGACTATAAAGATCTAAGCGACCTTTTGAAGAAAGTGCTGTATGCATGCACCATGGAGCCACCCACATGCAATGGCGTTCAGGTCGGCCCCAGAATTTGAAACAATGGCTTGTAAATCTTCAACTCTGTTCATGTCGTACAATTACAGTTTTAAAATCTGAGCACGACAGACACAGTCGATCTTATCTCTCTCTACAAGTTTAAGAATATTTCATTTTATATGCCAAACCGCTCCATACCGTACTTTTATGTTATAGGCACATATTTTGTCGTAGTAATTCTTTTATGACTAAATGAGACGAACTTGTATGAAAGATACGAGTATTACGAATGCGTGTGAAACATAATGTGGCAGCAAATGAATGTTTGTCGACTATTATTTGTGGGATGAATTTAACAACTAAATGTTAAGTAAGTGTTCAACAATAGTTCGTGCTTCCCCATTTGATAAAACATAGCGCCTTATTATTTTAATCCAATATTGTGATTAAATGTATAGTTAAATCGTTTAATTAGCAAGAGTTTACAGAGATAAAACTTGCATTTATTATTTAGCAAGTATGTAAAAGGTCGTGTGTTGAAATCACGCTGACTTCAACATTAAAACCTTATTTTATTTAATTGAAGTTGTGTAACAATTCTTTAAATGTTTAAAGTTCATTACTGTAACTTATCAGAGAAGTGATACGAAAAACCTTTGCATCAAGTAATTTGCAATTCATTGCTATTAATTTTCGACAAACGTTCCCATCCTTTAACACCAATTCCAATTTCATACAAGCTCCTTTCATTTATTGTTCACGAATCCTTAATTTATTGTAATAATTTTGAAACACTCTGTATATATGTATGGAGCAGGGGGTGTAATTAATAAAAATTACATCCAAGGAACCAGTTTAAAAAAAATTGAGAAACCCTGATTTACAACGTAGCAAATAAATGAATAAAATGACAAGTTTTGGCAACGAGCAGATATGGACCCGGTAAGATTTTTGAGTGTCTCCGAGCGATAAGACAGTCGGTGTCGGTATTCAGACAAACTAAGATAGTCTCACACACACACTCAGATACTGCAGGCAGATCTGGGATCAGAAGATAAACCTCTCAAGTTACCACGCTGGCTCCCACGGACCTTCGTCTTACACGTCGGTAGTTCTCATCATCAACGTGCACACAGCACACTAACACTCGAGTGTTTGTTCTCGGCCCTTGCATCTTGTGCCTCATTACTTTTAGAAGATAAATGCTAGATCTTAAGCAACTGTTATCTTGGAAGAACAGTCGAAATATATATATATATATATATATATATATATATATATATATATATATATATATATATATATATATATATATATATATATATATATTAATTGCATGGTAGGTGGCTCAGTGGTATCAAGTCGGGTTCAATCCCCACAGCCGACAAACAATTTTCACCAATTTAAATCTACCGCTGTGGCTCCCCCTCCACTAATATCTTTGGGGGCCGTGACTTGACGGCTGGTAACCGAACTTCACGCGAAAAAAAAATCACTTACCGAGATCTGCTTAGGCAGACTGTCACGCCCAGTAATGGCTAAAAGGCGTGGTGATATATTTATATTTATTTATTTATATTGAATCCATATTTAAATTTAAAAATTTTCACTCAAAATAGTTCATAGCAGTTCCTAAACTATTAACTATTTTTTCTGAGGCTCCTTATCCACTAAAACAGTATATTGTATTGTGCCTCAGTAATTTTTTTTCACTATCTTTTCTATGATAAAAAATCGGGATAGAAGCAGGGTTCGTAAATATCATGATATTTATAATAAATATCAAAATATCTGATATATAGGATATATATCAGATAAATATCACTTTTTGGATATTTATTTTTTAATTTTAGTTTTTGTACACATTTAGAAAAACTGAAAAATTCGAAAAATTTCACTTTTCCGGAGGCTATATCTTAAAAACTAAACAAGATATGGATATGCGCTCAACGGCGTTGAATTCCCCGTGTCCGAATTGACTTATAAGCAAATTTTCATACAATTTTATGCAATTTAATATTTTTAATTATTTCCTAAGGGGTACCCCTTTGGTTTTTTCAGATTTTAATTCAATTTTACCAAAAATCCTTAATCGTAGGATTATTAAAACGAAAATTTACATACATATGTATTTTGACCCACTGAATCCAGTCGTGCAATCTTCAAATGCATATGACTTCTGGTTTTCGAGAAAATGTTAAAAAACCGCTTTTTGCGATTTTTTTGGCGGAAAATTGAAAAAAAATAAAAATCGCTGAAACTATGTTTATAAGTTAACTGAAGCACGAGAAAATTAATGCCGTTGAGCGCGTTTTCATATCACATTTAGTTTTTGAGATATAGCCTCGGAAAAGTAGAAAAACTGATAAATTCGAAAAATTTCACTTTTCCGGAGGTTATATCTCAAAAACTAAACAAGATATGGAAATGCGCTCAACGGCGTTGAATTCCCCGTGTCCGAATTGACTTATAAGCAAATTTTCATACAATTTTATGCAATTTAATATTTTTAATTATTTCCTAAGGGGTACCCCTTTGGTTTTTTCAGATTTTAATTCAATTTTACCAAAAATCCTTAATCGTAGGATTATTAAAACGAAAATTTACGTACATATGTATTTTGACCCACTGAATCCAGTCATGCAATCTTCAAATGCATATGATTTCTGGTTTTCAAGAAAATGTTAAAAAACCGCTTTTTGCGATTTTTTAGCGGAAAATTGAAAAAAAAAATCGCTTAAACTATGTTTATAAGTTAACTGAAGCACGAGAAAATTAATGCCGTTGAGCGCGTTTTCATATCACATTTAGTTTTCGAGATATAGCCTCGGAAAAGTAGAAAAACTAAAAAATTCGAAAAATTTCACTTCTCCGGAAGCTATATCACAAAAACTATTTGATATTTTTATATAATGGATATATATCATTGCAAAAATATGACGATATATATCAAAATAAATATCATGATATATATCGATCGATATATATCTTCGAACCCTGGATAGAAGTAAAACATTTTATCCATCAGGAATTAATGTGCACATTATTCAGCTGTCAAATATATGTAAAATACAATCGAATACAATGAAACAAATAAAAATTTATAACAGCTATAGAAGCTGCCTTAACAATATCTTGGAATTCTGCACTATATTCTTGATATTTTTAATAAGAAATATAATGTAATTTGACATAAACATACTTCTTTATATTTTTTAATTTTAAAATTAATGAATGTCAAAAAATATGTAGCATATATTTGGTCGACCTTCTTGTTGTGTTCATTGTTCGTCAGTTATTGTTTTTGTCATGTGTCTTTAACTAATTTATATTTTGACGATAGCTGTTTTAGCTTAATTATTTTATTATTATACTCTTTTTATAAGTACTTCCCAACACTTTTATATCGCTAAAAATGAAATTAGTTTGAAGTTCTAAACATTCGACAATAAACAATTATTTATTATTCTGTCTAAAACTTTTTTCATTAATTTGTAAGCATACTTCTCTCCAATGAATACAATACATTTTAAAATTACTTTTTTCGTTTTTAATCTTACTTAGGTGAAAAAAATAGTATATTCACCTTAGGAGAGAATGCTATTCTTCTCTCATGAAAAATCATGCATTTTTCTCCCTAGAGTTACACAGAACATACTATCAATTATAAATATTTAATTTTTATTATGTAATAAAATTTTTCATAAACTTTCAACATCTACATAAGATATTTACATAACGTACCGTGTAGACCTTCGACATTCGCAAAAACTTTACATTGCAGGTGTTTAACAATCACCACCATAATCCACAACATATCACAACAACACACACATACATATACGAGTATATACATCTGTACAATGACACACGTGCAAAAAAATACACACACACAATTAGCTTGTTGGCGGCAATGTGGACAATACAATCAAATGTTGTGTCGTTTGTATGTGCCATGTGTAAGTATGTTACATATGCAAAAGTGTTTGAGTGCTGTACGTGACAAGACTATACGGTACGTAAAAGAATATATAGATTTATTTAGTAACCAGATTCGTATGTAAGAAACTACTAGATAGAAAGAGTGTGTGAAACTTATTTGTAGTTTAATCATGTGCAGAATTATTGATAAAATATGTAGGTAGAATTTTAATTTGTACTGTATATATTTATACTATATTTATTTTGCATATTTATCTAAATGTTGAATGTATTATGAGTGTGATATTAAGAAGATATTAGACGAGTGGGTATAAGTCAGTTAGGATAGTTTACGTATGGTGAAATTAAGAATGGAAGATATAGTTGAAGGTTTGTTGCGTGAATGAAAAATGATACGAGTTTATATGAATGGAATTATGATTGTGGATGAGACGTTGTTATATTTTATTTATTTATTGCTCTGTACAACAGGAATTCAGGCACAAACATATTACATGGATATAAGTTGAAGTTAGCAAGATTTGAACGCACGACCTTTTATTGTTATATACCTATATTACGAGTATATTAATTTAATTGTCTGTTTTCGGATGGCGAAAATTAATTGTTAGATGAACCTATAATTCGATTTAGCTAAGAATGCATTATTGCAGTATGATTCTGATTGGTCTGAACAAACTTCAAAACGAGGACAAGTTTAAGTTTTTAAAAAAATTATAATTTTGATGTGTCTTTTATCTATGCTGTCTGCGTCAAAATGCATAACGCGTGGAACAAGTTTTAAAAGAATACTAGAACTATTGAAAACGTTGTGGAGTAATTTATTATTAGAGTAGGAGAATTATTTATTTATTTATGTTACTTTGTACAACAGTAACTGAACTACAGCACAGGGTCCAGACTCACCGAGCCGCAATGTGGTACTTAAGTCACTTTTTGTTTGAGTTAGATTCGAAGTCGGGATCTTCGGATTCGAATGTCGTAACGCTAATCGCACCATCGTACTGTCGAACAAAAATTCTTTAATCTAATATTAAATTACGAGATAGGTGGCTCAGTGGTATCGAGTCGGCCTGTCGTTCTTGAGAACCCAGGTTCGATCCCCACAGTCGACAAACAACTTTTACCAATTTAAATCTAAGGCTGGTAACCGCGCGTCACGCGAAAAAATATATCACTTACAGAGATCTGCTTAGGCAGAGTGCCACACCCAGTAATGGGTAAAAGGCGTGATGATATATTTATTTATTTATTTAATATTAAATTGTTATCTTATATAAGACATTTTCTGAACATCCGTCTGATGCTTTCATTTTTGCCAAAAATTAATTTCCCTATATTGAAACGGACAACGAACGATTGTAGAGACATCTGCTGGCAATTGTTCTTTTATTGTAATCGAAGTATAATGAATGTTTTTAGGGTTCGTGCTACCTCATTTAACGAAAGATGATGTGTTTATACAGTGTATTACAGCAAAAATAAAATTTGTATAAACTGCATGAGAATACTTCTTTAGGAATTAAAATACTTGTATTAATACTACTATTATCTCCGAATATAAATAAGTATTACAAAAACCAGCTACCGTATTGAAAAATCTGAGTTAATAAACACTCTAACTCATCATACCCAGCAATTTGCTTCAAATCGAAGGAAGTCACTTGAGTCACGCTCTGCAATTACACCACTAGAGTGGCGGTGAACCGACAATTACCGGGTTGGCACGCGGGAAACCGCGGTTAGAACCGGTAACCGGACAGCGAGGCGGTACCGTTAACAGTTTAGAGAGAGATTTTGTTGTTGGTGATCTATATTATGTATAATTATCACCAGGTATTAATTGGTCTAATGTGACGAGATTAAAAATGTTTTGTTATGAAGATGAAATTTGTTTTCCGGGAAATGTTATTTATCTTCACAGGAAAAGCTTCAAAATCAATAAATATATTGTAGAGGAATTGGTATTGAACATAGGAAGAAATATTTTTCAAATTAATTAATTAATTTTTGCACGTTCGGCTTTTAAAAAAGTTTACTAACGGGATAGTTATGTTGTTATATTAATTCTGTTTGTTACCTTGCAACCTCGCGACTGAAATCACTACTATAAACATGGAAATAAGATACACTACGGTGGTGTGGATAGCAATATGGAATTCGAGTCCGGAGATCCCGAGTTCGAATCGCACTCAAGCTAAAAATAAACTATCACACTGCGGCTCGGTGAGCGCGGACCCTGTACTGTAATTGGGATTATGTTCCTGTTGTACAGCGTAACATAAATATATCATCACGCCTTTTACCCATTACTGGGTGTAGCACTTTGTTCTAGCAAATCTCGGTAAGTGATATATTTCTTCGCGAGAAGTGCGGTTATTAGCCGTCAAATCACGACTCCCGGAAAGATGTTATTGGAGGGAGAGCCATAGGGGTAGTTTATAACGTGGTAAAAATTGTTTGTCGAATGTGGGAATCGAACCCGGGTTCTCAAATTCACAGCCCAACTCGATTGAGCCATCTACCCCATATATGCGCAAAATAAATAAACTAAACACAATGGAAACATTTATTTTCTATAATTTAGAAATCGGTCAAGTTTTATTAATCTGTCTAGCCGTATTTTCCGATTTAAATCGATAAAAAGGATTTCCCAGTCCAAAGCAATTAAAATAAAATAACAATTTCAAATATTTCTAAATTTTAATTTCGCTATTGTGCAATAAACGAAATAATCATTGCGGTCAGTAAGTTTCCTACCGGTATCAAATATATTGGAGATCGAGACGATCAACGAATAAGAAGCTCTTACCGCCCCTCTTACTTAAATAACTATTAAGTAAAGATCCAAGTGGAAGGAATAAATGAGATTGTATGAAAATAATTATAAATTTGGATAAAGTATGGTGTAATAGGATAAGAATGTTTGGCGAGGATTCATCTAATGAGTAAATAAATGCTTCAAGGGTTCGTGTTACCCCATTTGATGGTACTTAGAGTCATGTTTAGTATATGAAATATAATTAAGATCACATCGTTAGAAATGAAGTACGAGAAAATGTTTACCTTGTTTCTGCTTATCTTATCTCTATGAGTGTGTTGACTGGTTCACTTACCTAGAAAAAGGTAAACACAATTAATATCATTTATTATTACTTAATATTTAAATACACTCTAATAAGTTAAATGCCAAAGACATTTTTTTTAGTATTTTTAGCTATATCTTCTTTTAAATAACAACAAAGACAAAATTAATTGTTGTCCATACATTTAGTGAAACTAGGTTTAATAAAATATAAAATAAACACCTGAAAAGTGGACTAGGAGGCTGAATTTTGTGAGACTTAGCCAAGTGTTTATTTTATATCTTCTTTTGATTAAATAGTCAATTATTTTCTTTTACCATATGTCAGTTTCCTATGCGTCCTACACAATAAATATTCCAAGAAATTATTTGCAAATTTCTCTTTGCACTTTTGCGTTAAATTGTAATGAATGAATTTGCTACATATATTTAACTCTATAAAACCTCTCTTTCTATCTGTACAAAGTGTTGTTATGGCTAACGGTTCACATTCGCGCGAGATGTAAATGAACTGATCACGAAACTTTCACTTACAGTTCGCATAACGGGAATTGATTCGTTTGAATGAAATGCTGAATGTGTGGATTTTCAACTGTTTACCAGTATTGGTGTTGTGAATGAACTGACTGATAGTGATAATAAGCCGGCTATACACATGCAGATTTTACTTTAACTGATGGTTTCAGCATTTGTCGGAAGTGTATTATAAATAAATTAATTAATTTTATTGTCACGCATATTTTAAAAATACATGTTGCTAAATTATATTCTTTGTAGATGACTAACCCATGAATGAATTTGTTGTTGCTTACAGATTACACAAACCACATAGTAGATATTATAATAACATAATATGATATTCAAGTATTTTATTCACCTTTTTGTAAACAGGTTTGGCTGGTCGTGGTTTCATGCAACTCTACCAGATAAAAACTAAATTTATTTGCCGCTAACGCACATCCGGTGTACAATTACTATCGCAAAGCAATTTAAATATTTCTACATGTTCTGTTTCACTCTGACATACACGATCATATATGTGTTTTCATAGGCTGTTGCATTGGCATGGAAAATTGTCCAAATTTTCGACGGGTTCAACGAACGAATAAAAACGAATAATGACATTTTAAAAGTTACTACATAATATTTAACATAATTTTTGTTAAATCATGCATGTGATTATTTTAAAATTTCATCAAAAAAGGTGAATAACCGAGTGTGATATTTATTTATTTGTTGTTCTCAACGACAGAAAGTTAATCCCAATTACAGTACAGGGTCCAGAATCATCGATCTCAAGTGTAGTAGTTCATATATCTTTTAGCTTAAGTGTGATTCGAACTTGGGATCTTCGTATTCGAATACCATAACGCAATTCATACTACCGAACAATTAGAATATACATATTTATTCATTTAATTATTTTGATATTCTGTACAAAATGAAATTAATCCCAATTACAATAGGTTATAGCAGTGGTTTCCAAACTGTGGATTGTTTCGAGGGGGACGCGCAATATAAAAATATAATTGAGACTTATGATCATATTCTCCATTCACATCAAAGCACACACGTGTTTCTAACTCACGCACGCAGTAAAATTTCCCTAGTTTAACAAACAAAGCCATAGAAATTTTATTACCTTTCGTAACATCTTATTTGTGTGAAACAGACTTTCCGCTGTAGCTGTTTTAAAGACAAAATATCGCACTCGATTAATTATAAGAATAACAAGTGGCGATATCTTTAGTGACTTCCCGATTCGAGAAACTGAAAAACAAGCGCCCATTCAGCAAACTCAAAAATTATGATTATATTGTATAAATATGCCTAATTTAAATTAAATATTATTTCCAATCTTATTACAATTTTATGTTTATAAATATTATAACATAATTTTGTTCTATTATTATGCTGTAATAAACATAATTTTAGGTTAAGAAAAAGATTTGTTATAATAAATATCTTATATAATAACAATATTTGTTTATAGTACCTATTTTTTTTGTATTCTATAAAAAAATATATTTACGATTTTTGAAGTTAGGCTGTTATAGAAAATGAAGGGGGCGCGAATATTTTTTACGGAAGAAAGGGGGCGCTGATAGAAAAAGTTTGGAAACCACTGGGTTATAGTACAATCTGGACCACTCAAATACAATCGTATTTTTAATATAAGTTGAAGTCAACGAGATTTAAATGCAAGACCTCTTGTTCGTTAACTCCTATCGATAAGTTTAATTTGAATTTTATTCAATGGACTACGATTGCCTGTATATATGTATATTAGATTATGTCATGTTCTATCAAATGGAGTAGCACGAACCCTGGAAACATTCATATCCTATCAATTTCCTACCAAGTCATTACATATTTCGTTAACACAAATCTTAAATCATATCCCTCCATTTATTACTCAAGATTCTAGGTTATTCACGCAATCTCTCACCCTCATTTACATCAATAACTCCGGTTTGTTGAGAGCTGTGCAGTATATTTAAACTGTATAAAGTTTTTACACAATTCAATAAGAAATATTATTGCAATCGATACAGTAAGTAGCAAAAAATAAATTAGAATATAACAGGATATAAAAAAAACTGCATAAAATACAGCAACATAAACAACACTGTTTGTTATGTGCTTATATATTCGGTGCAATAAGAAAGTTAACATTCCGAAACATTTAAAAATTGTTATAATTTTTAAAATATATTTTGATAGCTGGTATGTTACAACGGAGGAATTTTAAATTTACATAAGAAATACTAACTTGTAAACATAGAAATCATAAATATTTTTTAAAATCCGATCATGTAAAAATGTAACTTTAATTATGTAAATTCTCACTTTTAATAAAAAAAATAACTTTTTTTATTGAATAAGATTATATAGATATAGTTTGATTTAGAATACAAGCATCTCTCTACAGAGGCAACTATGAATCAAACTGCTTATCTTAAAACAAGGATATTTATGTTACAGAGATATGATGATGTAGCTCATGGAAAAGTACTAAAATGAATGATGCAATGTATATAAAATAAAAGGTTATGAAAAAATTAAACTTTTTGTCAGTCAAATTTGTTTAAAAATATCCCGTTTAAGAGAAAACTGTATATTTGTTTACGATGTTTACATCAAATTGTCATGTTTTAATTCCCAAATGTACAAAACTATACAACCAAACTAAGATCTTGTGCTCTCGCAGCGAGTGCCACTGCCAGTGATGGTTCAAAAGTATATGTATTTTTTGTGAATTTTTGGTTGAACCGGTTCAAAAATCAAAATTTTTAAAAATATATTTCTATATAGTTCAGAGCACGAGAAATACACTCGTTCAAACCGCATTACAATATCTCTTTTAGTTTTTGAGTTATATCGATTTTTGACTTTTTTTTAAACTCAACTTTGAGAGTCCATATCTCGAAAACTAAAAGAGATATTAAAATGCGGTTTCAACGAGTGTATTTCTCGTGCGCTAGTTAACTTATACCGAAATTTTACCATTTTTGAAAAATTTTCAATTTCTTTTCAAAATTTTCTTTTCTCAATATTTCCAAAAGTTGAAGAGATAATGTAAATCTGTGAACACCAGTGAATTCCTCGCGTGAAAATACATAGGTATGCAAATTTTTACAGCAAAATTCGCATGAATACATTTTTTATTAGAAAAAAATCGAAATTTCTTAAGGGGTACCCCTTGGCGTTTTTACGAATTTTGGCTATTATTGAATTTTTTGTAATAAAAAATGCATCCGTGCGAATTTTTCTGTACAAATTTGCATACCTATGTATTTTCACGCGAGGAATTCACTGGTGTTCACAAATTTACATTATCTCTTCAACTTTTGGAAATATTGAGAAAATAAAATTTTGAAAAAAATTGGAATTTTTTTCAAAAATTGTAAAATTTCGGTATAAGTTAAGTAGCACAAGAGAAATATCTCTTTTCGTTGAGTTTTAAAAAAAGTCAAAAATCGATATAACTCAAAATCTAAAAGAGATATTGAAATGCGGTTTGAACAAGTGTATTTCTCGTGCTCCGAATTATATAGAAACATTATATAAAAAATTTCGATTTTTGAACCGGTTCAACAAAAAAATTCACAAAAAATAAACATGCCTTCACCCATTCTGGCAGTGGCACTCTATCGTTGTAGATCTCAATAAGTAATATATTTATGCTTGTGAACTGCAGTTACCAGCCGTCAAATACATGATGTGATTTTTAAATATTTATATAAGCAAAGCAATTTCTCAATTATTTATATTGATGTTGAGTACAGTTCATTTATGCAGTAACTTATAAAATTTGGGGTGGTGTTCTCATATAATTTGTATGTTATATGTATAATAGTAGTAGCTATGAAATAAATACATTTTGTATTGTCTGCACTACAATAACTTAATCCTAATTGCAGTAGCTTATAGCGGAATCTGAACAATTCAGACACAATCATATCTTTTGGTAAAAGTTAAAGTCAGCGAGAACTCGATTTACGAATTTTGCTTGTGGAGGTGCAACACTAACATGATACTACAACTTCCAAAATAATAATTATCAACACATATACAAGATTTTAATAAACAAAATATAAAATTTTCCTAAATAGCATTCAACCCAACCAAACCTCGTTGCTAAATAAACAATCAGAGCGTTAGAAACAACAAAATTAATACCATATGTACCAAGTTACATACGCCAAGCATCTTCATCTTATGAATGAAGTATTCTACAACCTCTCATAACGACTTGAAACAAGTTATGATTTTTACTCTATAACCGAAAGAAAAAACATAAAGTATGACATACGTTCAAGCAACTATTCCCAGCCTCAGTCTTAATCTCTCAGTGTCGTACTTCTTAACGAACAGTGACTAGCCTTTCTGCTTCAATTAGCTTGAGATTACGTGGTTTCTTACTGCAAGACACGTACGCGAACTGAGTAGGTACTCATGAGAGGACATGTGTGTGTGTGTATATGTGGTTAAGTAAGGTTATAGTACCGCTAAGTTCTGCAAATAAACTTCTTCTTCTGCGGTGTAAATAGCAGTTGCTGCTGCTGTTGCGGTCGTTGGGTTGTTTCCTGAAATGACTTCAACCAGAACGAGACGAGAAAAAATGTTACAGATTGTAGCTCTCACTGTATCATATCATAGCTTTACGAGCAGTTGTAGCAGCATTGTAGCACTTAGTTTATTTGCTACTCTGTACAATAGAAACTTAATTTCAATTATAGTAGCTTATACTGAAATCCGAACCTAATTCGAATATGTTTATTGGATTGTAGATTTGAGAACTTGGGTTCGATTCCCACAGTCGACAAACAATTTTAACTACATTACTCTTGTGGCTACTCCTTCACTAACACATATTTGGGGGCCGTGATCTAACGGCTGGTAACTACACTTCACGCGTATAAATATATCATTTACTGAGATCTTATTTCTTCCGCTGATAGTTATTGGAAACTTTACCCAAAGATGGAAAAACCTACCCTACATATTTAATTTCATTAGCTGTTAGTTATTTCATTTATTTTTTAAGTCAAACTAAAAATTAAATTTTCGTTGATACAAACGAGGACTAAAGTTTTATGAATGATGTTAATTATTCACAGTTTTCAAAATGTTCTAGTGTTTTTTCTATTGTCATATATATTTTTTAAATAATTTCTACTTATTACAATCTGTCGAGATCTGCTACAGAGGAATGCCACACCCAGTAATGGGTAAAAGACGTGAAGATATCTAGTTTTAAAATTTGTTTTGTTACTCAGCACAATAGAAATTTAATCCTCTCACAGGGGGCCTACAGCTTATAGTATATATCATTAATCGAGTCGGCTTGTGGATCTTAAGAACCCTGGTTCGATCCCCACAGCCGTCAAACAATTTTGACCAATTTAAATCTACCCCTGTGGCTCCCTGTCCACTAATATCTTTGAGGGCCGTGATTTGACGGCTGGTAACCGCACTTCACGCAAAAAAAATACTTACCGAGATCTGCTTAGGCAGAGTGCCACACCCAGTAATGGGTAAAAGGCGTGATGATATATTTATTTATATTAACCATTCGAACACACTCGTATTTTTATATAAGCTGATGTCAACAAGATTTTAATAAGATCTATATCAGTTTAATTCGGCCAATTACCAGTCTATATGTAAAAATTATATTATTTACCAATTAATTTGTATATTCTAACAAATCATAAGTTCGTTGAACAAATGCTTCACACCCGAAAGCCATTATATTCGGTTTTGTTACGAATTTCATACATTTATTTAAATATTAAATGTTTAAACAAACATATTCTAAAGCCCGATGCTCCCGTCACGCAAGCCTCTATATTTATTTTTGGCAAAATTTGCATGGTTTAATATTGCATTTTACACTTTGCCGATGACAGATATAAGTTGAAGTTAGCGATATTTAAACACATCACCTGTTGCTTACGGCGCAAGTTTTACTTAAGATGACCATAAGAGCCATGGATACAAGAAGTTGCTTTTTAAGATCATAATTAAATATAATTTCATTAGTGTTCAAATAACAAACAAACTATAATTTTAATGATTATTTTCGCCACAGTTCCACGGATCAAGTGACCTTTGATAAGTATAAGTAGTATACATTGTTTGTAGTATTGCAATAGGTATATTAACATGTAGATCATTTCTCAAGATAATTTTATGATATATACACTTTGATCTTGAATTCAAGGTAAAACATGATAATAATTTATAATTCGATCAAAAAAAAATGTGAATCAACAATTAATTTATGAAAAATAATATTCTGTTTGGAATTCTTGTACTTGCACTTTGTAGAATGCGAAGCAAATAGCCCACACAATAAAACTTGCTGTAAATAGTTTCTAATTGTGCTATGTATACGTGTAATTAATCTGTATCAATAATTAACATTCTTACAACATTAATTAATTGTTCTTATGTGGGTTGCAAGGTCTCGTCTCTCTGTATACCAGGATCTAATAATATTTTTACTTTTGAAGAAAAATCATATTTCATAAATAATAGTTGTAAATCCTATATGCACATAAAATTTTCCGAAATAAATAAATAAATTAGCTATTATTATTCTCTTGGATGTTACTAATGTCAAATATATATCAACACGCCTTTTACCCATTACTGAGTGTGGCACTCAGCGGTAACAGATCTCGGTAATTGATATATTTCTTAGTGGCGCAATAGAATAATTACAAAAAAGTTACATATAGCAATTGCAGTCCAAATAAAATAAATATTCATATACCATCAAGTCTTTTACCCATTACTGGGCGTGGCACTCTGTCTTAACAGATATCGGTAAGAGATATATGTTTTTCGCGTGAAGTGCGGTTACCAGCCATCAAATGACGGCCCCCAAAGATGTTAGTGGAGAGAGAGCCACAGGGGTAGATTTAATTTGGTGAAAATTGTTTGTCGGCTGTGGAGATCGAACCAGGGTTCTCAAGATCCACCATTGAGCCACCTACCCCTATGTACCATGAATATGGCCTTCCTTCCCTAAGAATGAAAGAATCCATTTTCTTTTCTTAGTTGAAAGAAGAAAATTCACTTTCTAACAGGATTTGAAAAAATACATATTTGACACCGGCTCAGATGCTAACAGTATTTCTCTGTGTGTTAATTTGGGAGGCATTAGAATCATCTTTGATTTGTTAAAGTTACTGCAGCAATACTTGTCTTGGGATCTACGTGTTGCGTACAACCGTCGTCTCTGTTAGATACAAGGCCTAGAATGTCACACTGGTTTCCAAGTAGAAATGGCGGAACGAACGTTGCTCTTTTCGACGATTTTGGAGATCGGTACGAGATTGATTAAGTCTTCTTATAAACAAATTTAAGTTGTTTTAGTTTATTTTTTGAGTGACAGTACCCAATTTTCATAATTCTAATTTTACATACATTAATTATTTAAATAGTATGTGTATGTTTGTGCAAAAATTGGACGTTAGCATTTTCTATTAAATTATTTTCGGAAAATGCACTTCTTGCGACCAAGTTCATGGCTGGTTTCATCAACAAAAAATTAAATTTTAAACAAATCGAAAGTATAACAGCAATGCCAATTATTCTACTTGACTTTTGACTAATTTTGATTTGCTTTTATTTATTTAAACCAAGTTTATAATTTAACAATAAAAATTAAATTAATAACTTTTTTGAGTTCCACAATTTCAGCCTCCAAGTCAACCTACTAGGTATATTATAATACTGTGGAACTTAAAAAAAAAATTAATTTAATTTATATTATTGAATTTGTTTCACAATGTATTGTCAACTTGGACAAATTTTGCCTTTTTTATAATTTAACTATTGTTGGTGAAACCGGCCATTAATGTTTCTGTTTTTTTTTGACATTCCAGTACTTGTGTATAACGTAGGCGACGATACAATTAGTATGTTATTATTTCTTTATTCGGACAGCCTGTACTTAATTCATGAAAATAAAATTATTGGAATCTTCTTTTTATGGAAATCTATCTGTTGGCAAATGTCTATATTTACATGTATAGATCTCTTAAACCTATATTCAGCGTGTACTCGTATGAATAAGTTTATTAATTCGTTCTTGTTGGACGCACGAAAACTCTGAAAAGACTCAAGACCCATTTTATTCATTGAACATTGCACAATGAATAAAAACATGAAAGCAACGATTTGAATGTCTTAAGACTATAAGTTCCTTCGCCGACATCATATAGTATTTAAATTTCTTAGTCTGGACCTCTGATGGTTTACGAATACAAGTAGTAAAGAACTGTAGTTGTGAAAGGGCTAATCGTGTAGGGATATGCACGGTACATGCGCCTGCGCGAGCTACGAGGGGTCCCTTCCGGTTTGGTGTTTCCGGCCGACAACTTAAGACACATGTCTGGTATTTATCTTAAAGAAACCAGCCATTAGATTTAGATGTGTAACATCAACTCCACTCATATCTTGTCATTAATTTATCTTCCCTACGATCGCTAAAATAGTTATTTACGTAACCAGTTATGAAAAGGTTGATATTGTTTGCCAAAATGAGCGAAGCGAGTTTTGCAAATTATGTGATTCAAATAATATATCGTTTTCATAACGTATTACGTACAAAATTTTATCTAATTCCGCTAAAATAATTTTTAAAACACATAAAATTCTAGATTTATGACAGCTCAGTATATTTTAAAATCAATAAATCAATTTACCAAAGCGTTGCTGTGAAAATAAATAAATAAAATTTTTAAATTTAAAACTTATATCATCATTGAAAATGAGTACTGAATCCGAGACGGACCTTTCTTCTGATATCGAAGAATCTCCGAATTCTGAAAAATTATTAAATGTACTCGTATATAAATCCTAAAAAAAAAATTGAGAAAATTCAAACTGGCAACATTTATTACGTAACTAGTTACGTAAAGAATTTTTTACATAACTCTTGAATGACAGTTATGAAAAAATTGATATTTCATAACCTCAAAAATTCATGTAAAACAGGACTTTTCATAACGGAATTAGGTAAAATAAGTTTTTGTGCCTTGGTCCAGTAACACTAGTTTTGCATAACTCAAAATCGTCCTGTTTCTGGCCTAGACCGGTAAAAACTAGGGATTTTCATAACGGAATTAGGTAAAATAAGTTATTGTGCCTTGGTCCAGTAACACTAGTTTTGCATAACTCAAAATCGTCCTGTTTCTGGCCTAGACCGGTAAAAAATAGGGATTTTGCTAAGGTTAGCATTGGCATCAACTGGCTGTCCGTATTTTGTAATGTGTTGAGTGCTTCGAAGTTAGAGGTTTTTACCAATTTGAGAGGCAAATTGTAAATTCAAACGTATAAGTAATTATAATTGTATAGCGAATAAAATTATGTATACAGATATCTATCTTTAATAAATAAATCAATAATTTCATTTAAATCAGCTTAAAAAATCTTGTGTATTACACGTTTAGAAATAGTACAATTTAGAAAATAACGGATCTCTTTGAAGATATCAAATCTTTTAACATTTTACTATTGTTTGTATTGTTTTCCTACTTATCTACATTTAAATCTTTTATTAATAACAATTAATTAATCGATTAATCCTAATTTCCTATTGTAGAAAAAATATTGTGTACATTTCTGGTAGAAAGTATCATTCAGACCTTGACTAGTTACAGCCCTCGCTACGGTCGTGCTACAATCTCTAGCTTCGGTCCGCAAACAGCTACTTTCAATCCTTGGTATATAAATAACGGTTGTGATTCTATACAACAGGAACTTAATCCCAATTACAGTAGCTTCTAATGGAATTTGAACCACAAAGGCATAATTATATTTTTTTATAAATGAATGTCAGGGAGATTTTAACGCCCGGACTTTTGTTTGGAAATTAGTACTCGAAAATTTTGTCACTGGGCTATGATTGCCTACAGGGAAAATATGTGTTCTACTCAGATCTGCAACTGAGCATCTTCCTCTCAATGTAAAAAATTCTAACAAAATCGTACTTATTTCGCAATACTAAATATTTACAATATCTGTACGAAAATATAATATTCATTCATAGAAATAAAAGTTAAAGGGCACTTATAAAAAGTATTATAATTGATAACAAATATCAGTTAATACTAAATTATTATATAAATAAATGTGATCTTCATTCATAAGAAGTATATGTTAAAGATCAATGATGACTCACTTATTTTGTAAGTGATTTTTTCAGAGATTTCTCAACGTCATCTAATTCTGCTAATCGTACTAATAAATATTTAAGTTTGCTAAATTGTTGTTTACGTAACAGACGATGTAAAAAAGCTTCCAGGAAACCACAATATTAATATATTGGATTCTTAAAATTAAGATTTTGCATAATTAAAATTGATCTTGGAATTTCAAAGTTGATTTACAAGCTTACTATTCTTCTTAATTTATAATTTCTTTATTTTATTTTGTACCAGAGATAAAAATAGCAAACAGTTGGAAATTTAAATATCGCTGATTTCAACTTAAATAAAAAATACGATTGTGTTTGAGTGCTTCGCACTCCATTGTAAGCTACTGGATTTCGAATTAAATTCCTGTTGTGCAGAGTAACAAATAAATTAATATATTAATTAATATTTGTATATCAAGGCAAGAAAATTTCTTCTGGAAGATGCACCTTACAGAATACGTCTATAATTTGTTTATACTGCCTTATCAGAAAGTTTAGAATAGTATATTGAAAAAATAAATGTGGGGTAGGTGGCTCAGTGGTATCGAGTCGGCCTGTGGATCTTGAGAACTCTGATTCGTTCCCCACAGCCGACAAACAATTTTCACCAAATTAAATATACCCCTGTGGCACCCTCTCCACTAACATCTTTGGGGGCCGTGATTTGACGGCTGGTAATCGCACTCCACGCGAAGAAATATATCACTTACCGAGATCTGCTTAGGCAGAGTGCCACACCCAGTAATGGATAAAAGGCGTGATAATATATTTATTTTATTTTAAATGTTACAAAATTAGTCATTGTAAAACGTGTTTACCTTACTATTTTTCATACATCACGTGCATATAATTTTTTATTAAAAAATATATAATAAAATTCTTAGATGGTAATACTGATAGATTGAATAAATATTTGGAATTAAATTTATTTTGACAATTATAAGTTAGGGTAGAGTTCAAATCCATAATTATTTAGGTTATGTTATAAAACTAAATACCTTTAATTTTTAATAAAAACGTATTTTGCAGTTTAATGTAATTATTTCATTATAAAAAAATATAATTGCAATAATTTTAAATGACCTGAGAAATGACAGGTAACTATTAGACTTATGTTTGACATTTTTATAACTAGACAAGTTGACAAATTAACAAAAAATATCCCCAAAACCAATTGCACAAAAATCACTTCGTAAACGCGATATAGGAAAATTAGAACTTTAGAACACATATCGTTGTTTTACGGTTGCCATATATACAGGGTGTTTCACAACTTAGAGCAAAAAATTAAAGGGTATATTCTGTACGACGTGCTGATCATGAAACAAAAAGATTTTTTTTTAAATCGCAAAACTATTTTCCATGTTTCCCAGTCCAAAATTTTTTGTTGCCACTGCCACTGGGTGGATGATTATGTTAAAGTTATTAATTAAATAAAATTCTATTATAAATAACTGCTAATAATTGAATTGTGTAATTATTCTTTCGTAGTTGATACCTATTTCATTGTTTGTGTTTAATAGGAAAGCGAATCCAGTGCAGTATTACAAAAAATGTTTTAGGTTAACAACCCTTAATTTTTCGAATTTAAAAAAAAATCTTTTTGTTTCATGATCAGCACGTCGTACAGAATATATCTTTTAAATTTTTGCTCTAAGTTGTGAAACAGCCTGTATAACTTTAGTTTCCTTCCCTAAAGAAGAAAATTTTATTATCTGAATGGGTCATGAAAAAATCCTAATCTGTCACATTTATGTTTGTGAATGAAATAATTGATTACTTCTTATATCCTGTTTTGATAGAAATATTTGCTGGAATTAATTTATGCGATATTATAAAAAAAATCCTTATCTCTGCACGGATGTTGTGAATGTTGGGATTCCCTGACACTCAATTATTTTTATTTCTAATTATTATTATCATGTTTATACTTATGTCTTGATGTCTAACTCTATAATATTAAAATAACAATAATAAAAATAACGTTAAGTAGAACGACATTGATAAACATGAATAAACAAATATCGTCATAATTTTTCTTTTAATCACTAAGAAATTTATACAACTATATGTCTAATGGCTGATTTCACTATCAAAAGTTAAATTCTAAACTTAGTTTACATAAATAAAAGCTAATCAAAATTACATGTCAAATGGATTAATTTACATTCGATTTGCTTTTATTTACTTAAACCATATTTAAAATTTTACTTTTACTGGTTAAACAAGTCGTAAATGGTTCAAATTGCAGTATATGCTCTATAATTAACATGCAGTTCCTGTTGTGCAGAGTGAATTAAATAGAAAATAAAATTGTTGAGAACTGCTGTGCATTCCAAGAAGATTAAATAGTGAAAACCGACAAAGACGTTCAGATGAATTCGTATAGTAGTATAGTACGATTACAGTTGATACGCAGCTACTGCTACGTGATTATGAATAACATTTTTGGATACAATTACGTGTGATAAGTTTACAAGATAAATCTTAAATTTTTCAAAGCTCAACATAAGTTATTCAATTACTAACATACGTAAAGCAAAACATTGATATTTTATTATAACCTACATATCGTTGCGTTATGTCCTATCAAATCGGCTAGCATGAACTCTTGAAACATTCATTAGATTCATCCATGCTTCATCTACATCCATAATACTCATATCACGTTTGCATGATGACTTCGATAACGTGGATTCATTGGAATGAGATTGCTTGAATTTTCCAAGTTTTGTATTCGCGAAGTCCAATGCATTTTATCACCGTTTTATTACATTTCACAGAATAATACAGTAGTTATTTGTATATCAAGGCAAAAAAGTCAGATTTGTTTCTGAAGGTGTCGTCTCATTTTTCGAGTCGAAGGCGAGAGATATAAAGCACTTCATAGACGAATGACACTTTCTTCACGCTGTATACAAATTATTTTTTTCAGTACCTTATCAAAAAGTATAAATTTTATGCCTATGGCACACTATAGCACAATTAGAGGCTCCTCTATTTCCATCGAAGAGCTCATCGATGAAACGAACGTATCTCATTTCACTCGTATCTTTTGTGTCTCACTTCACGTTAGCATATTTTTGAAATTGAGTTTTTCTTTCTGAACTTTAGAAGCTTTTATTGTTTGTGATGAAAAGTATTACTTTCTTCTCGCAATTGAGGGAAGAAAATTTTACTATCTATCAAGGACATAAAAAAGTATATTTCAAGAGTTCGTTTTACCCCATTTTATGGGATATAGCATAATGTTATGTTATGTATACGTTCGTCTTATCTTTCGTTTAAATAATATACCTTCCATCATATCCATCAATTTACTCTTAGTTTGTCTAAAACTTTTACAGCTGATATTTTTAATGTTGACAATTGATAAAATTATTTATTCATTCTTATCAAAACTCTCAAATCTCGAAATACTTATTTTTATCAATTTCAATCTCACGTGTTCTTTGGAACAATAACAACTTCACGATTAATAATATCCTAATATCTTCAACTGCAATACAAAATATTATGATAAATTGAATATATTTAATATTGTAAAATTTCCCCATACGAAAACAACATGAATCATTGTTTTGGAATTTAAACACAGTTATATCAAATCAATTACGTTTTTTCACCGTGCGAATGAACAACACTCGTTTCTAGAGTATTTCCTTATTTCCTAGTTAGTGTAAAGGCTCTCAAGTTGTTGTGGCAGCATTGGCAGCCTCGCTACACCGTACACCGTACATAATTAACAAAGAAATTAAATTGCGCTTGGCCGCGACCAGCCAACCATGATCTGACGTAACTACAACAACAACGACGACAACGAGCTAAGATTGTCAAGTTCTTCTTCTTCTTCTTCTTGGTACCAGCTACTGTATGGCAAAAAGTTGGTACCTACTCAAAACATCATCACTGAAGAAAAAAATTTAATACATTTGCCAGAAAATGTTATTTCTAATGGACTGTGAAATTACTTTATATTTTTAAGTACTAGTAATAATACATGAAACTATCTTATAATGACTTCTTTTTCCTATATCTTCTTATTTCAGGGTTAATCTAATAAATTTTTCAAAGGTTCGTGCTACCCTATTTTATGGGGCATAGTACGATATTATAAATGCATAGTTTTTCACTAAGTTTCAAGAACACAATAACCGCAGTACGTAAAACTCGCATTTATAATTAAGAAAACATTTCACATTCCACTACTTGATTACAACGCAATTATATTTATTATTAAACAATAATTACTAATCAAGTAATTTACGCTGACATTAATGACTTGATATTAATTAGACAAGTGATTTTGCGATCATATCGCCAAGCTAACGAATTACAATTTATTAATTCTACTTGGTGCATCGGCGTTCTTAACAAGCAAGCAAAGAAGCATTCATAAGAAACGAAGATTTGATTTATTTTCAATACGGCGGCATGATTAGCGAAGAGCTAGCGAGCAACTTTGTAAATGTTGGTTAGTTGTGTTTCCCACGATGTTGAAGTGGAAATGGATTATGTTATGGTAATGGTAGCGCAGCCGATGAGAAAGCGATTCTAAAGCTGTTCTAAAGCGATATTTATGCTATAAACTAACATATTCTCAAGATTAAATGTTCTTTATTGGCAAATAGCACGAATGTTTCAATGTTTACTCCTGTAGCAGTAATATATTGCGCAGATAAGGAATTTGTACATATATAGGTACTATATTTTCTGCAGTCACACATGTTTTCTAAATTATTGTAGAGAAAACTACTTTAATATAAGAAGAACTTTTAATATTAGAATAATAATAATAATATATCATCCATTACTAGGTGTGGCAATGTGCCAAAGCTGATATCAATAAGTGATATATTTATGCGCGCAAAGTGCAGTTGCTGGCCGCCAAATCACAGCCCCTAATGCAGCGGGGAGCCACAAGGGTAATTTTAATGTGGTGAAAATTGTTTGTCGGCTGTGGGAATCAAACCCGGCTTCTCAAATTGATAATCTGATACAACTGATTCACCTACCCCATTTTTAACATCAACTCTTGTGGCTTCCCCTTCCACCAACAACTTTGGGGGCCGTAATTTGACAGCTGGTAACAACACTTCACGCGTAAAAATATATCTCTTACCGAGATCTACTAAGGCAGAGTGCCACACCTAATAATGGGTAAAAGGCGTGATGATATATTTATTTATTTTAGTTATTTAAAAATATTTAAAACTTAAAGTAATTGTTTTAATATTAAACAGAAAAATTGGGGCAGCGGCAGAATTTGAATTCCGACAGCTTCGATCTCATGAGTTTTTAAATTAGCTCTAATTGTGACATCACTAAAAACCGAACAAATCCAACTATCTCCTTCCAAATTTTTCTCTTTCTAACCAACAATTAAATAGTCGAGCCGGGCCTCTTATTCCACTCATCCATTGCAACATCACACATCATCTCTCCTTTCTCAATGTATTCTGTTTGTAATGGTCAACTAGACAAGTGAAGATCACGGTCGCTTGACCTATTTCATTTGCAGGAGTCGTGAAGCGTGTTCGTCTTGTCATTTGTTCACTGGTGATTCATGGCTGCTAGATGTATTGAACAAACATATGATAAGTTTGTTATTGATGCTGAATTCCTTTTCATTAAAGTCTTGTCGTAAAATGAAGAAATGATTGCCTTCGCAATTGCCATTGGACGAGGGATATCAGTTTAGGGATTACTGGTTCATATAATAGGAGAGTTTTAAATTGGTTTAATTATGAAGCACTCTTAATAAAATTAGGAACTGGTAATGGGCATTTTATTTCTACTTTGTAACTATATACAACAAAGATTCTAAAACAAGGATCCATGGGCCAACAACCCCAAGAGATTTTTAATAACATTAGGAATTTTAAAAATAGTAAATACATACATTTATAATATCATACTATACCCCATCAAATGAGGGTAGCACGAACTCTAGAAACATTCACAGAACTCATCAGATTTATCAAAGAATTAGTCTTCGTCAAACATTCTAATTATAACATATCATTCTCGCTTGAAACACGTTCATCTTTCTTCCATATAAACTATGTAATTTATTTCTCACATTCGCAATAATTCATCACACAACAAAACTTCAATCACATCTATCCATTCGCTTTTATACAACCGTTTCATTTATCTTTCATTCGAAGTACGCTCCATTTGCTGAAATTATCGCAATTCACTCTCACGATCACTCTGCGCTTGTTTTTGAAAGTAAATTCCATACAATTCTAGTTAAACACTCTACAATAAATGAAAAAAATTCATATTACCAAGTGACAAGGGGTTCCTATAATTATTTAAGTAAACGAAACAAAAATGTTAATATATACCCTTACTTACTCAATGGTATCGAGGCGGCCTGTGGATCTTGAGAACCCTGGTTCGTCCCCACAGCCGACAAACAATTTTCACCAAATTAAATCTACCCCTGTGGCTCTCCCTCCACTAACATCTTTGGGGGACGTGATTTGACGACTGGTAACCGCACTTCATGCGAAGAAATATATCACTTACCGAGATCTTCTTCGGCAGCGTGCCACATCCAGTAACGGGTAAAAGGCGTGATGATATATTTATATTTACTTAGATATGTTAAGAGTTAACAAATGACAAGTCACGTGCTTGAAACATAAGAAAATACAAGCTTGCAATTGATTAGAATTAAGCTGTAGAATAATAATATGAGCATCTTTATATATTTAGAATTAAATTAATAATGAAGGTATTATTTAACAGTTGTAGATAGAATTAAATTAATTTATTTAAAGTTACATTTAACAAACTTCTTTTAAGATGATTTTCTTCGATTTCTTTTGATTTGTTTCACTCAGATCGTTTGTATGATCTCTAAATAAATAAATAAATATATTTATTTATTGTTTTATTTCAAGATCATCGCATATTTTACCCATTACTGGATATGGAGTTCTACCATAACAGATCTCAGTAATGCAATTACCAGCCATTAAATTGCGCCCACCAAAGATATTAGTGTAAGAGGATCCACAAGTATAATTTTAATGTCGAATGAATTTTCCACTATATTATAATTTAGCACAAGCTTTGTGTATGTGTTTGTTTGTTTACTTGTACCTGTAGTGTTACATATTACAACCATTCTGGTGGTTTGTCTCTTTCAATGTGCAACAAGTGGCTGTCGTGCGTCGTGTCAAGTTGTTGTACAATGTGACAAGCATATGTGGTGGTGGCCGGGTGCAGTAGTGTGTTGTGGATGTGACAAGATCGACAGATGTGGCCGGTGGTGGCGTGGGAACCTGCAGCGGCCGTAAGGTCACCAGACACACGCATTGTCAAACAATTATAACCCATTTGTAGTTATACGTCCAAGAGAACAAATACGAACAGAAGTACTAGAAGATGTAATGGAGTGTATCGGCTCGGTGCCTCGATGTATCGATATTTTATGCTGATTTGAACAACAGTTCAAGAGAATATTATTTGAAGAATGCATAGATTTATGTTTTAAAAAACTGTCACTGTTACTGTCATATACGAGTATATACAAATTAAACAAGATATGAGTTTGCCAACTTTACCATTTAGTTTAGGGCTGCAAATCAAACCTGAACTTGAACCCAAGCCGGATCGGCTCTTCGTCTTAAACCATGAACCCGAACCGAAGTATACATATAGCACTGGGTAATTTAACTAAACCGAACAGGTGAATAGTTTTTTTTTTCGGTTTAAACCGATATATCCTAAATATTTAGTACGTGTAAATATGTTTTTCTACGATTACTATGAAAAGTTGACAATTGCGCACTCATTTGTCATTCTAAAGTTGCCGTTTTTTGTGGAACAATCGAAAAATATCTTTGTCGCGCGTTGCCATTGGAGACGTTAAATGCGCGCGTTTCTAATGGCAACGCGCGAAAAAGATAATAAATGCGCGCTTATTTCAATAGTTACCAGGGATACAAACAAAACAGAAACTTGTCACATTAACATTTGACAGAACGAATTTATTTTCAGTACGTATATGTTTTTTTAATAATTTAAGATGCAATCGTAGAAAAAATTAGGTGTGTATCACGAGCGTAAAGTGTCTTTGTTCCTCTTACACTATTGCAGCGCGAGCCGAAGGCTATACGTTTTTTAATAAATTTAAGATGCAATTGTAGAAAAAATTATGTATGTATTACGAGCGTAAAGTGTCTTTGTTCCTCTTACACTATTGTAGCTCTAGCCTTTGGCTCGCGCTGCAATTACCGTGTTCGAGTAACAAAGAATCACTTTACGCTCTTAATACACAAATAACTAATATGTAAATTTAAATTGGAAAATTAAAATTACAATTATTTTATAAAAAATCGTTGCAAAATTTTATTATTTTAAGCCGGAAAGTATGATGAATCGTGAACAGAAACCAAACGTTTTTTCAACGGTTTGCAGCCCTGATATAAATTAATAGGTACAATTTTTATTGTACAAAATATTAAATTGGCTATATATAAAAAATTAAGCAAAATTTAAAAATGCACTGAATTTCCGTGATTTAATTAAGTTATAACTATGTTATGACTCATAACATCCGTGATTTGTTTAATAGTTTACCGGTTTCAGAATATAAACACGTTAACGTGAATAAATATTATTTTTTGAAATTCTTTTATGAATAACGTCATTGTCATCATTTTAGAAGGTGATCAAGTATGTCTGTGGTCTGTTTGTTTTTATTTAACGCCATGGTTACAATTGTTTTATACCATATTTATAAATACATTTTTTATTTAAACGTCAAAATGTGGTCAACTATAATTTGAAAGACTGTACAATTAATATATATTATGATAATCAGGAGAAGTAATCTTTATATTATTGTTATTTTGAGTTCTGTTTGTATTAATAGTGTTATATTATCATTGTGTTTTATTTTCATTTACTTGACTGTTTTCACAAGTCAGTATAGTATTATTACCGTACATGTAAGTGATATATTTATTCGCAGGAGTAGTTTTAATGTGATGAAAACTGTTTGTCTGCTGTGGGTATCGAACCCGGGTTCTCAAACACACAGGCCGACTCGATACCACTGCGCCACCTACCCTATACTTATAACTATATGAGCATTAAAAAAAAGTGAAACATAAATTATCTGTAAGATAAGTGAAAGAATATAATCGAGAGTCGTAGCCTAGTGGATACAATTTGCATTTATGAAGCAAATAATGCACGTTCAAATTTGACTTCAATTTATATTAAAAAATACGTCTGTGTCTAAATAGTTTGCATTCTACCATAAGTTACTGTAATTGGGATAAAATTCTTTCCGTCCACATACATAAAATAATTCTGGCCATAGCAAAAAATTCTTTAAAACGATAATATTTCATTCACTCGTCTATCGTTCAACGCTTACTATGTTATTTTCTCTCATCTCCGGTTGCAAAACAGGTCAAAGTTCCCGGATGTGCAAAACAACTTCCGGGTTTATCTTGCGACACTGTAACGATTTTACAGCCTCCTACAGCTTCAGTGCTGCACAAAAACTTCACCAATGAATAAATGTGCATGCGGAAAAATCATCCAGCTCTGTCATAAGATGTACACGTACAGTTTATTCAAGAACGTCAGCATAAAATTGTTCGTTTCGTTGGTTGATGCATTTCACATGTGACATTCTACTTCGTCTCTCATGATTTATTATCTAACATGATGTCTGCGTTTTATGTTAATCTAGAGATTTGTTAGTGTTGTTGTTGTTAAGTTGTCAACACTGCAGTTATGATGTCGTTGAGTTGTGTAACTTCTTATTTATGGCAGAGGTCTTTCGATAACTTTCGATATAATTTGTTTATTTATTAAATGTGTTTAAGGTCGATATTTCAATCTTTCAAAGTTCCTAATAAATTTATCTGTCAAAAAAATAAACAAAAAATAATGCGTTTAAATTATGAAAATTATGTTAAATGTGTTATTTTTCGTTAGATAGATAAATTTATTGCGAACTTTGTTAGGAGATTGAAATATTGGACCTAAATAAAACATGACGTTACAAAATTAAAAATATGATATAATATAAATAATGTTTTTTTAAAATGATGTATTTATTTTCTTATTATGTTCCATGAAATGAAATAGCTTGTACGTTTATTCAAATCGGTTAAACCGTTCTCGAGATAAATGGCCACTATTTTCATTCCATAAAGCGTCGGGACCCTATAGTACATGTTGAACAAAGATCTAAATAATACATGGTTTTTTGAACCAGCTATTTATGGAATAAATTACAAAAATTTCTAGATTTCAGTCAATTGCCATCTATATTTAAATTTTTCTTAATAAATTGAAATCCAAAAATTTTTGTTATTTATACCTACAAAATTTTGTTCAACTCGTTTTAGCAGTTTTCAAAATTACCATTTCAAACATTTATAAATTAATCCTACAATTAATTTTCAGCAAACATTCTTAACGTCACGCACCATCCACATTCATAATTCCTTTCAACAAACTCATTTAATCTTTCAATTATACAGGGTGTTTCAGGACTAGTGTAACAAACTTTAACAGCTTATTCCTGAGGTCATTCATATGACCATAGGTCCTATTCCTTCTAGTTACCAAAATACAAGAGGTTGAAGTTCTATAAATAACACGACATATTCAAATTTTTGTAATCAAGATACTTTCGGAAAACAAGAATTTTATTGAAAGGTCATACCTTATTTGTCTTAATTAAAAATTGTTGTACTTTTGATTGTATTATTGTTTCATAATGGATGGTTATAGTACTGCTGAATATTCAGATATGATTTTTATTTATGGATTATATAATGGTAATGCCAATTATGCGTCCAGAGAATACCAAGAAGATATCCAAATAGAAGACAACTTTCCCATCCCCTATTTGCGCGCATTTTTGTTTTCCGAAAGTATCTTGATTACAAAAATTTGAAAATTTCGTGTTATTTATAGAACTTCAACCTCTTGTATTTTGGTAACTAGAAGGAATAGGACCTATGTTCATATGACATTTTTGGCTCAAAATGACCTCAGGAATAAGCTGTTAAAGTTTGATACACTAGTCCTGAAACACCCTGTATACATACATTTATTCCTAGGTTTCCTAGAGATCTTAGCTTGTCCACGTAATCTCTCACCCAAAATTTCGCCAATATTTCATTCGACGTACGTTCCACAAGCCCAAACCATCTCAACTGTGTTATTTAATAAACTATCTATCTATTTTCAAGTGTTAAACGTCTTTGTGTATTTTTATTGTAACTTCAACCTATATTTAAAAAAGCATTAAAATATCGTCCAAAATTAATTGTTATCTTGCTATCTATAATTACCATCTGTGCGTAAGAGATCTCTCTTGTACTTGTGACATTGTACACTGTTACGAAGAGTGTGGTGACTGTTGCTGTTATTTAGTATCTTGTGCTAAGTATTGTGTTTGTGTTTTACAGTGTAGAGGTCAGGAGGTCTCAGCGCCATGCCGTTCGGTCAATTGGTTCGACTCAAGACGCAAACGTTCAACATTCAACGCAATAATAATGTTACATACGAGGAAACTGGGAAAAACATCGCGCGTACAAAATTACCCGGAAAGTAGAAGATTAATTTATTATTAACAAGGAATATATTTCTGATAAGTTATTAATTCAGTAATCATTAGAAACTATTTATTTGCTACTCTGTACAACAAGAAAGTTAATACATTATATCAATTATAGTATGTCGAATAAAAAAGTATGTTGGTAAAACTGAGAGTGGGAGATTGCATGAACGATCTACTATCCTAAGATCTTGAGAAAGAAATGGATGAATATGATGAAGGGATTGTTGCGGGAACAAAAGATGAATCAATATGAAACGTGGTGTATCAGCGACCAGATCGCGCCATATAGAATTATATTTGCGGCAATAGAATCGCTGTCCTCTGTCAAGTAAAAATTATAATTTTACCTAATAAAGCATAAAATAACAGGTGCTGTTTGTACCAGATGGTACACAAAATTGACAAAAGCTATGTTTCTACTGTAAAATTATTGAGAATAGAGTACTAATTATGGAATTATAGAAGGCGCGATCTTACCACAAGATAGGATTGTTTGTCGAATATTAATTGCAGAATAAAATTAACAAATATTTTAGGGATTCGTGCTACCCTATTTAATGTGACATATTATGATGTAATGTAGTTGTATATATCATAAGCGAATAACATGGGAAATAAGTTTTTCTTTGTCATTGCGTCTGATTATTTTCCAGGTAAAATATTCAAATGATTGTTTAGAATAATAAATTCTGCATAGTCTACATACTATATTATAGTTATTTAGTTTCTGTTAAAATAAAGTATGACAATTAAAGGTTGTACATTTGTTTATATTTGTTCCAGTTTCATGACTAACTATGTAGATAATATAATTAATTTTAGCAGTAATAAATAAATAAATATATCATCACGCCTTTACCTATTACTGGGTGTGGCACTCTGCCTAAGCAGATCTCGGTAAGTGATATATTTTTTCGCGTGAAGTGCGGTTACCAGTCGTCAAATCACGGCCTCAAAAGATATTAGTAGAGGAGGAGCCACAGGGGTAGATTTTTAAATTGGTGAAAATTGTTTGTCGGTTGTGGGGACCGAACCAGGGTTCTCAAGATCCACAGGCCGACTCGATACCACTGAGCCACTTACCCCATAATGAAATAAATAAAATGAATTGTATTAATTGATTTACATGCATAATTTAATTCTCTAATGACCAGTTTTATAAATGACAAATTAATTTACTTCCAAAGTAAATAAAATGTATTCATTCAAAGGACAGTCGAACTATGCCATAAAACATATAAAATTGATTCAAATTTGTTAATTTAACTACATTAACTATGGAAGTATATATTATATTCTGTCTTTTGTAAAATCGGACATGAAACTTTAATTTGAAACTTTATTTTTTTATATAAAGTAATCAGGAAAGCAATTTAATTCACATATTATTCATCTTTGGTACAGTTTTCACGGGACACCCTGTAACCTACTATTAATGAACCTATAGAATCCTCATAAATATATATTTCTATAAACGAATCAACCCACAATTCATCGCAACCATCAATTTCAATCACATATCGATATATCCTCCGATATGAGGGTACTTCGTTATACGATATAACTTATACCATAGTACCATGGTGAAATCTTGTCCCAACTCTTACAAACTCCTTCTCTCTCTCATCTGGTGTCTCCGTCTCTGTCTCTCGCACATTGTGAGAAGAGAGACACTGACAGGAGAGGTGTAATATTTCATGCGGTCATGTGCATACAATGCATAATGCACCAGCGTCGAACTAACAACAATGCACGCATAGTGTATGTACTGGACCCAGGTTTGTGGGGGCGTAGGAATACATAGCGAACGTACACACACAGAAAGAAATCAATGCGTAAAGAACTTAAATAATAAAATTAAGTAAATATATATCATCAGGCCTTTTACTCATTACGGGCTGTGGCAGATCTTGGTAAGTAATATATTTATGCGATTATTAACTGTCAAATCAAGGCCTCCGAAGTTGTTAGAGGAAAGAGAATCATAAGGGTACTTTTAGTGCAGTGAAAATTAGTTTGTCGGCTGTGGGAATCAAACCCAGGTTCTCAAATCCACAGTCTGATGCTTTGCCATTAATCAATCTAACCCATTTGTTGCACTTATAATAATAATAATTTTATTTAGGTTTAGGACTTTACAGAAATGTATAACCATGGTAATAACAAGTTCAAAATAGTTACATATTCAAAAATTCTTCGATATTGTAGAAACGGTGTTCTAAAATTAAAGCTTTAACATGATTTTTGAATTTATATAAAGGCAAAATGTTTACATCGTTACATAATTTGTTTTTTCTATATGATTGCTATGAAAAGTTCACAATTACGCTCTCATTTGTCATCGTAAAGTTGACGTTTTCTGTGGATCTATCGAAAAAGATTTTTTTACGTGTCTCCAATGACAACGCTCGAAAAAGATATTAAATGCGCGCTTATTTCAATAGTTACCGGGGATACAAACAAAACAGAAACTTTTACATTATCAATTGACAGAACGAATTTATTTTCAGTACGTATACGTTTTGAATAATTTTTAGATGCAATCGTAGAAAAAATTATGTGTATATTACGAGCGTACAGTGTCTTTGTTCCTCTTACACTATTGCAGCTCTCGCATTCGGCTCGCGCTGCATTCACCGTGCTCGAGTAACAAAGAATTACTTTACGCTCTTAATACACAAATAACTATATAAACAGAGGTCCGCAATAATCTAAACAGTTTTTAGATTAATTTAATCTGACTAATTTTTGAACAATATTGCTTTTATATCTTGTTTCATAACTATTAAAATCCGAATGGAGTTGATACTTGACGATATTATTTCAGACATAGACTAAATATTGATAGATATATAAAGAAGATAATGACATAATATTATATGACTTAAACAGAGGTTTACAATGCTCTCTAGAATTTGCATTAGAGATAATACGTACAGCTTTTTTCTGCATTATATTTATTATATTAATACTAATAACAGCAGCTTATAGTGGAATCTAACGGTTTGGTTATAAGTTGTTTGACCTCAACTCTCACTTGTGAAGTGGCGGCGCTAACTATGTAATCTTATCGCTACAACTGTTCTAATAATTTTGGTTTAGATATAATAGGAGTGTACCTTTCATATATTTCTTTCTTGTAGTGTACCTATATTGTAGTGTCAGGTACCAAGGTATTCCCAAATTGAAGACACATGCATTTACACCTGCTGTGCCGCAATTTTTTTATATTGTTCAAAATTATTTGTGAATGGTGATGTATTATCTCCTAGCCTTTAAACGAAATAATGGAAAATATAGTATTGAATTTCTAGCCATGTGCTATATGTGAGAAAGTTTAAGGGTTTCTTGAAAAATAAAATCTACTCGAACGAAACGACAAAAGTTACTTATTTTATTAAACATCATTAAAGCTATAAACTTTGTGTAAAAACTTTACATCTAGCTTTTAACTTGGGTGAAATATTGACACTAGTCGTTTTACAACTTTAAACCCAACTTTCTGCGATTTTAGAAACTAAAGCGACCTTTTGTCCTTTATTTGCTTATTTATCCTTACACCCAATTACAGTACAGGGTCCGGCCTCACCAAGCCGCAGTGTGGTACTATATTTTTAGCGTAAGTGAGATTTGAATGCTGTAATGCTAACCATAATATCACACTACCGGTGGATTACTAAAAATAATGAAATTTATAAAGTATTTATAATAAATTTACAGGCCATTTGTATAACTTTAGAACTTAGCAAAAGATAGTTTTAAATATTTAACTGTAACGCTCAGTTTTCAGTCACTGTTAATAACTTTCTACAATTTAATTGTATTTATTTATTTGCTATTCTAAACATCAGGAACTTAATTCTAATTGCAGTAACTTATACTGGAATCCAAACCACTTAAACAGAATCGATTTTTTCTTATTATTTAAGTTGAAGTCAACGAAATTTGAATGCATATAATCTTGCTTGATAAACATTTCATGAACTGTGTGTAGCGAAAATCATTTGTCAGTTAGATTGCATTGTATTTTAGAACTGAGAAATGTAAAATTATAAATAGTAATAAAATATTTACATACTTTAAAAACGATAATAAATTTAAAATCTTAAAAGGAATAAACTTTATCAAAGCTGAGGTAACTATTAAATAAACGACAAAATATTGTTTCATAGTAGTATTAACATGATATATTATGTATTATCACGCCTTTTACCCATTACTGAGTGTGGCATCTTGTCGTAGCAGATCTTAGTAAGTGATATATTTATGCGCGTAAAGTACGATTACATTAGCAACCAAGCCCCCCCAAACTTGTCAATTTTAATGTGGTGAAAATTGTTTGTCTGCTGTGGGAATCGAACCAGGGTTCTCAAATCCACTGAGCCACCTACCCCACTTATTAACGTTATGTGTTTCATTAAATACTAAATTTATATATTTAAAAACTGCCGTAACTCATATATTCCATAAACTATATTTTCCATATGCTCCACCGTTTAAAACCCTAAAAGCATGTTTCGCATCAACATCAACATTAGCATCATCTCTTCTTTCTGCAGCCATAGGATCACGTCCCATTATCTTACCTCTCACATCCGAGCTACACCGGATGTTCCTCCATCCATCGACAGGAAATTAACACTAACACATCCATACACCACACGGCCAGCTTAACATCTGCGCTAGATTTATGGGAATCTCCAAAAACCTGCAGAAATACTTCAACCAACCGTGTATGGGCTCCACAGCGAGCATATACTGTATAGCTTGAGGTATAGGTATTCGAAGATATGAAAAGCCCAGAGCGATATTGCTATAGTGTTGGGTAACACGAAAAGAAGTTGGGTCTTTTTATGTGGAACTTAAAAATCCTCCCTCGATTTTAGGGGTGTGGGTAACGGTGGAGAAGGAATGTGCACATGTGTAAGAAATTCTATATCTTTTAGGACCGGTCCGTAAAATTTACTTGGGATATGGGAATTTTTCATATTTGAATTTCATGTTTTTTTTTTAAATTAGGTTAAAAAAAACTAACATTAATTATAAATTATTTAAAAGCATTTCGAAAAATTATTTACGTACACAAGTCTGTCTACGAACATAATCTTTTAGTGCAATATTATTTTATTTTTAAATAAAATAAAATATAAAATCATGCCTTTTAACCATCACTGGGTGTGATACTCTGCCGTAGCATATCTCGATAAGTGGTACATTTCATCACGGCCCCCAAAGATGGGGAAGAAGGGGTAAGTACCCCTGTGATGAAAATTGTTTGTCGGATGTGGGAATCGAACCCGGGTTCTAAAATTCATAGACCGACCTGATACCACAGAGCCACCTACCCTATTAAACTAATTTTAATAAACATATATTATTCAGTGAATGTAACAAGGATGGTTTTAATGAGACATAGCGTGATGTTATGTATGTAATCAAGAAAAAACTGGATTTGTCTGCAATAAGGAAAACTTATATAAAAATTAAAATTGATGACCAATACCAGAGCTGGAATCTACCAGTATAATATTTTATAGTTAGCGATGCTGGCGATACAATTAAAAACATAAATTATTAGCGATATATCATCATGGTAAATTGGCCTGTCTTGAAAGATATTTGTAAGTTAGCAGAACGGATAAACAACTAAAGCAGCACGCTAGTCGACTAGCCGGACTAGCAGACTACATAATACATACATAGAAACCACGAGGAAACAGAATGTAGTCGGCAGACAAATTAATCAAGCTGATTGCTTCTATTTCATTGAAATTAAACATAATTTATTAAAGAGCTAACTTTATTACTTTCTATTATTTTATTGGTATGAACAAGGCTTTAGAAATATTAACATTACCTAAACATATAACAACGTATACTTTTTTCACAGTCAAAACGTTCAGTACTTCAAATAAATTAATACAGAGTAGTGACCGCGACATCGAAACATTGCATCAATTTTAATGCATGTAAAATCATTTTTTTAATATCCTGCTTCCCTTATTATTTAAAAAAAAGAGGTTCAAATAAATGTTATAGAGCATAAAATTCTACATTAAAGTCAATAAACAGAATTAATTTTTCATGCTTTATAACAAACAAAATTAAACAAAAGATTCACGTTTTATCAGCAGAAAAATATTCCTTGTTTCATGAATTTATTGCCAGTAGTTATTTATTAGTCTTTAATTTAAGTGAATTATAAGAAAAATATAAATAAATAAGATAAATATATCATCACGCCTTTCACCCATTACTGGGTGTGGCACTCTGCCAAAGCAGATCTCGGTAAGTGATATATTTCTTCGCGTGAAGTGCGGTTACTAGGCATCAAATCACGGTCCCCAAAGATGGTAGTGGAGGGAGAACCACATGGGTAGATTTAATTTGGTGAAAGTTGTTTTGTCGGCTGTGGGGATAGAACCAGGGTTCTCAAGATCCACTACCCGTCACGATACCACTGAGCCACCTACACCAATATACGAAAAAATGGTGGATAATTACTCAATTAGTGAAAGAAATTAATTTCATTAACTGAAATTTATCATAAAATTAATAATTCGAAATTATTTTTTCTTCTGACAATTTTGTTTAATTTTCAAGGCTTGCCTTATTTTGAGGCTAATTTTCAACATTTTCTATTTAATTTCTGGCGTTATAAAGCAATTAATTCTGTTTATTGATTTTAATGTAGAATTTTATGCTCTACAACATTTATTTGAAGCTTTTTTTCTCTAAAATAATAAGGGAAGCAGGTAATTATAAAAATATGATTTTACATGTTAAAGTATTATTTTCCGGTGTCGCAGTCGCCACCCTGTATATCACGCCATTTACCCATTATTAGGTGTAGCATTCCGCCGTAGCATATTTCGGTAAGTGATATAGTTATGCAGTTAGTGTCCGTCAAATCACGGCCTCCAACGATGTTACAGGAAGGGTAATTTGAATGTGGTGAAAACTCTGCCGTAGCATATCTAGATAAGTGATATATTTCATCACGGCCCTCAAAGATGTATAATTGAGAAGGAACCACAGGGGTAAGAACCCCTGTAGTTAAAATTGTTTATTGGCTGTGGGAATCGAACCCAGGTTTTAAAATCCGCAGTCCGACTCGATTACACTAAGCCACCTACTTCAAATAAATGATAAAAAAATATATAAGTTTCTTTTTTTCTCTAAAATAATTTAGTAGCAGAAGCTACTAAATCATTACAAACATCTAGTATATTAATTTCAAGTTTTTTAGTTTCAATTAGATCTATTTTAAGATTTCTAAGGAATTTCATTCAAGATAATTTTCTTAATATAAGTAATTTAACCATTTTTCAACTGTAATTATTTCTATGAGAAGTTCAGACTGCTGACGAAAACTAAAAGTAATAAAAATGTTTCGCGATATATTTTCGTATTAGTCATCTCGGAATCATACAATGATTGGTAGTAAAGTTACAATCACGATAATATTCATATTGTTTTACATGAATCATCGAGTTTTCCGAGAAAGTAATTAACGAAATACTTAGGTATACTCTTATTATTTTTAATAATGAGAAAATGAGAACAAAAATTCTCCTTGAGTATGAGAGTGAGAACATAAACAAATATTTGTTTTCTAAATTTTTATACACATACTCGTACACCAACAACAGATTATAATAAGTAGAAATTATAAAAAATACATGACAATAGAAAAACATAAACACTAGTACATTTTGACAACTGTGAATAATTTACATCATTCATAAAAATTTAGAGCTCGTTTGCAATAACGAAAATTAAATTTTAGGTTTGACAAAAAATACTCGTAAAAACAACTCGAAGTCAATATTTGATGGAATATTGTTAGATTATAAATAAATAAATAAATATATCATCACGCCTTTTACCCATTACTGGGTGTGGCACTCTGCCGAGGCAGATCTCGGTAATGCGCGTGAAGTGCGGTTACCAGCCGTCATATCACGGTCCTCAAAGCTGTTAGTAGAGGGGGAGCCACAGGGGTCGATTTAATTTGGTGAAAATTGTTTGTCGACTGTGGGGATCGAACCAGGATTCTCAAGATCCACAGGGCGACTCGATACCACTAAGCCACCTACCCCATTGTTAGACTATATCAAACTTAAAATTTAAGTTCTTAGTGCAATAGGTAATTAAAATTTGTATTTTAGATTTTATAATGATAATAGGAAAACATAAACACTAGTGTATTTTGACAACTGAATAATCACTCATAAAACTTTAATATTGAAACGGTAATTCCAGATTTCCTTTTAGCCATTACAGGGTGTGGCCCTTACCGTAGCAGATCTCGGTAAATGATATATTTCTTCGCGTGAAGTACTGATACCAGCCGTCAAATCACAGCTCTCAAAGATATTAGTGTAGGGGGAGCCAAAAGAGTAATTTTAAATGTGGTGAAAATTGTTTGTCTGTTTGGGAATCAAACCAGAGTTCTCAAATCCAGAGTTCCATACGATACTACTAAACCATCTACCTCATAAATATAATGTTAACTAACATTAAAGTGCAATTAAGAGAAAACATTTTTCTTCCTTAGATAGAAAAGTAAAATCATAGCCGGCAATTGAAAAAAAACAGTATGATTTGATTTATCCAGGTGATATCTGTCAAGAGAATAATAAATCTTGTCTAAATTTCTAATTTATGTCTGAAAATTATATGTATATCTTTCTTCTTCCCTTGATATACAAATAACTATTGCAATTATTTTACACTTTTGTTTATAGTAAAAATAAATTTTACACATTATAATACTTAACAGATTTGTACTTTTAATTGATTTATTATTGATAATACTTAATACAAATTTATATTCGCTATGTACGAGTATGTTTTTTTCAATTTCAGTTACTCTCTATACAATCAAAAATATCTCTCTCTTCGTGTATAGTGTATAGTCGCCGTTAACTTGATGCTATACTGTGTTCAGCGAAGCACAGAAGCACCAAGGCTGGGCCATGAAGACATAACGTCGTCGGAAGGCCACATCAAGCAACGATACACGACTCAAGACACGGTAGCATTCAAGGAGCCATCAAGCGTGAACACTGTTTCCCCGGTACCCCGCGCTTACCCGGGGAAACCACACCAAGGTACACTCACACACAAGAACAGAATAAGAAAAGTGTAATCTGATTGGTTTGGTAATATTTCGAAGTTGTTACCTAATTTCAAATTTTGCATATTTCCTTTTTCAAGATTATTGAGTTCAAATGAAATAAAATGTTATTAGATCTTGAAATGTACTCTTTAGGTAGGTATCAACTACTCTTGCAAGAATTGAAAGAATATTATTTTTAGTTAACAATTCGCAAGATTGAGTAATTCTGTTCCTGCAAATAATTCTTCATTCACTTTATATTTACTTATATACATTTTGTATTTTCAAAAAAGTAAATGGTTAAAAATTTGCAAAAAAAATTGCTTATAAGTCGACAGCCCCGCGAGAAATTCAATGTCGTTTGATGCATAATTTTATCTTATCCAATTTTGGACTTAAAAACTGAACTAGATACGAAGATACACTCAATTGCATTGTACTTCTCGTGCTTCAATTAGCTTATTAAAAAAAATTCAGTCATTTTTATTTTCAAAAAAATTTCGTCAAATTATCTCCTAAAATAGAAGACATACGGGTTAACTTGAAAATAAACTCAAAGGGAATTAAAATATTTACAAAAATTTGCTTATACAGCAATTTAATGTCGTTGAGCGCATCTTTATATCTTAGTTATAGACCCTGAAGAAAAAGAATTTTTCAATAAATTTACCTCACTAGTTTTTCGACTTTTTGTCGAGGCTGCATCTCAAAAACCAAACAATTTATGAAGCTGCGCTCAACGCCACTAAAATTTTCATGTTTCAATTCACTTAGAAAAAAATTTTCAACAATTATTATTTTTTTCAAAAAAAAATTCGCCACATTTTCTCATAAAACATTGAACAATATGTCAAAAATTAGAAGGTAGATGCACTTGGGGATATTTCCATTGGATTTAGTAAGTTGAAATACATATACTCGCACGACAATATTTTTTTTTGGAAAACTGAAATTGGATTAAAAACAAAAAAACTCAAAGAAATTTTCGAAGAATAAAATTCGCTTATATATAAATGTACTTATAATCAATTCGGACTTTGAGCTCATCTTCATATCTGGTTTAATTTTTAAGATATAGACTCCGAAAAAATCACAAATCTCATTTCAGATTTTGTACTTTTCCGAGGCTATATCTCAAAAACTTCCATAGTTTATTTGATATCTATGTCGCATTATTAAACATTATTTTCATATCCAAACCTTTCAAGTCACATCTAAAAAAAATATAATAAAGTTTATTTTATTTTCTATTAATTAAAAAATCCTGTCATCTGCCTTTATAACGTTAATTTCAATAAGTATATTTATATTTAAATAGGTGTATCATTTTTTCAAAAAAACTGATTATTTCAAATAAAAACATACATAACATTAAGACAAGTACTTAAAAAGTATATTTAAAATACTCATTATTTTTAGCGTGCTCAGACTCAATACTTGCAAATTGACTGGTATTTAGTATCAACTAGTTCTCAACACTTACACTTAAACCTTGAATATTATTATACTTGCCCAGCTCTGATTGTCAGTGTAAAAATTAAACAGATTTATTTTGATAGTACTGTCAATATGAGTCCTGCAATTTATAAATAATAACAAATCTTTTAAATTGTTATGCGTCAATATTCTAGCTATACAATACAACTTTTATCAAGCTAACATTTATTATTTTAACTATTATTGCATAAATACAATTAAATAACAATTAAAATATTATTATTTTACTAGATTACAATCGCAAACTGATAAAATTTATAGTTAAGATAAATACCTTAATTTATTGATTACAAAAATATTTATCTTTATTTTATTTACATTTCACAATAACTAAAAATAAAATGCGACATCAACCGCTATATCGAAATTATTTTAAACTGTAGTACTGACAAAACCAGTTCATTCTAAATACAATTTCATTTGTAGCGTTCGACGCGTACTCACGGAAACAAGAATGTTCACGCAAAACTTTAGACAAGCAAGATATATTTCACAATAAAATAAAAATAATGTGATACAAGTGTTTATTAAATTGTTATTTGTAACCTTGTTTAAAATACGAAACAATATCAGAGGTAGAAGTTTGTATGCTAACCGCATGTTGAAATCTCGGCGATATTTTATATCCCTCAGGATCAGCGGTATTTAAAAAGCTACAAAATTAAGAAATACGATTACTTACTTCTCTGACATTAATGCAAAACTTTGTAAAAACTATATAGATATTTAAATTAAAAGTATTGTTTCTCTTCTATATAACATCTTAATTCTTAGTAGTAAGTCTTGACTTACTATCTATTGTTCAAGTTATGTGTTAAATAAACAATTGATAAGAGTTTCTTTTTATATAGGTATAAGCTTGTTGACTATTAAGATGAGATAACGATTGTTTTAGAATTAAATTTGCTTTCTTATTTTCAAATTATTTTAAACGTTTGATGTCGTATATTTTCTGCTGTCAAACAATACTAAATTATGTTGAAGGCAAAGCTTCAAATATAGGGGAACTTTATTTGAAGCAATAATTTTAAAATATTGTTAAGAGCGACGAAATTAATTGCAATTGCAGTACAGAGCTACAGTTTATAGTGGAATCAGAACCATTCAAACGCTGTTATAAATTGAAGTTATCTTGTGACATAACAGCGCTAACCATTTAGCCACAACTACAATACTAGCATTGAATGGAAAATATCTTAATAAGAAACTGCATAACAACATATATAGTATTTTGTTTATCTGTTTAAATGTTTCAGAAGCGTTAATCGACAGGTTTGTACAACTCAAATGACAACTTGTACAAACAAAATACAGGAATATTTTGTTTGCAACGCTAGTTAACCAACTTATTACGATTGAACATGTCATATTTTCATTGTATTTTTTGTTGGTAATTAAAGCATGATTTAAATATTTGCGAATGAAATAAATTACTGACCTCTTTCTTCAATGACGCTCTCTGCAATTTGTATCCCATTAGCACTGGCAAGTAGAAGAATAAACCAAATAAGGAACAACATATTTGTTTTTAACATTGTCGCTGTATCCAACTCAATAACACTTAACACATTTCATAACTCGTTAAAGCACTGTCAAAAGTTAAAGTCACACACATAAAATTAAAATACACTAAAAGTTAAAAACAAAATTTAAGTACGTAAACAAAATTATCTGACACTTGCATTTGTTCGCACAACACACAGCCACCTACTCCACTGTTCATACAACAAATGACACTCACGGAGCAAGCGCGCGCCTTTCCGAACGCTTACGAAGATTGTCGAAGCACACCGAAGTTGAGTTTTCTTCTAGTTGATTGGTTATGCGAAAGATAAAGATGAATATCTTGAAGATTAGTAAGTGTGACGAAGATACATGATCAAAAAATGAAGTATAGAATATGAAGGCTTGCGTTTATCCCCAGGGTAGAATAAAATATGTAATTATCTACAGGTAATATGAATGGATGCGTGGACCAAATATATACTCAAGCTAATGGTAGATTGTGATGATATTATAGGTAGTATGTGTCTGGATTATTGGATGTAACTGGTTTTATAAGTAATACGGTAGTTCTAAAGGAAATTGCATTTCATTACGAACTGCTATAGTCGATGATATATGACTTAAAACCATATTCATTCATGGCACAAGATAATAAAATGCTTTTATGTTTTTTAAAATTACTGGATTGGCATATAGCATATTAATTTATCTAAACTTAATTGAATATGGTGTATGGTAAATATAAGATTAAAAACAATGATCCCTAGGAATAAATGGATGGATATGATTGGAGGTTGTGTGAACGAAAGATGAGATGACAATGCATGAAAGGAATTATGAATGTGGATGAAGTGAAAGTGTGTCAGGATTAATTGAGTTTATTTTTCTACAATTGCTATGAAAAGTTGACAATTACGCTCTCATTTGTCATCGAAAAGTTGACGTTTTCTGTGAAACAATAAGTAAATAACTTTTTCTACGATTGTTATGAGAAATTGACAATTACGATCTCAGTTGTCATCATAAAGTTAACGTTTTCTGTAGAACAATCGAAAAATATCTTTGTCGTGCGAAATAGATGTTAAATGCGCGCGTTTCAAATGGCAACGCGCGAAAAATATATTAATTCCGCACTTATTTCAATAGTTGCCAGGGATATAAACAAAACAGAAACTTGTCATATTGATAGTTGACAGAACGAATTTATTTTCAGTACGCATACGTTTTTTAATAATTTAAAGATGCAATCGTAGACAAAATTATGTGTGTATCACGAGCGTAAAGTGTCGTTGTTCCTCTTACACTATTGCAGTTCTCGGCTTCGGTTCGCGCTGCAATTCCCGTGATCGAGAAACGAATCCACATATAACTATAATTGTCTTGTGCTGTAATCTATTTGAATTAAAATCATTGGAGAAAAAACATATTAAGAAATATCAATACATATATTTTTCTTAGATTTATTGTATATCGACAAAAATACTAAATAAATAAATAAGTAAAATAATAAAACCAGTGGCGTAACTACCATTTTTACTAATGTATAATTTTAGCAGTTGAATTGCTTTTTCTTGGTTTAAATTTCAATTTAAATAAAGAAATAAATAAATATATCATAACACCTTTTTCTCATGATTGGGTGTGGCACTCTGCGTAGCAGATAAATAATATAGTATTCGCGTGAAGTGAGTTCACCACCCATCAAATCGCAGCCGCCAAAGATATTACAAATTTCAATTTGATTTTATTATTTTTGTAATTCTAATTTGGCTTTCCATTTTAAATGTACCTACATTACAGATATGTAAAGCAAAATGCCTACAATATTATAACAACATAGACAGTGGCGTATCAAAAAAATATTAAATTTTTCTAATTATTTATTCTTCGTTGGAAACTAAATTGTTAATAAATAACGACAGTTAGTAATGAAAAGAGAAACAAGGGTGTTAATTTTTCAAATAAATAATTTTATTTGATAATAATATTGTAGAATACAAACCGCCTTGGCGTTTTAAACTTATTCTAAAACAATATATAGAGATTATACTTAACATATGTGTTGCTTATATTTAAAAATGTTCCAACGATTTTGTTCTGTGCTGACATCTGTCGAGAAACAATTCGTTTATTAGTAAGGCGTCGAACCAAACATGGTGATTAGTTAGTGCCGTTTACCTCGAATCGAAAGTAACAACTAAACTGCAACATACTGCAACTGCATACGATGTCTATCTAATTAATAATTCATAACATTTTGCTACTGATTGCTACGCTAAGATCTTCAACTTGGTACAAAATAAAATTTGACAAGCATCATGAACGACTAATAGTATATTCTCTTTCTCCTTACGTAGCTTCTACAGCAGTGAGCAAATTATAGTGTAATATTAAGGCGTTTGGCTCTTTTCTTCTCTCTTGCTTGCTAGCTTTAGCTTTTCTTCTCTCTCTTTAGGTACTCAGTTTATTTTCCTAATACGACGCTGCTCAACTCACACATGTCTATCAACATACTTTCACATCAATATTTATCATTCTTTATACTCAAAATTACGTTACAATTATTTTTATTTAACAATTTTATGCCACAACCTAACATTTTTTAAAAATTTAATTATAGTAAAACCAACTAAACTGATCCTCCGTTAAAGTGAACAAAAAATTACAGCTTACATTGGAATCCGTACCTCTCGAACACAGATGGTATTTGAACTCGACGCGAATGTTCTCTGCATAAAACTTCGACTGATTATAAGAAATCAATATTGTTCATGAAAATCTATTTATTTTGTTCAGAATTTGAACAAATAGATAAATTTGAACTTTAACACTTATAGAAGAATCAGTTTTAGTTAATTTTATTATAGTTAGGTTATTTTTCTCCTGTTGATAGCCATGATGAAAGCAGCAGTGTCGCCATCTATACATAATGCTAGCATGTCACTGAGCAATGCACAACCGTTATGCATTTTGCTTATCAGCACAAGTTATATTATCCCCATCACTTGTTCAGCAATTTACAAAAATACAAAAAACGTTGTTTAACATAAATGTATATTATAACATTACAGATATGCAAATTATTTAATAAATTACTGAGGTGAATGGCCGGTGACTGCGTAAGGCTAGACGCGAGAAAATTCCACGCGCGATCATAGATGTGAGGGCAATTTGGCGGCAAATTTAAAATTGTTCAACTTACATGCGATAAAATTCATCAAAATATATTTGGAGTTATTTCAGTCTGATTACTTTAGAATTGATTGATTAATAACTTTAGTTATTTACAGTAATTCTTTAAAACTGACTCTGGTTGTCAACATGAATTGGAATAAAAATACACTTTTACCAATAAATTTATTCCAAATCACAGATTTAAATTTTATAGGGTATCTTATTATTGAGATAGGCACACATAAGTATTTAAAAGTAGCATAAATTTAAATAAAAATTTGCAGAAGAATTTCATATTGTCCTATTGACACCATTATCAAATTCTTCTGAAAATTTCTTAAGGTAGATTTAAAATGATAATTATATTTAAGATATGTAATAATACGATATATTAAGCATTGCGAGTAAAGTAAGTATATCTATCAGCCTTCTTATCACTGAGAAAATTAGATGGTTCATTTCACAAATCAAAACTGAGTTTTGAGGTTATGTGAACAATTTTATAATATTATTTTAAAATTTTATTTTATAGTACCGCCATTGCAGAAAAATGTATTATTAGGCAAGAAGAAAAAAATGTATCACAGTTGTAAAACAATATTTAATATTTCCGTGGAATTTTCAAATTCTAACCTCAAACAATCACTCGTCGTTAAAAGATGAGCATAATATTTCAAGTGTGAGTCGTGATATGTACAATTAGTACGCGAAATTGAGCGGTAAATTCCCCTTGCAAGCCCAATTTCGATTATAAAACTAACAACAACGAATCAACTTCAAACGGAACTGATTGACAACTCGAGAACAGAATTTAAATCAATGCTCTACGAAGATGTAGCAAGCCACTTTGACCACTGATACTGATATCTCACTGAATGCAACTAGGATTCGTTATCTGTTGCAAATCACAAGTCTACAAAATGCGAATTGTATCTTGATGGTTTCTATACAAGTAGATTTTTATTTTTTAGTTAACGAGCGGAATGGGCAGTAGCTATACTTTACCATATGAGACTGTATTGAAATTTATTCTTACCGTGCTGATTCAACACTACTTGATTGTTGGTATTCCAAGGAAAAATCAAGTTCTAACCTAAAAACTGCGTTGGCTTTGACAGTTTGCTACCTAAAAGTTTGGTTATGGTTTCGCTATACGATGAAATTTACTACAGTATTCTCTACTGCCCTAACATTTTTAAAATGTTGCTCGTAAATTTATGATATTTACTTATTTTTATACTGTTAAAAGTTTAATTTTCCCTTAGAATACAACACACACTATAAAATTAGTAATTTTCATACCATTAGAAAAGAAAGTTAAAGAACATCAACTACTTATGTTTCCGTAAACATCCAAAGGCGAATTAATAAAATAAAACGTTTCAAAACGATCCTTTTTGATATCACACTCGTCTATACCCTCAATTCTTTGGTCATGCACTAGGAAAATATGTTATAAAAAGCTATACACTTATCTACACTAAATTATGCAAAACCATTTCGTTCGCTATTTCTTTTATACTTTCTTTTTAGATCACATTAGGATATGATTAGATTTATTTCAAAACCATAACGAAAGAGATACAGAAAAAAATATTAAAATAAAGTTCACGTAATCAATGTATATTAGGGTTATTTAGAAATAAATGAATAGTTTGGGATATTGAGAGCCATTTGTATCAACTGTATTTTGTCAAATGCAGTTTAAATTAAGTTGTACCAACATTTCTGTCAAAATTTAAACTGTATCTAAGTTAATGTTGGTAAAAATGCGCTAAATGTGATCTAAAATAGTATAAACACGAATGCATCATGGTGCATCAGGCCAATAACCATTATTTGTCTCAATCGCGCGGCACTTGTCAGAAAGATACGGCGCTAAACGTTCTACAGCCATTACTTGGAGACTCAAAAAAGAAGAAAATAAATTTCAATACAGCGTGAGACGAAAAGTAAAAATGCCGTGTTGCGAAGAACCAAATCCTTGGACTTAGCACACGACAGCAGAGATTGGATTCTCCGTGATGCGAATTACGTTGGCAGGCCACTGCCCAGTCTGCATCTTGGCCTTGAGCAACTCGTCCAAGGACGTTTTTCGGAAATACGCCATTTTGGTAGGAGACAGGGGTGCCACTGTAAGAAACACAAACACATTGCTGTTAAACGCACAATCCCCCAGTAAGTAAAGCAATCAGTAGAATGTCAGTATTGTTAAAACGGTTAGTAACACTGAATGCGATATGTACATTTGTTTTATTTTTTGACAAATAGTGCACCACAAAAAAGTGGTGCTACAATATTAAAAATTTGTGAATAGCAAAAGATTAGATCAAATAATCAATCATGCTAGTAACATGAATTATTTAAAGGATTTAAAAAATGAAAGATGCTAACGCACACTGTAGATTTGCAAAAAGCAAGTTTTAGTTTATTGTGCTGCATATGTTTTTCATATAACGATCGTAATAAAATTTTGCAACTTTTAAAAATGAACATCACATGTGGTCCATTTATTATTATTACGACAAAAACATAAAAGTTTGTAGAAGCAGTTTAGATAAGCGCATGAAGCAATATAACTTTAAATTAAAGTGACAGTTGTACATTTTATATCATGGATATATCATTCAAAATGGTGGACATAAAAAGAAAGTTTTTATGTGTACTTTGAATGAAATTATTACAAGTTGCAAATATTTTAAAACGACAAAACTGCTTAGAAACATGCAGTGCAAAGATTTTGGTAGAAACAATTTTTGAACAATATTTCAATGAATGATAATGAATATAGGCAGTAGTGTATAAGTTATAAACGAAGAGAACTCATGCATAAAAATAAACATGAAAAATAAATGAAAATACTACTTACATGTAATGAAATATCAGTAAAAACATAAAGTAACCAAAACGTAAGAATTAATACCCACACATACCACAAACTCACAAGACGACAACAAGTTGATCATGCCACTTAACCTACAAAGTTAGGTTAGATAAGGTTAAACATTGGAAATGCGAGTGTGTATAACAGTGTCAGACTGGATCATATTTTACATGTAGTTGTTGAGAGATCGGAATAAAGCGTTTGGTAAAGTCAGTTCTAAAAACTTACTTTGCGCCCACGTAAACTGAAAGTTGCAAACATCAAGTAGAGAATTTTAGAAAATAGTGTGACATTGACTGGCTGCAAACATTGCTAGATTTTTAACCACTTTACACACTCAAATTGCTTCACTTCGCATCTTTAAATGCACATTTCTTTATTTATAACCTAATTTTAAACAATTTTAAAATGAATTCATGAATAGGAACTGTGAGCAAATATTTTGCATTTGACAGGTAAGTCATTTGCATATTACTAAGTGTCTGTATTAGTTTAATATATCACAATGTGGAAGGAATCACATTTTACATCTTGCAATAAGAGATCTGGTGGTAAAATTTGCACTCAATATTGGTAATGTATTTTGTTCAGACGACCATTGATGCAAGTAGTCATAATTTACTGCGGAATGTTACAAATAACACACGCTAATGCGATGTTTTAATACACACTTATTGCAGTAAGAGTTCAGCAAATTGATAAAAGATGATAACCTAATACAAAAATGAATAGAATAAATAGTTTTTGATAGATTTTGCAAAATAAACCTTCAATTTTTGAAATTAATAATTATTTATTTATTCATATTTTATATTATTTAGTATTTTGAGATTATGGATGGCGCAGTTAATAACAGTACTCTTGTATTTTTTTAGAAATACTTTGTGGTGGGTGTTATAACTGTGCACGTTATACTATTAATAAATATTGGTTTTGAGATATGTAAACAATAAGGTTAAAATCTGTCAATGTGTTTGGTAGCCTTGTGACACCGAAGCAAATCTGCAACAGAGTTAGTCTGCGTTTGTGTTAGTAAGAACAATTTGTTAATAGTTAGTAAGTTAGTGAATAATTAAACCAGCATTGAGCACGTGTGGTTGTTAGTCTGGTTGTAGTTACAAGGGATCGAGAGCAAGGGACGATGCACTTACATTGAAGGGCTAAGGGCAGCCACATCCGTGGGCTAGTAACATTTACCTTCAGCCGAGGTAAGGCTACTGGCCCGTCTACCCACTCGCACCGCTAAAACACAATAGCAGTACTGTCACTCTCCGGCGCTACTTGCGCCCACACTTCGAGACTCTCCCCAACAGATGGCAACACTGTCACTTTGCAAGAGTTAACCTCAAAATGACAGCGGCCTCTGGCATTTTTCATTTTGTTCAGAACTCCCTTAAATTTACTTAATACAAATTACAAAATATACTAGTTCTCGTTTATTTAGTGTATATCAAAAATGTCTTGAGATAATATAGTACGACAAGAGTTACTGTAAAATGCGGGAGTATAAAATATCAGTATCCATTGCCGAACTATACATAATTATAACAACAAAATAGAGAAAAGTGAAAATAAAGTAATAATAAAAATAGTTCATGCTTATTTGAATAAAGTTGCAGTTTGACATTTTTGAAGAAATGTAGTTCAAAATGAAAAATTAATGGAAGAGATCCCGAAAGGAAAAGGAAGTCTTAAAGGCATTATATTGACATAATAGCTATATGTAGAACAAATATAGATTTCAACACATTTGCTAGATTAGATCCCAAGTTATAAGCCCAGATTAGACATTGTAGAACATAAAATATGAAATGAAAAATGAAATACCATAGAACCGTCACCAGAAAGAAGTTAAGAGAAATTTGGACACAACATCAAATAAAAATAAAATAATAATAATTAACTTATATTTATAAAAAACACACATTAGAATATTTGCACTTAAAATAAAATATCCTTTGGTAACTAGGAATGAGTACGTTACATTAGCATCATAAAATAATATTTTTGATCGTTTTCGAGTACTAGACTTAATTTACTAGAATTAAAAACAACATATACAATTTAAAATCTTAACTTAAGCGTATAAAAATATAACTGGCAATACTGATTAACAATCAAATATAACCTCAAACGTGAAATCTGGTTTGTTCAATGTTCCTTTAGCAAATGTGTCGAACTCGCAGGTGTATTGCTGAAAATTAAAACAGAAATAAATAAATAAAACGATTAACTGTTTGTCACATAAACTGCTTGCGCTTACAAAAGTGTTATCTGTCAGTGCTATTGGGCATTTCTAATACTACTTGGCACAATAACGACATCTATCGAGAAAGCTGTGTGGTAAAATACAACGAAGAGTAAAACTCGATAATGAAATGTATCAACATGGTTTATTATTGTTTTCAATTAACATCTAAATAGGTACGTCACATTGTTGTAAACAATAACATAATGCTTTCAATAATTAACAGTTACTACGTACATTAATCTAATGAGTGGAAAATATAACAATTGAAAACCTTGCCTGCTATACTTGAGACACAAATAAGAAGTTTTTTTTATTTCTTTTTTTTTGTGTTTATTTAATAAATATTTGTAATACATTGTTCAAACTTGGTAAACATTTAAAGTTAATAATACTGCTTACATTTTCTAAAATAATTAAATACATTTTACAATCCTACACATACAGGGATGTTTCAAAATGGCTGTTTAACTCCAGAGATAACCCCAAATAATTTCCTTATATTATCAAAAAATATAACTCAGGAGTCTCTATTAAATTAATTGAAAAGGTGGATTAAATTTACTAGGGGTAACAACTATAGGGCCAAATAACTACAGGTTAACATTATCGACACCAATCAAAAGTTTGTAATTTTCCTAGGTGTCTCTGCTAACAGATGTAACTATAAATACCTACTATCTTATATACTGAATAAAATAGCGTTCAAAAGAAACAGCGATAAAACATATCTTTTTTCTCCCATTTACTTTTTGACTGAAATACGCATGCTCACAATACAAAGACGCAAAGAACCTTTTTTCTATGTCCACTATTTTACAATCAAAATATGCATGCATTATTAAATACTAGCGAAATATTTGAATTTAAAATATATACATATAAAAATTTTACTTTATGCAGACTCGCTGGATGTTTTGTGCGATAAATAAAGCACACATTTACTAACTTCTCGGGCTGGGAGACAATTCAATTCTTGAAAATAGAAATATAACCTCAAATGTCAAACATGTGTTATTCACAACAACTTTTGGTCAGCTGACTATTGGCCATTGGCCCGCCATTTGTTATTTTCAAAATTCATCCAATCTGATTTTCTAAATTCGAGCATGCGCGAAAGACACCACAAATCATACGGTGTAGATGTGTATGTCTTCAGTCCTTGTCGTTATTTGAAATCGTTTTGGTTCAGTATATAAGACAGCAGGTATTTGATTTTTTAAAATTTGTTTGTATATTATTTCAGTTTGTGCGAAAACTATAAATATAGTAAACTGTAAGTGTAATTTGAACTCCAGAGTTAAACAGTTAAAATTCAGAACGGTAGGTAGGAAAATAAAATATAAATCTATGTAGCAAAATAAGTTTGGTCTGTAATGTAATGAAATAATGTTGTAATAAAATTGTATCTAAGTAGAGCAGGAATTTATAAATATTAAAATGCACAACAATCATAAATATGACACAAATTTCATCATAAGCACTTTCGAAGGCGAATCGATTACAATAATACTGTAATACTGAAGGTAAGTGAAGTACAAAGACGCTAACATAGGTTATGTTATGTATATGTTGACATTCAGTACTTCTCTAGCACGGGTTCTATTTTAGCACACAGCTTTAGGGAACTGGCTGCATAATGGCAACAAGAATTCATGTAAATAACAATACATACCATACGCGCAAGTCCACCCAACGTAAACAATGTAAAATAAACAAACTCAGTGTCTCTTGGTGTCAGCCAATCGGAACTCAACAAACTAGGTTATGTACGAGTCTCGAACGATGACAAACAAACAACAATCTAACTTGTTGTGGGGATAATATTACCAATCGCGAGACAAGATTAGCAATCACATTGCAATTCACCAAAATATAACTGCGCTTTATTTACAATTTCATTACAAGCTTTCACGAACTACGAATTGAGCAAATTTATAATTCTTCTTTCATTAGCAAGTGAGCAAACTATTACGGTTAGCATTTTGAAACTTGACAACTTTAAAAAGATGTACATATTCCACCATTTTAAAATAAAATGGCGGCTGCTACACATTTGCTAGGCTTGACAAATTTTAATGATTCATTACATGTTAATTATTATATAAACATTATTCCGCCAGTTTGAAAATTTGATTTACCACCAAAGCTAAATTTTAAACTTGGTTTAAATAAATAAACGCAAAACGAAGTTACATGTCATATGGAATTTGAAATTTACCTAACGTATTGGTAGATCTATGTAAGACAAGTTTAAATAAATGTAGATAATCCGCCATTTTGAAACAAAGTGACGACTATAACATATTCGCTTTTTAGTAATTTTCTGCTGATTGGTTTTAATGAAATTTTATTATTCATTACAAATAGTCTGCCATCTTGAAAATTTAATTAACGTGATTGATAATTGTTTTGCCAATAGTATTTGAACTCTATCAATTGTAGTATCAAATTAAAGCAAATAACATGTCATATGGAATAACTAACATTGGTTTCAAAAATGTAATTTACTTTTATTTATTTACACTAGTGGTTTTCAAAACTTTTCAGAGCCATGACTCCCTTGTAGGTAAAAAAAATTATGACGCTCTTTTTTTGTGTGATAAAAATTGAAGTTTATAAGAGGCTGATTTAATAATGTGTGTTAGAAAAATAGAATCACGAATTCAAAAATTAATAAAGGAAGAACTTCTCATTAAAAAATTTGGTAACTATAGTTTCTTAGGAACCTTGTTATGTTGGTATAATCGGCCTGGAATGTCACAAAACAAAAACAGAGGTACACTGAGTTCTAACCTTAGTCACAAGAGGCGCTTTTTCCAAATATTATATGTAAAATTAGAATTATGACCATTAGGAGAAATATTTGTTTTCTTTTACAGTTACTGTAAAAAAAAAATTACTGAAACAACTGAAATTTTTATAAAAGAAATCTTGATGAATGTCCTCGGTATAATATTTTGAAGAATTGTATTTTGCTTTTAAGCTTATAATAAATTCTTCGAGTCTTTGAATACATGTTTACTTAAAAGCAGGGTTCGTAAATATCATGATATTTATAATAAATATCAAAATATCTGATATATAGGATATATATCAGATAAATATCACTTTTTGGATATTTATTTTTTAATTTTAGTTTTTGTACACATTTAGAAAAACTGATAAATTCGAAAAATTTCACTTTTCCGGAGGTTATATCTCAAAAACTAAACAAGATATGGAAATGCGCTCAACGGCGTTGAATTCCCCGTGTCCGAATTGACTTATAAGCAAATTTTCATACAATTTTATGCAATTTAATATTTTTAATTATTTCCCAAGGAGTACCCCTTTGGTTTTTTCAGATTTTAATTCAATTTTCCCAAAAATCCTTAATCGTAGGATTATTAAAACGAAAATTTACATACATATGTATTTTGACCCACTGAATCCAGTGGTGCAATCTTCAAATGCATATGACTTCTGGTTTTCGAGAAAATGTTAAAAACCCGCTTTTTGCGATTTTTTTGGCGGAAAATAGAAAAAAAAATAAAAATCGCTGAAACTATGTTTATAAGTTAACTGAAGCACGAGAAAATTAATGCCGTTGAGCGCGTTTTCATATCACATTTAGTTTTCGAGATATAGCCTCGGAAAAGTAGAAAAACTGAAAAATTCGAAAAATTTCACTTTTCCGGAGGTTATATCTCAAAAACTAAACAAGATATACAAATGCGCTCAACGGCGTTGAATTCCCCGTGTCCGAATTGACTTATAAGCAAATTTTCATACAATTTTATGCAATTTAATATTTTTAATTATTTCCTTTGGTTGTTTTCAGATTTTAATTCAATTTTCCCAAAAATCCTTAATCGTAGGATTATTAAAACGAAAATTTACATACATATGTATTTTGACCCACTGAATCCAGTGGTGCAATCTACAAATGCATATGACTTCTGGTTTTCGAGAAAATGTTAAAAAACCGCTTTTTGCGATTTTTTTGACGGAAAATAGAAAAAAAATAAAAATCACTGAAACTATGTTTATAAGTTAACTGAAGCACGAGAAAATTAATGCCGTTGAGCGCGTTTTCATATCACATTTAGTTTTTGAGATATAGCCTCGGAAAAGTAGAAAAACTGATAAATTCGAAAAATTTCACTTCTCCGGAGGCTATATCTCAAAAACTATTTCATATTTTTATATAATGGATATATATCATTGCAAAAATATGACGATATATATCAAAATAAATATCATGAAATATATCGATCGATATATATCTTCGAACCCTGCTTAAAAGTAGTATGAAAACCACTGATTTAAACTAAGTTCAAAATTTAACTTTTGACGCTTCAACTGGCCATAAAAACTAAATTTTAGCTTACTCAAAAGTCTTTAGTTTATTTTGTATTTACGAAGAATCAAATTTTATATCAAAACTTACGTTAACTTCAATCCGCAATATTTCAAATAAGTTCAACAAAATTCATCAGCATAAGCCAAGTTATACATTATTAAATATTTACAAATTTATCAACTGGTCACCATAGCAACTTACTTGAATAATCAACACGTCTGAAACCATAACAAACAACATTTATATATCTATAACAGCCTGCACTACTATGGTGACCATCTATCTGTTATATTTTGGTGAATACTTCACTACCAGTTAGTTTGACACAGGTACAGAGTTTGAGACGTATTCATGTAAAATATAATTTGCACAAGCTGTGTTAACGCGTGTATGTGATAAGCACGCTTTGCTTCTACACATCATGGAAATAATACGACAGTTGTACGTATGAGAACATGAGATTGAGAGACGCTAGATTAACACAATCATTATGCTACAGTTCTAACTGGATCAGGTTGGATCGTAATGAAGACATGGGATAGATTATACATGGCGTAAAAGTCAGCTAATGATGAGAATTTACCACGAATATGTGAGATGTTACCAATCAAATAAATACTATTTTTCTACAACTGACAAAAAATGTTCATTTTTACCAATATCAACACGCGAAGTACGTGATTTTTCCATCATTTACATTACCATGACAACGCGTATTTTGCACACTAGAGCGCAAAATGAACATTATCGTATCCTAGTGCGCAAAATGAGTATTGCGTGCACGCTCTCAAATTATTTTTTGTCAGGTTCCATTAGATACACTACATCAATAGTATCAATAATTATTGTATTATTCTTTATTTACAGTTGTAGAAAAAATATTGTTTGTATTTCGTGGACAAAATTCTTGTTTTTTGGCGTGTTCGAATGACATTTTTGTTTCGAACAAAAAGTAACATTCTCACGCGCAACAAAAAAAACACTCAATTTGCACAATTAATACAAAAATAACTTAAATAAACGTCAATTGAAAAAAATGTATCAAAATGGTAAATTCTCGATGGGGAACTGCTTCTACAGAAGAATTTTTTTCTTGTTAAGTTCTTACGCAAAATATAACTCGTAATATGATAATTGCTAGATAATTATTATATCACTTGTTATATTAGTACCTAATGACTATACGTATTTAAAATGTAATTTTGAATGTATATAAGTAAGTTAGCCATTTTAATTAGCTATTAAAGTGTTAAAATCACGACAAGTTGCTACTGTACTATTTTGTAAATTTAAATATTTCTAATCAATTCTTAAATTTATTTTCGCATTTGAAATAGTGGTAATCTAAAAAATAATAATGAAATAAAAACGTCATCATTAAATAATATCGATTGATTACAGATAATTGTAATTAGAATTTAAAACATTTTATATAATTAAAATTTTTGTCCCAATTTTATTTTAGGGATTATCATATTTATTTATTTAAAACTAACCTAATTTTGAAATCATTTGTTATAATCAATTCCTAATAAAATAATTTAGTATTTTAAATAAAATAGTACATTTAAACTAAAAATAATTTTAGTAATCTACCATAACTTCATTACAATCTTACACCTCTTATTCCTCCTCTGTCCTCTTTCCCTTATCATAAACCTTTTAATCAGTCCATCCAGTAGTATGACTCCCTTCTCCCTCTCCTGTATCTCTCTCTCCATCTCCATCCGCCTCTCCTTTCTCCTCTAGTCACTTACCGTATCCCTCTCCTTGCAGGAAGAGCCTGAAGGCCTCGGACACCTTTCCAGGCTGTTCCTCGAGCACCATCCCACAATCGCTGATCTTCATCCACGTGGAGTTGGTCGGATCGAGACGGCCGTTCAATGTGACGGTGTCGTCCACGTGCGGTGAAAGTGCTCCGGTGATGTTGATCACCGGCATGCGGAGAGTCTTGGACTCAGAGCGTGGTTTCAGGGAATCTACTTCGCGGAGGATGTTCAGGTCGCTACGTTTGATGTAGCTGTCGATGAAAAGGGCGAGGTTGGTTGGGTTGACGTTCTTCTCGAAGTAGGATTTGTATACTTGAACCAGGTCGTGGTTGCGCTCTTCTGTGCCCTGGGGAAATTACAATTGATTTATTTTCATCTCTATTTTAATTAATTAATTAATTAATTAATTTTTATTCTAGTTTATAGTGAAATATAAATAACTAATTTAATTTTTTAACCTAATTATTATTTCTAACTCTAGAATAGTGGCTTTTAAAGTATAAATGATTAACCGGATAATACTTAGAAATTTAAAGAAACAAAGAATTTATTAAAAACTTGAAAACAAAGTGAAAATAATTCTATAAACTGTTATACCACCATACTAAAATTCTTAAAACACTATTCACAAGTTCTTAAGGAGAAGCCTTTCCTTTACTAATTTCTGAACGATTTTATTTTTGTAAGGCACATTATTAAATAAATCTTTAATATTAATCACACAAATTTGTAATTTCTGCCTCCAAGGGAGTCATGCCTCCGAAAAATTTGAGAATCACTTGCCCAAAAAGAAATGTAGTTGATTTAAAATTTATTTGAACATGTTTTTTTATTAATTTTACACAAATATATTCTTTCCACAGCTTGAAAAATATATGAAAACTGAAAATTACTTAAACTATTTAAGGACAAATGGTTTATTGAGGACTCTTGATGTTAAAACGTTTAAATTCTATATTTACAAAGAAAGTAAGTATTGCACTAAGTCTTAATCAGCCCAATTCTCAAAAGAGGTTTAGCTAATCTTGAATTTTGTATTAATCAAATTAAGCTAAAACATATTCTGAAAAAAAATTAAACAAATTCAAATAACAATTTGTTACTATTTGATTTTTGGAAAATGATTTGAATTTTTTTTTAAATCAAAGTAGAATGAGATTAGCTAATCCAAAATTCAGGACAAGCCTAATTTTTTTTTGAGAATTCGACTGTTAATGTTTGCGGTAATTATTTAATTTACATATTTATCTTGTAGATTTTTCTATTATATCACACATGAAACAAAACCTTTTTACTTGAATTAATTAATCGAACCTTTAATCAATCAATAAAAACTAAACTACACCAAATTAATTGCGTCTTATTAACAGTAATAAAATAATAATTTAAAAAGTAATAAAACCATCATCAATAAACAAAACAACGCACATTGACAAAACACCACACTAAACTATAAAGAAAACATCTGTCCAATGATTATTTTGTCCGTGACCGCTGTCCACAACCACTAAACATCTAATAACATGAAAATAAAACGCTCGTTAATATATTTTTTTAAATTATTCAAGTTTCAATGGAACCCGGTTGTAACCGGATCGGTAACCAGATTGATTCGGTTGTAAAAAGCCGGTGAAATTTACATTACTATGTTGCTAAATTTGTAAAAATTGTTATGAAATAACGGCGTCATATTTGCATATTGCCAAAATAGAATGACATTTAAATTTCAATGACATGGTCAAATGTAAGAATATTGAGTTCAAAGTTACAAATTAGTCAGATTTATGGTTTTTATATTCTAATCTAAAATTGGAGAAATGCAAATATTCAGAATTGGTAAATAGTTATTTGTATATTAAGAAAGACGTTTCTCCAGAAAAAAGCAGTTTTATTTCTTGAGCCGACAGCGAGAGATATAAAAAAGTACTTGAAGCACATCATTTTTTTATTAGAAAGTAAAATTTCAGAAGTAAATCAAAAATTTATATAAGAATAAAGAAGATTCTGTATGTCACTAATGTCAAATCAAACCGTTGTTTTCTAGTTGTTATAGATATGACTTTACTTTCTTACTTTAAGAAAGAAAAAATTACTTTCTTCTCTAAGGATAAAAAGTATTACTTTCTTCTCTCAAACAAGGCAAAAAATAGTGTATTGTGCAACACATTTATAATGATAGTAATTAATACACATGATTATGAAGTTTACGATATGATCAGTAAGTACGAGTGTATTAATAGCCATTATACACGAGTGGCATACATTATTTTTTCTACGACCAAATTCAACACCCAAAATTATTAAAATAAATGTCACCCGTGAAGTTACAAATAAAAACTAATTATTTTATTGAGCAAATCATGTAAATAGTCATTGCTGTACGCTTATTGGTTAATAATCTGTATCGTAATGAATATCTGTGTTCTAATGATTGTCATTCAAGTATTGATAATACATTTTAATAACTAAATTAAAGTATGAACATAGAGCAAAATATTTTCTGATAGAGTCGTAAAAAAAGTAATTTAAATGAATATGACTTTAATTTATATAATTGCAACAGTATTTGTAAGATCAGTAATGGAATTTTCTTTAAAATTTGCACATTTATTACAAAAATTACCATTTCTTTTTGTTCTCTTTTGTAGCTTAAATAAATTTAAAACATTCATGAATATCAACTAACATCGTTATTCTAGAATTTCCGAAACCTCAAAATGTAATATGCAAAATTTTCAGACAAGCTGTAATTATTGTAATTATTTTTAATAAATTCTTTAGGTGAAATGAAAAACAAATTATGTTACACAATAATTTTGCCTACGGATTAAAACTTGCATATTAATTTATTAACGAAACTTATGATTTTATGAAATATTTTCTACTGTTCATTATTTACAGATTTACGGATCTATAACCTTACAAATATATTACAGAATTCAACTATTAAGTACAAATATTTGAAATAAAATAATTGAAGAACATTTGCACAAATTTCACTCATTCTTTCTTACCCGTCCAAAGTGATGCCACATCAAGTAATCCAGCACCCCTTGTGTCATACCCCGGCTACGAAGATGTCTCGCATTAAGTTTCTGGTAGCCCCACTCGATCCAACCAGCTTGTGTGCTCACGCAGTTGATGAGACACAACGCTACTACCTTGTTTGGATTAGCGAGAGCATATCTAGCCAGAACGTTACCCCCTGCACCCACTCCAAACCCGATTATAAACTTCAGACCGAAATGGGAGAGAACGAACTCAAGTTGTTGGGAAAGTTCATCAATCGTTGGGTAGATGTAACTGGAAAGAAGAGTATGATAAGTAAAAATATATCAATTATTGTGATTAATTAATTAATTAATTTGTTGGTATGAATAACAGGAACTATTTTTTGTTACAGTAGCTTATATCTGAATTCGAACCACTTGAACACTGTCGTATTTTTTTGATGTAAATTAATAGCAATAAAAAATGGTCACAAAAGCATCGATTAGTATATAAAACATTTAGTGGCAATTAAGTAAATTACTATAATTCAGTTAATACCTTAATAAGTCAAAATTTAGTAAACTTCGTCTTGCTGTTACCAGCCGTCAAATCACGGTCTTCAGAGATCTGAATGGAGGGTTTTAATCTTGTGAAATTAATGGTGAGAGATTGAGTGAATGATCTTTTTAGATTCGTTGTTAGAGAAGTGCGAGTAAGTAATATGAGATGTTTAGGGCATGTGAAACTTATGTCGAATAAAAGATTAGTGAAGAAAGTGAATGGATGGATGTGATTGAAGGTTTATTGCGTGATGAGGAATAAATGAGCTTGTATGGAGGGGACTATGAATGTGGTTGAAGCGAGGATGGTGTCTGATTATTTGATTAATCTGATGAGTGAATGTTCTGTGAATATTTCTAGGGTTCGTGCTATCCTATTTCATAGGATATAGCGTGATGTATAAATACACTGCTCACAATTGTACAGGGATGTTTAAAAATTGAATGAAAAATTAAAACTTAATATTAAATAAAAAAAGACTTTTTAAATACATATTTATAAAATTAAAACTATAAATTATATTCATGTATTTCTAAGAAAAATAATATTGTTACAAATATTTGAATAGAATTTATAGTTTTAATTTTACATTCTATTTTGAGCATTGTACTTGAACAGAAGAAAAGTAAAGTAAAAACAAATTTCCTCACGAAATGAAACAAAAATTCTTCGTTCCATAATCGCGTTCAACTCTCGCTTCACATTAAAAAACGCTGGAAGCTAATGGAACACAGGAAATTTAAACAACTTTTCTAATATCATCCATAACCATTTTTCAGTTCTCCGCTTGGAACTTATATCCGTCAGCTGGTTCTGTTCTTTCGGATAATTTTATTTCCAGTCTCATTTCTCCAGTGACTCGTGAATCGTGGAACTATTCAACTCATTCCGTTCGTTCTGTGTTGTTCCGCTCGATATTGCACAGTGGCTTCGTATAAACGAAAGATCGAGGTGATTCAGGACCTGGGTTACAGTCGCGTTTTGTTACAAGGTCGCTGAATATGCGAACTGAGGGTATTGAGCGACACTGATTCTGCAGAGTGCGTGAATCAGGACTTCGAATCGATATATTCACTAAATATACATTTAAAGCGATATTTTATACTGAATTCTGATTCGTAATTTTCTTATCTTTTTCATTCATTTTCTGTTTTTACTTCCTTGTACGAAGTAACGGAAATATTGTAATTGCGAAAATTTTCGGTTTTGAGATTTCAGCGGAAATATCCATTTTGACCATCCCTGATTCCATTTTGACTAATTTCGTCGTGACGTCTGTACGTACGTATGTATCTCGCATAACTCAAAAACGGTAACCCGTAGAAAATTGAAATTTTATATTTAGGACTGTTATAACATGTGTGGAATTCAGTTTCAAAAACAATACTCCCTTCTTTCCTCATCTTTTTTCTTCATTTTCAGTTTTTACTGTACAGTGTCTAACTGCAATTGTGATAAATGTATTTTTAAACAAGTGCCTTCATTTTTTGATAGATTCGTTCGAGCGAATGAATGGATATGAATGAAGGTTTGTTGGTGATGATGGATTTTGGTTGTGAGAAAGGAAAGAGTTCGTATGGAGGAAGTGTTAATGTGGTCGAAACGAGTATCGTGTGTCAGGATGAGAATGTTGATTTCTTTTTATGAATCTTTTAGTGGATGCTCTATGAATGTTTCAGGGGTTCGTGCTACCCCATTTAATGGGATATAGCGTACTGTTATGTATGTATGTACTTTTGCATTATCGTTTTGATGAAAAGACAGTGACGGCATCAAATATGAAACGGTTCAAATATGGGTTAGATGAAAGGTTGAGTGTAAATATTCCTGTCCTGACATTTGTCTCTAACAGTACATCCGGCAGATTCTCTCAAAATTATTTTCATTTTTCTTATTTTTCAACTATATACTTTTTTGACGCTGTTGCCTAATAATGAACATAGTTTCGAAATCGATAGCACAAAGCATATAATAAATATATTATAAAATTAAGTTTGTTTATTTACACTCAACCTTTCATCTAACCTAAATTATCACAAACTGATATGGAGTCCTTCATTACGAAAAGGTTCAAATATGATTTAGGTCATTTTTGTATAACAGCGAAAAGACAAAATACGTATATTTTATTAGCATTTTTTAAGTAAATACTGAACAAATGATGAATTAGAAAGAGAAACACTGTTTGTATAATGTATAAACTTCGGATTTATCCATTAGGATACAACTGCCTGTATGTAGTACAGAACAATGGAATGAAAAAGTGGACATTAAAAACTTATAATAATTATTTAGAAATTAAGCATAATTACGTAACCAAAACAGCAAACTCGCGTCAATTTCCATAATTATATTCCGAGCATTGAAGCGAAAACAGTTCTTTTCATCCGTGACAAAATTCAATGTCATCCTCAAATCGCGGCACACGGTAGCCAAGTTATTATCGTTTATTATACGTCGATTCCAGACCGACATAGCGACATCTATGTTGAGATAATCACCTCTCATGGTTCGTGTCTCAAGGTTCAAGATCGCGTGTCGCCGCGATCACGTTGTCGCTGGAATTGGAGCAACGTTTTGCTTGCATGCCGCACATAATTAAATGTGATTCTGGGTGAGCAATCAATAATATGATATAATTAGCGATGGAGGCAAGCTGAATGCTGTCAAGGGGTAGGTTAGGATTGTGAGATTTAAAGCTGATTTATTTAATAGGAAATTGGGATACGACGATTTAATTTGTATGTCATTTGCAAGACATGGATTTAGATTGTAAAGATTGTGGGTTTAAACGCAACATCTTAGAAATTCTATTCTGATTGTAAAATAAATAAATATAATATCACATCTATTACCCATTACTGGGTGTGGCAGATCTTGGTAAGTGATATATTTCTTCGCGTGAAGTGCGGATATCAGCCATCAAATAACGGCCTTCGAAGATGTTAGTGAAGGGGGAGCCACAGAGGTAGTTTTAATTTGGTGAAAATTGTTTATGGGTTGTGGGAATCGTACCCGGGTTCTTAAATCCACAGACCGACTCGATACCACTGAGCCATCTACCCCATTATAAATAAATATAAATATATCATCACGCCTTTTACCCATTACTGGGTGTGACATCCCATTATTCTTATTGTAATTCATAATCCGGAATTACAGAGCATTTTATTCTACTAATTTTGAATTAATTCCAGTCGTCTACAAACATACTTACGAATCTCTAAAATTATTTTTAAAAAAATTGCAGAATTCTCTTTTTTAATATTTATATAATGCCGTTATTTAAATGAACTTATCTATCAAGATCTGCAATTACAGAACGACTGATTCATAAAATTTTAATCTTACACAATTCCATAAAATCCATTATAAATCTTTTTTGAGCTGCAGTTTCTCTGTATTACGATTAAATTCTCGTTAATTTCTGTATTTTAGACTTGAATTTATTTTAGCATTTAAAAAGAATTGAGTAGTATTATTAATTTGATATTACGAAATTTATGAATTTATGGATGATATAAATTATATTGACGTTACGAACCGCAATTTTTCAATTATATTAATATATACAGAATTGATTTTTTTGTAAGCACGCAAACGATTTAATACATTAACTAAGCAAGAACATAAAATTTATCTTTATGACTTATTTATATACGTAGAAGCTAACCCACTGAAATACGTATTCAAATATACAATCGTAATATTTTTATATGTTATCAAATATTCTTATATTACGTTACCAGCTAGCTTACAACAAAACTAAAATACTCATATTTTCCTAAAATATACCAAATATTACGATTGTGTTTTAAATAAATAAATAAATAAATATATCATCACGCCTTTTACCCATTACTGAGTGTGGCACTCTGCCTAAGCAGAACTCGGTAAATGATATATTTTGTCGCGTGAAATGCGGTTACCAGCCGTCAAATCACGGCCTACAAAGATATTAGTGGGGAGGGAGCCACAGGGATAGATTTAAATTGGTGAAAATTGTTTGTCGGCTGTTTTCATTACAATATTTTCATGAAATATCCAGAAAATAAAATAAATATTTCATTACGCCTTTTACCCACTACTGGGTGAGGCATTCTGACGATGATTGTTTCAAATATTTAAAAAATATATATTACTGGATGTAGCAGATCTTGGTAAGCGATATATGTATGCGCATGAAGTGCGATTACCAGCCCCCAAAGATTTTAGTGCAGGGAGAGCTACAGGGGTAAATTTAATATGATGAAAACTGATTGTCGGCTGTAGGAATCGAACCCGGGCTCTCAAACCCACCTAACCCTACTGTTGCCACAACCATAATTTGGTTCTTTACTACAATCTAGAACTCAAGGAAAACATATATCATCAAGTTGTCTCTACTCACTCTTCCGGGAGGGTGGCAGCACCCTCTTCCTGTCCAGGGGCGTTGACGTGATACACACAGAAGTTCTCCAAGAGCGCTCTCATATCAATGTAGTTAAAGAACGCTTGGAAACTGGAAATATCTGGTAACAGAAACAAACACACGTGAAGTAAGACAGGTATTATAATAAACAAACAGACTGTTTAGCATAGCGCGAAACTGGAATTATCCGGATAGAGGTTATGTTATGTTTGTAAATAAACGATACTCGCGGTAGGCGACAACAACGTTCTGATGAAGAAGTGGCGGACGGGAAACTTTTCGAAGTTAATACAAACGTAAACAAAGATAAATGTGGAAATTTGTATAGCTTTTAAAACAAGACAATGAAGTTTTTTCTGTCGTCTTTTCTTACAAAATCTATACAATTATGTAAAAGTAGGTTAAATAACCGAAGTAACTTAAGTATAGATGGTTATAATAGAGTTTTAAATCCGACATACATAATTTGATATAGCATTCTGATATGTACTTTTTTCAGAAATGACAATAAAGAAATTGTTAAAATTATAATAAACGTATACTTTTTACTCTTTTACTTAATACATTTGTTTATTTTTATGTTATACGCTATGTCAAATGGTTTGACTGCAATTACGTCATTTTAAAATCACTATAATACAAAACCAAAATAAATACATTGTTATTTCAGAATTTAAACTAATTGTCAAGTTATTTAACAGTCAGTACGGTGGTGTGGATAGCATTACGGAATTCGAATCCGGTGATCCCGAGTTGGAATCGTACTCAAGCTGAAAATTATATAAACTACCACACTGCGGCTCGGTGAATGCAGACCCTGTACTGTAATTGGGATTAAATTCCTGTTGTACAGCGTAACATAAATAAATAAATATACTATAAGTATTTTAACATGAAACATGGGCCATATCCATGATTACGAATTTGGCAGCAATACATAAAAGTGTTTATTTTAAAATGAAAAATAGGAAACAAAATATGTTGATATTAAATGATTATAAGAAATACAAATAAACACTAATTATAACAAATTTTTAAAAATCCCTCCATTCACTGCCGAACAATACCCTAATCGGTTATAAAACCTATTCATAACATTTTTACGTTTAGATTCAATAGTCATTCTATATTCTGTATTATAGTACTAAAGTCCTTCATTACAAAAGATCGAGCAACCTATTGATCATTTTCATTGGTCCTGTCACTTTTTAATATTCAAAACGACAAATAACAATTTTGTGTGTTTTTTTAAGCGACTCAATTCCAATTGCTATTTGGGTTGATTTAACTTATATTAGTCGTATTTCATTTGCCATTTGGATCAGATTTAACTTACACTTACTGAACCAGATCACTCAATTATTTGACGTATTTACTTCACTTACTTTATTTTCTGTACTAGATTTACTAAAGTAAAATGAAAAGTGCATCAGTTAGTATAATTCAGTGCAGTTAAGTTAGATAGGTTTCAATTTCCAAACAGTGTGCCACAACTAAATCTTGAAACTACAATCAGTCCACATTATTACTCACATCGAACATCAAATCATTTATGTAAATTACAAACCAAACTGGCAATTGGAATTCGCTATTATCATCATGTGCATGTTAGAGTGTTCCTTCCTACTTACAGTTGAGCCCCAGGTCGTGGTAGGTAAGTATCGCAGGCTTGGATCGGTTGCCTTGCACGGCGACGACGATGGGTCCGCGATCTGTCTCCACGGTTTCCTCGTGCGCTACGCTGTCGTCCCGGGACATGCTGCGTACAGCGGGGAACTGCAACTGAATGTTCTTCAACTCGATATCGTCCATACTGTCCGACGGCATTGTCCTGCAACAAGAAAACCATGACATTTTAACCTAGGTGATAGTAATGTTTATAGGTTAGCTGTCAAGAAGAGCAATGTTGTCCATCTGGTGGCGAGAAGCGCAAGTTTTAGTATAAATCAACCGCGAAAATTTGAAATTGCATTCACTGCTAGAATGAATAATTTATTTTGGCCTAGTTGTACGAACCATAGGTACAATACTATTAGTAACTAACGACTGGTTAATCAAAAATAAGTTTAAATAACTATTTTAACACAGTGTCAGATTGACAAAAGGTTGCGTAACCATACCATACGTAACAACTGCCTCTTACGGTGATGAACTAGAAGTTGATTACTTTAGTTTTCGTTATGAAACGTTCTTAAATTCTTGTAGAAACAAATACTAAAAATAAAATGTATCCGTACCCAGAACTAATTATTTTATTTTTTTTATTTAAAACATTCGTAGGAATAATTTATAAATTTCGGCAGCTCTAAACTAAAACAAATAGTAGCGATAAGATATATTTTTCAGTATTACTTACTTAATAACTATTTAATACTTATAATTTTTCACGTCATAAAATCAGTAATAAAGATAATACAGGTTATACATATACTAACAATTTAAAATAACAATAAACAACTTCATTGTTTAAATAAATATATCATCACGCCTTTATCCGTTATAATTCTCTGTCCCAGCTAAGAAAGTAATAGATGGCACTACGATCGAAGTCCTTTTTAATATAAAAAACAAAATCGCTTTATTAATGATAATAAACATACAGGATGTTTTCCTTAAAACTATCAGTCCTTTTTTGGGTGAACTAATGACTTTAGTGAAAAAGGTTATATACATAAAATAATCAGGAATAAGGGGCTAATTTATTATATATTTAAATAATAATTCTCAAGGTATTGGTGTAGTACGTATTCACCTCCAATTATTTTTTACCATAAAAATGTGTTCTGTACTAGGTCAGGCATGGTTAGAGGTTTTTTCAGGAGTTCCATCAGTTTTGGAGCAGGTTGAACTAAAAAAAAACACATCTAATCATGCCTGACCTAGTACAGAACGCATTTTTATAGTAAAAAGTAATTGGAGGTGAATACGTGCTACACCAATACCGGTTCTCAAACGGAAGAACAAAATTGTATTTTTTTAATGATAACCTATATAATTTTTTAATCCATTAAATACAGATTTTTGTAATGATTTCAATGATTCAACATATATTGTGTAGGGTATAAGAAATATTTCTAGAAAAATGATATAATAAATTAGATGTTACAATATTGAAGTGCCCTATGCAATAAACAAATAATAGAAACTGATAGTTTGGTTAATAATATTTATTGTACAGGGTTGCAATTCTACGTTCATAGATGGGACAAGAAATAGATCCCTGTAAGTGATATATTTTACACGAGAAGTGAAATTACCGGCCATCAAATTTGACTATTTGTTATTATATATTTTCTATTATAAAACGTTTCTAAATTATTTTAGAAAAAAATTCTTGAAAAAAAAGTAGTAGCGGATAGAGTTCTTTTTTTATTTGATCTATTTTTCTTTCAAATAATTTAGAATCGTTTAGTAGAACAAAATACGCAATGACAAATGTTCAAATTGCTTTTAAAACATGTCCATAAATAATGATAAAACTACGTTTCTAAAATTAAACATAATAAATATAGTACTTCCATATCTTCTTATCTACGACATATATCATAATTAGCTCTGAGCTATTAACACTAATGAAACTGTTTACTAATTATCCGAGGTAGGAAAGAGTTCAAGTTTCCTCTGTCTTGTGTTTGTGTTCCGACAAACGCACACATCCAAATATAAAACAGTCGTGCTGTGAAGTTAATGAAATTGTTATTGACTTGAGCTTGGACCGAGGCCTTTTTCATTTAGAATGATCGGTTGTTAAGACGAACGAAAATAAGAAGCACATGTTGAATCCATCATTGATTTATAAATGATTCAACATTGATTGTTGATTAGCCAATAAAAATCGCGGTTTTACCAAACTTTGACCCTGTTCTATAAAACATTGTCAGCTACACGAAAACGCTAAATTAGAATCATAAAACGCATCTAAGAAATATTAAAATTTTAAATAAATTAATAAATATATCATCATGCCTTTTACCCATTACTGGGTGTGGCACTTTGCCTAAGCAGATCTCGTCAAACCACGGCCCCCTAAGATGTTAGTAAAGGGGGAGCTACAGGGGTAGATTTAATTTGGTGAAAATTGTTTGTCGGTTGTGGGGATTGAACCAGGGTTTTCAAGATCCACAGGCCGACTCGATACCACTGAGCCACCTACCCCATTCAAAATTTTAAAACGTTCTAATTTCTATAGTGTGTATAAAGTATAAACTAATAATTATCTGTTACAAATCAAGTTCTGCCACTGGTATTTAACTAACAGTAAACTTTTTAATTCTGATATTAATTAATTATAACATAAAAATAACAAAATATGTAAAATATGGTATCAGCCATCATTGTTAACCTTTAAGATACTGTTACAAAAATAAAAACATAGCCTATACAAAAATGTAAATTCCCCCGTTACTAAATTATAATAAAATACAAAATTAATTAAAAGCTAACATCGTACCAGGGCCCTCTTAAATCAAGACTTATATTCCTCGTATTCCCATTACACGTTTAATAAAGCATAAAAATCATAAAGTCAATTTCGTGAAGTTAATTTTCTCCATTAATAGTCTCGAAGCGGTAGCCTGGTAGCCTACTGAAACAGGGGCGGATTCAGAGTGCTTTAAACTTCCGAGTAGCGCTTCTGAAGCACGTACAGTACACACACACAGAGGCACAGAACGTACAATGTATGGATGGACGACAAGGAAGGCAAAATTCGGGCATGAACTAGGTCAGGCTTTATCGATCAGCTGGGAGGTTGTCTTTACACTAACATTACATAGACATAGTGTCTGCAGGTGGAGTGAAGGTATTTATTTTTGTGGACAAATAAAAATGATGTCAATTACCGATAAAACGACAGGAAATAAAACCTGAGGTGTTTTGGTCGAATTAAGGTTTCTGTATAATAAACAAATATAAGAAAAACTCTAAAAAATATCTAAAATATAATAAATAAATATACTCGTATATAATAATAATAATAATAATAATAATATTTCTTTATTGGCGAAGTTCAGCCGAAGCTGTTCTAACACATAACCTTACATATATTAAGTACAGAAAATATAATACATAAAATAAAGTATTACATGATATAACACTTTGTAGTTTGTACCCATTACTGCGTCTATAAATTACAATTAATTTGGCATTTTGTGACTAATATCATTTATTCTATTACTCCTATTATACTTTTATGCATATTACTCTTGTATGAAATTATCAATATAAAAATATCACTTTTTAACGTCGCGTGTGAAATGCAAGATTTCAGTGTCAAAAATAATGTTTATTTGCGAAGCGTCTGTATCCAAAGATGTATTATTTTGCAGACTTGATCTTTGATATTAAAAAAATGTAATGAACATAATTGAGGTGCAATATAATTTTTGAGAAATAAATAATAACGAGTTTTATAAGACATGTTTTTTTCGAACGCGTTCAAGTTTAGAAAACGAGCCGCAAGCGAATTTTATAAAGGACAAGTGCGATAAAAGTCTTTTAAAATGTGTGTGTATTTTACATCTTTTATAAATTAAACAAAAAAAAACTGCGATATTTTAAACCTAGACAATTTAGAGAAATTTGTATATGAAATGTTGTGGTTGGTAACTGTTATTGACATTTATGTAATTGTTCACATTTTGAGGTTATATTTGATGTTCTCAGCTTGATAGTTTCAGTATGTCATTCGCTACTACGAACCGTTCACACTATAATCAAATAAATAAAATAAAATAAATATATCATCACGCCTTTTACCCATTACTGGGTGTGGCACTCTGCCTAAGCAGATCTCGGTAAGTGATATATTAGAGGACAGGGAGCCACAGGGGTAGATTTAAATTGGTGAAAATTGTTTGTCGGCTGTGGGAATCGAACCAGGGTTCTCAAAATCCACAGGCCGACTCGATACCACTGAGCCACTCACATTCACATTCCCTCATTTAATCTTCACATTCGGAATTTTTTCGCTCCTATACACCTATTTCATTAATCTTTCACTTACGCCTACGCTTCTAACAACTAATCTAAAAAGATAAGAAAGGACAGAACCATTGCTATCCTATCAGAAAATAACATTTAGATGGAATTACACTTCAGTTCAGATATATTTCGTTGTTTATTTTCCATTCTATTCTGTGTGCAGCTTTATCTCTCTCTCTTTCACTCTGCAGCTAAAGTAAACACAAAAGCGATTAATATTTGGACAGAATTGTTTAATTGCATTTGAATATATATATATATATATATATATATATATATATATATATATATATATATATATATATATATATATATATATATATACTCATATGTATACGTATGTATATATGCACATGTCCCACATAAATGTGAATTGTAGTCGTGAAGTTAAACAAATCACATGTCATTTCATTATGCACTGAATTCATTTTAAATCACTGTAAATATTTAATACCAGAGAGCTATTTTAGTTGATTCGCTGAAAATGTATTATGCACTTGATGGACACTGAATGCTGCCTCTCTCTCTCCCTCTCTTTCTCTCTCTCATACAGGATAAATGAACACTGGATAAATGTAGAAAAGTACAATCAATATTATAGTTTATTTATTTGTAAGACAGGATAAAAGAATAAATAATAGTTTATTAAGAATGTTCATGTTGTCTACCAGTTTCAAAATATAAAATGCCAGAAAATTTTAGAATTTCAAGGTATAAATTACGGCATTTTTGACGCCAGATGTGTCAAGATCTTTTGAAATAATTTATCACCTATCGTGCCAGGAATATTCTGTGCAAAAATAGAGTTACATATTTATTTTGTTAACTCTGCACAACAGAAACTTAATTCCAATTACAGTAGGTTATAGTGGAATCCAAATCACTAGGAAAAAATCGTATTTTTTATTTAAGTTGAAGTCAGTTATTATTATTTATATAGTATTATTTTCGATTTTTGTTTGATTACAATCTACAAGAAGTTGTATCAATGACGTCTTTAGTTAAGAGGTTGTCAAATACTGACAAATGTTGAAAACATTTTAACAAATTACTCTTATTTCCCAAACTTTTAATAAAGGAAAATTCAGGGAAATTGTATTTTATAAACTAGATTTTATTATTATCAAAACATAATCCCAATTACAGTAGCTTATACTGGAATCCAAATCACTAGAAAAAAGTCGTATTTTTTATTTAAGTTAAAGTCTGTGAGATTTGAACACATGATCTCTTGCTTGCTAATTAATAAACGCAAGTTTTACATCGGTTTTATCCGGCTACTATCACCTCTACTCAGTTTGTTTCAAGCATTCCCAATATTAAAATAAACAGGTAATCTATCTTGGCCTTGGCAAAGAGTTTGAAAAAAAATAGTTACTACAATTTTATCGTATAAATTTATAGTTTAACCACCCGCACATAAATATATCTCCAATGTTTATCTCAATCTGAAAGGTGTTCAAATCTGAAGCCAAATTGGCACGAATGTCGGTCTTACTAAAAATAGATGGTAAACATTACTGGTCGACACTATTTTTAGCTTTAAATTAGATATAGTAAAAAAATAACAATCCTAATTTATTTACAAGTTTATGCGGTCATTATAAAAAAAATGCTTAGAGCTAATAATCATATTTATTTGAAACTGAATTATGAGCAATTTATTAGAAAGTAATGTGTAGTAATGCACTGAACAATATTGTCTATATTTAGACATGAACTTCAAAGATTAGCTTGATATGACCTTCATTTTTTTTATTATTTACCTATCTATACTATAGATTATCTATACGATGACATTATTTTATTTATTTTATTATTGACATAATTTTATTATGTTATCAAAACTTTACGATTTTATTACATAATAATAAGTCAATTTAATTTATTAGCATGAGAAGAAAACTAGAGAACAATTAACATTTTCATGCAACTGTCAAACAAAGTTGACATTTACGCGCATAATTCAACTTTTTTGTAAGCAGCTCAACAAAAATTCATTACTGGACTGTCAACTACTTTGGCGGGTTTTTCTAAATCAAACAAAAACACGATTATAAAATGCCACCGATAAACAAATTGTAATTTTTTCTGAGAACGTCTCCTTGGTTACACATTCATATTTATAATAGCCATCATTTCGAAATTAAATTTGTAATAAATTGTTTTTACTTCCTTATATGAAGTAAAGGAAGTATTGTAATCGCGAAAATTTTCGGTTCTCAGATTTCAACGGAAATTGGTATTTTGGCCCTCCCTGAATCCATTTTGACTAATTTCGTCGTGCCGTCTGTACGTACGTATCTCGCATAACTCAAAAACGGTAAGCCGTAGAAAATTGAAACTTTATATTTAGGACTGTTATAACATCTAGTTGTGTACCTCCCTTTTTGATCATTATACAACTACCGGAAGTGGTACTTTACTTGAAGCCTATAATAGATTTTCATAAAAAACTATATTCAAATATAATTTAAAACTTTCCAAATTTGGTATATAAGACTACTATATCAATGGCACATTACATGAAGCTGTTAACAGTTTTCCTTGAAAAAAATGATATTATTTTAATTTTAGAAATAAGTGCTGCAAATAAAAGTTTTAGAGAATTAAATTCTGCGTCTAGCACATTAAGAATTTTTAAATTAGTCTTTTGCATAAGAGAGATATCTAAATTTAAATATTATATATTTTTTGTTTTTTTTTTTTATTTAAGTTTGCTAAGGATTAGAACAAAAAAATAAAAAAATAAAAGATATAACGTCAAATATGTGCAATTAAAAAAATATCTATAGTTTAATACACGTACAAGGAAGTCATGTGCTGGCACATCAGATTTTTTTTTAATATAAGTGAAAAATTTTGTTTGTACTTAAGTCGCAAAATGATTTGCTGCGCTCAGAAAATAGTCTGCCTCGGCTGTCTAACTATTTCTTCAACGGACACTAACAATCATTTCGCGAACTAAATAAATAACCAATATAATTCTTTTAAATTATATAAGTATGTAATGCATTTTAAAATATTTGCCATTATTTTTTTAATGAAAGTTCATTTAAATTGAAAACAATCTACAGTTAGAAAGTCTTAATTGCTATTCATTAAAACGAAATGATTTAAAAAAAATTAGATGTCGTTATTAAGGAAATTTGAATCTCAAACAGTGAAGTTCAAACATTTGCAAATTATACGAGTATTAAATAAATAAATTAGGTACTTTGTTCGCACATAATATTTCTAAAATTAATTAATCTTTTCAAGTTTAGACAGCTCAATTAATCTGTCAAAGTAATTAAGTTAGTGAGTTCTCCTAAGATGAGAAATGAGGAAGGAATATTGCCAAAAGAATTTAATATTTATGAAGTCAGTTGGTATATTTGGATAAGCTTATTTATCCAGCAATTTTCTGCCTTGATTCAATGTAATCAAATCTAAATATACATAAATGCATTTAAAAAATTAAATAAATAAATCATCACCCGTTACTGGGTGTGGCACACTGCAGTAGCAGATATCAGTCAGTGATATATTAATACGCGTGAAGTGCGGTTACCAGCCGTCAAATCACGGTCTCGATGTTAGTAGAGAGGAACCACAGGGGTAATATGAATGTGGTGAAAATTGTTTATTGGCATTTGGATCTAGAATAATAAAATAGAATACATGTTTCTACATTTAATACAAATTTTTGAAACATTCGTACTAGTAAAATGATTTAATAAATTAATCTGAGATTATAGCTTAATCTTCTAACCCTAAGTACGTTACAAGATGATCTGGGTTCTATTTCTATTCACGCAATCACGAAAAAAAAAATTGTCAATTTGTACGTCTTTTGATAGACAATCTGCCAAGCTAGAGTTCACGCTGATTTCAACGTATACCAAACAAATTTGATTGTATCTGAATGGTTCAAATATCACTATAGGCTATTATAATTGAGATTAAGTTCCTGTTAAATATACAAACTTATTGATATTTTATACGTATATATAAAAACTTTTGTGTGGGCTTTAGTCGATAACTGACAGATTGTGAAGTGCTACTTTTACAGCTTAGGCTGTATAAATTTGACATTTATGATTTAATTTAATAAATATAATTACAACCCCATGCAGTTTCTTTAATATCGTGTAGAATTGATAATCCCTCGTCACTGTCCAATATCTATGGTAAATTTAATTAATAAATGTATAGTGATAGACACATTCACAAAAATCAGAATGACATTTATGAAATTATAAACGATAAATTTGGTTTTATATAGCCACCGCTTATTAAATAAACATTACATGATGACTAAGATGATGCCGATTACATTAAAAATATTGCAAATAGTTAAAAAATTAATATTAATTTTAAATAATGGATTATGTGTTCATCACGGTAAAATAGATTAATTGCTTTGATCAAATTCAATTCTAGACGCAGCAGTAAATATTCTATTTTTGCTTAGTTAAACAAATAATTATTTCCCAAAATCTATTCACTCTAAAATTGTGTTTTTATTATTTGTATCTATACCGTAAACAATCTAAATTAAAAAAAGGAATGGGATAGATGAACTCGGGTTCGATTCCCACTGCCAACGTACAATTTTCATCATATTAAAATTATCCCTTACTCTTCATTAACACTTCACGCGCATAAATATATCACTTACAAAGATTTGTTACGGCAGAGTGTCACGCCTAGTAATGGATAAAAGGCATGATGATATATTTATATTTATTTACTTGATTTCAAATGTTAATAGTTAGAGTCACACATAAAAAAGTACAAACAAACAAAAACACACTCATTCTAGTTACGAAAATATCGTTTATATTCGCATATTATATAATAACAGACACAATTATTTATATGGAAATGACTGCGAAACGCAACGAATAATTTCCGAGCAGTCAGTGCGTTGTTATATTTACTCATGAAGGTCAAAAGTACAAAACACATTGTCAACATTGTAAACATAAACAAAGATCAAATTTCAACGAGAAGCGAGAGTTCTATAAATAACAATGCGAAAGTTCATTAGTACTTACAGATTAAATTAAACTAATGGTGGGCTTCTGCGTAATTTCATAAGTTTTGTATACGTACCAGAAATCTATAAACGATGAACAATTTACAATGAAACATATGACTTTTTATATATTTTTTAAGTATGAACAAATATTGATATTATTTTGTTCATTATTTACTGGTCTATAAATTTACAAATTTATCATAGAATCTCATCATAAATATGTTTATTTGCTACTGTGTACAACAGGAACTTAATCCCATTTGTCAATTACGAGTACAGTAACTTATAATGGAAACCGAACGACTCAGACACGATCATATTTTTTGGGTTATAAGTTACAATTTTTTTACATATATTTTCTTAGAACCAGATTTATTTATTTATACTACTCTGTACAAAAGGAACTTAATCCCAATTACAGTACAGGATCCGGACTCACCGAGCTGCAGTGTGGTAGTTCATATACTTTTAGCTTGAGTGGGATTCGAATTCGGAATCTTTGAATATCGTAATGTTATCCACACAACAGTACTGCTGGAGTTTTTTATATCTTTGGATAGAGTTTCCGATAATAATCGGCAGGATAACTGAAAAAATATCTCATCTAAAAATGATATATTATCATTTATAATTTGTTTTTTAAAATTTATCCCGCTGATAGTTATTGCAAACTTTATCTGAAAATGGAAAAACAGTCTCCAAACAGTTAATTTCATACACTTCTAGATATTTTTAGTAACGAATCCTTTTGATTCAATTAACTATATTTAAAAATTGTTAAATGAGAACCCGGGTTCGATTCTCACAGTCGACAAACAATTTTCATCACAGTAAAATTAAACTTGTGTTCCCTCCTCTACTAAAATCATTGGGGAGCATGACTTGACAACTGGTAATCGTGTTACATGTGCATAAATATATCACTTACCGAAATCTGTTTCGGCAGAGTGCTACACCCAGTAATGGGTGATAATTTCTCTTCAATAAAAATAATGAAGTAATTGCATTTTTGTTGTGAAATATTTTTGAAAGGAATTTGTTAAAGTATGTTTGTTAATTATTAATTACTGGAAGTGAATGTGAGTATTAAATTTTGGAATGTATTAATTAACCTGTGGTTTGTATTTTCGTATTGAATTCCAGTTGAAAGTTATTAATTTCAATTTTGGTGAATTTCCAGTATGTTACCTCTAATTTGTAATTTACAAAGGGTTGAAATGAATAACCGATAAACCACATGTAAATGTTTGCAGAGGAATTGAACATTGTGAACTAATTAGAAACAATGTGTGTTTTTGGAATGATATAGGGGTGTTAATTAAAAAACGAGCCATAAGTATTATTTAACATGGGAAATCATTTTTTTCTTGTATAAAATTATTTTAGACTAAAATATTTCAAACAAAATTTGTTGAGAATTATATTCTAAGTTAGGAAACAGATTTTATTTTTTTTAATGAATCTTTGTAGGAAAAGCCATGGAATTAAAACAAGTTACACACAAATGTAACTTAACTATCAAACAAAATTGTGTTTTGTTTTTTATTCATTAAATTGTCATTGTGCAGCACAATTAACGGAAAATGAATAAATAAATATATCATCACGCCTTTTACCCATTACTGGGTGTGGCACTCTGCCTAAGCAGATCTCGGTAAGTAATATTTTTTTCGCGTGAAGTGCGGTTACCAGCCGTCAAATCATGGCCCTCAAAGATACTAGTGGAGAGGGAGCCACAGGGGTAGATTTAAATTGGTGAAAATTGTTTGTCGGCTGTGGGGATCGAACCAGGGTTCTCAAGATCCACAGGCCGACCCGATACCACTGAGCCACCTACCCCATACGGAAAATGAAGAGGGGAAAATATGTTACTAAAGTGTAATCTTTACAAAACATGTCAAATTTGAGCAATGATAGCGTTGGAAACAGTAAAATGTTGATAAATTTACTGTCATTTGAATTGTGAAAACAATTTTTGTTAAACCCTGTCAGAAAGTAAATATTTTACCCTTATTTATTGAAATAAATGTTTCTTCTCTCGGGAATGAAAGTAAAGCCATATTCTCATGGCACTTCGAAAATATCGGTATGATTTGACATTATTAACATCCAGGTCACATCTGTCATATTTACTTTTTAATAGAGGATAAATATATACCTCGTGAAGAAAGTGTTATTCTTTACTCAGATGCTTTATATGCCTTACGTTTATTTTAACATCTATAGGAAGAAAAGTTTGGTATCCAAGTTCATGGGCATGTGGATTATGATTTTTTATTTTAGTAATTTTACTAAATTCTACAATGTAATCTAAATTAATAACAAAACAAGTTAAAATAAATTGACATTGTCAATTTGACCAGACTCGTTACTAGCAGTTGGTTTTAATTACGCTGTACAAATAATTATTAAAATAGATATTAACAGAATAGTAGTTACTCTGTTAGATTATTTATAACAGATTTAGAAGTATAAACAAAAGCAATGTCAATTTAATGTATTTTCTGGCGGATTGTTCATCCATTCCATTTTTAATTCCATGCAAACATCTCCATGCATTACATACTTTTCCTCCGCTTTAGTCAACTGACTCTTCTCCATACAAGTCGTTGCCATGATCACTAAAAACAAGTCACTATCTACGTCTTTGTCAATATCAAAATTGTTGAGATACACCTCAGTGTTTTGTCTGTGCTCTGGCACCGGTCACCACGTACTGTTTAGTGTTTTGTTTACATTCACAGTCGACTATGCAACGTTTGGTAAATGCGACTGGCGACAGCTTGGCCCCACTAGGATTGGAATCCTGATGGACTGCGAGACGTGATGCGACGTAAGACGATGTTTATTTCAAATACGCGCAGTACTGAACATGTCACAGTGGAATTTATATGAAGCGGTTTGACCGTGAAGCACACAAATATAAAAATAAATAAATATATCATCACGTCTTTAACCCATTACTGGATGTTACACTCTACTCAGTGAGTTATATTTTTATGGGTGTGAAATGTGGGCACCAGCAGGAAAATAACGATCCCCAAAGATGTTAGCATTGGGGGAGCCACAGGGGTAATTTTAATAAATGAATCAAACTTGTCAAATTCATAAACCTACGTGTTTTCAGTGAGTTCGAATAACAAACGAGTGGCTAATATGACATTTAAATTAAATTATCTGAAATTATACAACCTTCAAGTCTACTGTATCAGTTTCTCTGTTTCATGTTATTTTCTTTCTTTTTTTAATAACAAGAGATAACATAATTAGAGTGAAATACTAATCGCGCATGAAAATGATGTTTGATAATAATAGTATATTATATTACTTACCGAGATCTGCTTAGGCAGAGTGCCACACCCAATAATGGGTAAAAGGCATGATGATATATTTATATTTGTTTATTTGTAACAAGTCCGCAAATTAAAAACAAAAATAAAAAAATGTTAAGTTTGATTACTTATTTTAAAAGTAAGTTCTAATGATATATGCAAGAAGCTAACTTCACGCCGTGCTTAATTTATATAATATAAATAAATCATAGCCCAATGGATATAAGTTGCAGTCTTCGAGAAATCAAATCTCGCTGACTTCAACTTATATCCCAAAATACGATTGTGTCTAAGTGGTTCCGATTCCACTATAAGCTACTGTACATAATTATTTGTATCGAAATACAACACTCGCGTCGTATGATCCTACTTTAAAAGTTAAAGTTGATTAATTACTATTAATTAGGTAAAGTGGTCTACCATCAGCAGGATCAATTAAACACATACATACATACATATGTATATACACTGTAATTCCTGACAGTAATACTATAATAATTATGATATAAATTGTAGAAATAGTTATTTGTGTATTAAGAACGTCAAGTGATTCTTTATTCCTCACGCATGGTAATTGCAGCGCAAGCCGAATGCAACAGCTACAATAATAGAGGAACAAATACACTTTATGCTCGTGATACAAACATAATTTTTTCTATGATTGCATCTTAAATGTTTATAAAACATATACATACGTATTGAAAATAAATCCGATCTGTCAATATGACAATGTTCTGTTACTATTGAAGTAAGCGCGCATCTAAAATTACTTACAAATTCTATTTTGATTGCTCCACGAAAAACGTCAACTTTACGATGATAAATGAGAGCGTAATTGTCAACCTGTCATAGCAATCGTAGTAAAATGTATTATCTTCCAAAGATCAGAATAACTATTATGCATTACGGAATAAACTGTACACATAAAATAACGTAATGTTCCATGAAATGGGGTAGCATGAACCCTTGAAACATACATCCTGCAATTAATCTTCGCTAAACGTTTATCCTGATATTTTATAATTTCTTTTATATATTCTCGACTCATCGCTCTTTCACGATAGAAACCTTCATTTATATCCATCCATTTATTCCTAAGGAACCTAAAGACCCTAGGTCGTTCACGCAATCTTTCATCGTCAATTTCACTAACATATACCTGTTTCACCAATCCATCACTCGACATACATCTGTATGTTCCATTACAAAATTATTTTAGAACTCCTGTTTCACGTGGCCTATATATCATTCTATCAAGCATCAACAAACATATAAAATGTTTCTCAACGAGGCGTAGAATTCACAAACTGCGCACTTGCGCTGCAGGAACGCCCAACATATGTGTTCTTACTCACATTTATTTTACTTTAATAGCTTCAAATGCGTGATATTCTACGCAAATCATGAATCATGTAGAAGACGACATAACCAAAAGTTCACGCGTTCAAATTTGGATTCTACTATAAGTATACTATTTTCATTTTAAACTGGAGGGATCGGCATAAAACGATTAAATGCACCGCAATTACGTTTACAAAGGAACTCAAAATATGACCCGTTATAACTGGTGTTACTGGGGTTGTACGCCGGTACGTGTATAATAAATATCTGATGTGGACACCACATGACTTCCTTGTACACGTATTAAACTATAGATATTTTTTTAATTGCACATATTTGACATTAAATCTTTTATTTTTTGTTCTAATCCATAGCAAACTAATTTAAAAAAAAATCAAAAAAATATATAATATTTAAATTTAGATATCTCGTTTATGCAAAAAGCTAATTTAAAAATTCTTAATGTGCTAGACGCAGAATTTAATTCTCTAAAACTTTTATTTGCAGCATTCATTTCTAAAATTAAAATAATACCATTTCTTTCAAGGAAAACTGTTAGCAGCTTCATGTAATGTGCCACTTCCGGTTAGTCTATTTTAACCAAAATCTATTATGTTATTTCCATTGATATAGTAGTCTTATATACCAAATTTGGAAAGTTTTAAATTATATTTGAATATAGTTTTTCATGAAAATCTATTATAGGCTTCAAGTAAAGTACCACTTCCGGTAGTTGTATAATGACCAAAAAGGGAGGTGCACAACTAGATGTTATAACAGTCCTAAATATAAAGTTTCAATTTTCTACGGCTTACCGTTTTTGAGTTATGCGAGATACGTACGTACAGACGGCACAACGAAATTAGTCAAAATGGATTCAGGGAGGGCCAAAATACCTATTTCCGTTGAAATCTGAGAACCGAAAATTTTCGCGATTACAATACTTCCTTTACTTCGTACAAGGAAGTAAAAACAAAAAAAATACAATCTTTAATAAGTATATTTCCTTATTCATACGATACAAGTAGGTACAATATATTATAAATATTATATACAAACATAATCTAAACATTTACCTACATTACTCAATCTGATTCAGTACAGGATATTTAATCTTCTTATTGAGTAACATAACTGCTTATTGGATAATTCAATCCGAATTAGTAATTTTTAAATAGTCAATCATAGGAAAAAACAAGCATAATTTTAGGTTGAATACGACCCTTAAAAATTGACCTGTTGTGACCATCGTTAAGCGATTTGTGGTAGCCGCACTAATAGATTTCATTATAGACAAGGACGTTTATTCGTTTTATGCCGATCCCTCCAGTTTAAAATGAAAATAGTATAACTGTAATTCAATTTAAGTTCCTGTTGTGCATAGTAGCAAATAAACCAATGTCATGATATACCGACAGGAAATTGTAAATTATTTAGCAGTTTCCTTAGAGTTGAAATGTTAGTTTTTACGAAGACAAAGAAGGTTAAACATGATGATAAATTTAGAAGGAAATCCCAAAATGTCGCAAAGTTAAAGAAAGGAGAACGAGATGATGAGAAATCGAAGGCAAAAAGGATTTTTGTTTTCAAAGAATAAAAGATTACGAAGAAATTAAAGTAGCTAATGGTTTTTAGATTGTTTGCTTAATTGCGAAGTTTTACAAAATTTTAAATAATAATTTATTGTAACTGCTTTATATTCCTTTCTAAAAATGCCGTTTCATTTCTTGAGGACTTAAAGCACCTGGGAGAAGAATAACGTTTCTTCCCTAAATATACATAAAATTTGTGTAATACCGTGAATAAGTAAAATGTGAAGAAATAAATTAGAAAGATTTAATATTTTCTTGCAAGATATCACCTGAATGTCAATAATGTTAAATCATATCGTTATTTTCCAGTTGCCACATTTATTGTATGCCTTATTATCTTTCTTTCATGAAATGTATCATATATTTTTTAAATTAAGGAAAAAACTTTCTGACAAGGTCATGAAAAATAATTTATGTACCTAGAACAAAAACTAGTATTTCCAAGCAAGAGTGGTAAACACATTTTCTGCTCGCGATGCAATCATTATTTATTATACAACCACTTAAAAACGCTTAAACAATAACTCAAATCATTTTTGACAATGTGCCTGCTTTGAAATCCATGAATACCATGAATTTTTGAATTTTTTTTCAGCATATGTGCGGAAAGTAATATTTTCCACATAAGTATGCGACAAATGTCTACTTTCCATACTGTCATGAAATAAATGCAAAAAGATCTTCTCCCTTCAATCAATTGAAGAAAAGAAATAAAAAAAAATACTTTTTTCTACGATTGCTATGAAAAGTTGACAATTACACTCTCATTTGTCATCGTAAAGTTGATGTTTTCTGTGGATCTTTTTTGCGCGTCTCCAATGGCAATGCGCAAAAAAGATATAAAATGCGCGCTTATTTCAATAGTTACCAGGGATACAAACAAAACAGAAACTTGTCATATTGACAGTTAACAGAACGAATTTATTTTCAGTACGCATACGTTTTTTAATAATTTGAAGATGCAATCGTAGAAAAAATTATGTGTGTATCACGAACGTAAAGTGTTTTTGATCCTCTTACACTATTACCGTGTTCAAGTATCAAACAATTACTTTACGCTCTTAATACACAAATAACTATTAACTTCTCTCCCCTCCACCCCGAACGTTCTGTATTCAAATTGATATGCTAATGCCAACATTTTATATTTCATGTTTACTTTACATATTATCACAATGTAAGTATTATGTGATCAGAATAATTTACCTAGAAACCAAAAGAATGAGAGCAATCGATATATCAGTCACCACAAGTTCTATATTTCCCCGATTCGATATCAGTGAAAAAATCAACATGAATCAACCCAGTTACTGCGCTATCTGATAACAAATACCGTGTTACGGTTGGTTGCTGTTCAGGTCAATGAATAACGTAAATAAAATATCGAGTGTGACCGACGCGTACCCGGGTACTGATACGGGACATTAGGTTTACAAATGTGGTAGAACTGCTTTAAAAACAAGATGGGTGGTTTCTTTATTGATCGGAAGAAACGAGGATTCTTTGTTTGAAAATGTTACAGTAAACATGATTGTATAACAAAGGAAATGGCTATCGTATTAAGTGTGTTATCACGCTTCTTACTGTTTGTATATTATCTAGGCGCTCTGCAATTGCAGATTTCAATAATTCTGTAGCTATTCTATTTAAATTTATGGAAATTAACAAATTTAGAATATGTTATTTGTGTCTTCGTCTATTTTTGTGTGTGGTAGCACTTGCAGATCTCGATAGATAATGAAGTAGTTATGAACTACTGTTTGTTCCGCGTGTTGTTCGGTAGTACGATGGTGTGGTTAGCGTTACGGAATTCGAATCCGGAAATTCCAAGTTTGAATCCCACTCCAGCTAAAAAAATACTCGTATGTACACTGCGGCTTTGAAATAAACAACATGGCAGGTACTTTAATTTGTACTAAATACTTAGTTGTAAAATATATAAACTATCGCACTGCGGCTCTGTGAGTTCGGACCCTGTACTGTAATTGGGATTAAGTTCCTGATGTACAGAGTAGCATAAATAAATAAATGGTAATCCAGAAAAGCCAACATAAGTTTGCAAGTATAATTACTATTTTACTGTACTTATATATCCAATTTAGATTTGAACATTCAACGTCATACAGTTTCTTTTGTCAAATATATCTAAATTATTTGAGAGAAAGATACATACATACATACATACATAATCTTCCTCTTCTACCTTTCGGTGTCGAGGTGGGATGCTTCTTCGAATCTTTTATTTCAAGTATTTTTTTCGAAAATAGTTTATAAATTTTTGATAACAGATATTAGACTATGATAAATATTCAAGTAGTTACAAATGAATTGTTAAGTCATATTATCGCAAAATATGATGGGAATTTCAAGTAATTTTCCTTATATATGTGGTTTCCAACTATGTAGATACAGATTATAATTATATAATTATTGTGTGATAATCATGTACAGCTACTGTGTAAATAATTTTATCTACGACCATATATGTAAGTAGGCCATTAAAAACAATTTGTAACAACAGTAAATGCTTGTTTACGGTTGCTAAGGGTTTACTGCACTAGTTACGTTTATATATATTACGTAACTGTTCTCAAGAAATTTTTATTTGTTAGGCGGTAACACTGCTGTTTGACAGTTGATGTTACGGATATAACCTAACAAATATTCTGTAATTGTTCTTATTATTATTTATGGTCGTAGATAAAGTATAATACACAACTCGAATTGTAACGCAATTACGTTACGTGCTTGTTACAATTCGCGTTATGTAATATACTATTATTGTTATATTTATTTTTTTAAATCGAATTGATTGTACTAGTAAGTAAAATTTCTCGTATTCAAATCTTGCTAAATTCAACTTATAAAAATACTACTGTACTCATATATGAGTGGTTTAGTTTCCACTATAAACTACTGTAATTAGGGTTAGGTTCCTGTTGTGTAGAATAAGAAATAAATACTTAAAAATAAATTTGTAAGAATTACTAGAATAAGTTGCACATTTTATAATGAGAATTTACCACGTATATGTTTGTTTGAAAATGAACCAGCTAATTTAATTGTAATTTTTCACTAGTGAAATTAATACGTAATTGATATTTACTTACTATATTAACAATAAAATAAATGTATTTTTCATAAACGCCAATTAATTGCAAATTCTTGCTTCTACAGAATATATTTTGGTGTTAAATTCTCACGCAATAATATGATAATTGTCAGATATTTTAGCATGAATTTAAATTCGTTGTTACGAAAACAAGAAATACTCATAATTCATGTCAAAATATTATCGGCATTCATTATATTAGTTTTGATAATTCGCAGTGGATATACATAATTCCTCTATAAATAAACCGAGTACATCCCTGTACAAACTGACCCAGCCAAGAAGACTGACTGCTCAGTTCACAACACACAATCAAAATAACCGGATGCTAATTCATTTAGACATTTATTTATAGTCACATGGGCATGACTGTCATTGCCATGGCTTTCAGCCTATTTTTACCAATCAGTATAATTAAAGGGTGGGGAAAATAGGGTGAACAACATTACTTATTATGAGGAGCAAATGCAAAAAATGCACAACTGAATATGAAAGAATTAATAAAAAAAATTATTATACTGTTTTTAATTGAAGTATAGAGAGAAAATTTGCGATATCGCCAGGATTTCAACCTGAGACCTTTGAATTCTTGTCAAATGCTCTGAAATCTAAACCAACTGAGCTACGATTGCCATGTAATCATGGCATCGAAGCTGCATATAATGCACAACAAAATTCAGAGAAAAAATCGGATCGGAGTTCAGAGACCACAGGTTCAAATGCCGGTGGTATATCTATAATTCAATTTAGATTTCGATTCCCACAGCCGATAAACAATTTTCACCAAATTAAATGTACCCCTGTGGCTCCCCTTCCACAAATATCTTTGGGGGCCGTGATTTGACGGCTGGTAACCGCACTGCACTTACCGAGATCTGCTTCGACAGAGTGCCACACCCAGTAATGGATAAAAGGTGTAATGATATATTTATTTATTTATTTATATTTGTTAAGTTTATAGGGAAGGTGGCTCAAAGTCGAATTGTGGATTTGATTCTCATAACTGACAAACAATTTTTTTCACATAAAAATTACTGGTTCCCGAGATCTGCAACGGCAGAGTAACAAACCCAGCAATCTGTAAAAGGTGTGATGATATATTTATTTATCTATTTTAATTGTTAAGTATGTACTTAAAAAAACTAATTAAATACTTTGGCTGGTAGCACAAGCTCTGTTTTTGAGTGTTTTAAGAGCACGGTTTTAACATGTTAGAAATAGCTACAACACCCAAAAACACTGCTCTTAAAACAGGCAAAAACAGAGCTTGTGCTACCAGCCATTGTTTTTTTATTATTACAATAAATGCAATAATTTTTAATGTATTATTTATTTGTTTATATATGTACTCTATACAACAGGAATTTAATCCTAATTACAGTAGCTTATAGTGGAATCCGAACCACTCAGACACAACTTTTTTTTTGTTAGTAAGAATTGAACGGATGATCTCTAACTTAAGACGCAAGTTTTATCTCGATTTTATTCACTGTGCTTCAATTGCCTATAATTAATAAAATGTATACGTATAAGTAATCAATTACAACTAGCTATAAATATCTACTGCACTATTTTATAAATTTATTTATTTTTGAATCACAGTGATTAATGAAAAGACATCTTGAGAAGTATCTCTTTACTAAATACTTATGTGTGACCTCGTATAAGTATACAAACCTGTAGACGAACAATTCATAATCAACATTTATTTTATTTTTAAATGTTAATTCAAAAAGATTGACAAGATATAACATTCAAAAGTTAGATTGAAATTTGACAGGATTGCGAAATAAAACCTTACAATAAAATGTCAATGTCAAATGTGGTTAACAGAAGACAGCTGATATTTAAAATGCAATAAAATTAATTTTAATTTAAATGAATCATTATGCTTTCAACGCAGCTGCAAATACCACCTGCTACCAAACAATTTTAATATTTATTTGCTACTCTGCACAACAGGAATTTAATCTCAATGGAATTGGAGAAACTCAGATAATCGGCGTATTTTTTAGATATAAATAATGTAAAAAATTTAAATTAATTAAATAAAATAAATAAATAAATATATCATCACGCATTTTACCCATTACTAGGTGTGGTACTCTGCCTAAGCAGATCTCGATAAGTGATATATTTTTTCGCGTGAAGTGCGGTTACCAGTCGTCAAATCACGGCCCCCAAAGATATTAGGGAAGCCACAGGGGTAGTTTTAAATTGGTGAAAATTGTTTGTCGGCTGTGGAGATCGAACCAGGGTTTTCAAGATCCACAGGCAGACTCGATACCACTGAGCCACCTACCCCATTAAAATATAAAATATACTATATTACTAACTAAGGTCTGTTTAGGCAGAGTGCTACATCCAGTAATGGGTAAAAAGCGTGATGATATATTTATTTATTTTTTAAATTCAGCAAAACTTACGCTCTTGAATCTAGAACCAAGGGCGGATCTAGAAATCATATCAGAAGGGGGAGGGGGGAAATTAACAATAATATTTTTCGATAAACAATATAAATAGTTTTAGACATTTAGATTTTTAGGTTCAGATAAATAAATAAATAAATATATCATCACGCCTTTTACCCATTACTGGGTGTGGTACTATAAGCAGATTTCGGTAAGTGTTATATTTCTTCGTGTGAAGTGCGGTTACCAGCCGTCAAATCACGGCTCATAAAGATGTTAGTAGAGGGAGAGACACAGGGGTAGATTTAAATTGGTGAAAATTGTTTGTCGGCTGTGGGGATCGAACCAGGGTTCTCAAGATCCACAGGCCGACTCGATACCACTGAGCCAAATACCCCATAGGATATCTATATATTTCTAAACTGTTGTATGTTCTGTCGATATACAATCGGAAGTTAAATTACTATATTACAACGTCTGTTTTTTGATCTAGCGAAGCTATCAGGTTTTAATGAAATGGCGATCTTCGGACATGTGACTTCTATTTCTTCCTAATTCGAATGAAACAAATAAAACTTATACAAAATCTCAACTAAAAAAACTAACCCAAGGAGGAGGGGCATGGCACCCATGACCTTCCCACCCCTCGAGGATCCACCGTTATCTAGAGTACTAACCATCCCAGTCCTAGCGATTTTAGAGATACTTTATAAAAATAGCGCCATTATTCGTAAGAAAGCGATTCAATATTTTCTTAACTTTGCGTAGAACATAAAACATAACATTTTTATAGGGTTTCTGTTTCTTGAATAAATGCATATTAAAATATACGTTGTTGAATAAACATTTTTATATAAATAAGCCTATATAAAAATTTATGTTTTTGTGTGTATAATTTTAGTATACCTACGTTTTTATAAAGCAAGGAATTTTGATTTAAGAGGCTGAATTTAATGTGATTAAAGTAGAAAACACAATTGTTTACTTGGAGAGTTTCCAAAATTCCAGTCACATAAAAACACGTTCATATTTTTAGATCATATTTGTCGTTTTTCTCCCAGCGTTTCATGAAAATACAAATACGTGCTTAGCTTGCAGGTTCACTGACTGCGATAAGGAATAAAAAGAAATGGGCCAGCGGAAAAAAACTAATCTTATTTTTGCCATTTTTTATAAAAGAAACTCGAGAGATCCTACCGTATTCAGGATATAGTATACTCGTACACAATTTTCATTAGGTATAGGTTTATTAAACTGAACTGAATAAGGTTTGCCCAGAATTATTTATTTTATTTCTTTATGTTACTCTGTATAACATGAACTTAATTCCAATTACAGTACAGAGTTCGAACTCAACGAGCTGTAGTGTGGTAGTTTATATATTTTAGCTTGAGCGGGATTCGAACTCGTTTTAAAAATAATGGTAATACATCCGTAAAATCAATGAGAAATTTGATGTATTTACTATATTTTTGAGAGCAGTGTTGTGTTTGATCTAGATTAATCAGCCAATTGACATATATCTGTAATCAAGTTTAATTAATATAACATCCTTAATCTAATCTAAGCATTTATATTTGTTATGATCTTCATTTTGATTTAGATCAAGTTATTGAGATCTTCGATCTTTTAAAAAAATATCATTTTTCCTCGGTCGACAATACATTTTAACCTGCTAAGAGCGATTGGAATATAACGAGTTTTTTTTTACGAAAGAAAAAGTGTATTTTAGTCTCCATGATAACATAATTATTTTTTTAACGTTATATATATATATATATATATATATATATATATATATATATATATATATATACAGGGTGTTTCAGGACTAGTGTAACAAACTTTAACAGCTTATTCCTGAGGTCATTTTGAGCCAAAAATGTCATATGAACATAGGTCCTATTCCTTCTAGTTACCAAAATATAAGAGGTTGAAGTTCTATAAATAACACGACATTTTCAAATTTTTTAATCAAGATACTTTCGGACAACAAGAGTTTTATTGAAAAGTCATACCTTATTTGTCTTAATTAATTTTATTTATTAATATTAATATGCATACGAGTTCAAGGCGCTCATTTTGAACACTTGCTGTAATTTTTTTAAAATTTGTTATCTTATTTCATATTATGTTAACCTATTCCATGTTTGGTTATGTTGTTCTGTGTCTATTTAATTGTGTCATTTTATGTTTTGTTCTCTAAATCGTATTCGTTAATATTAATAAACATAGTTAATTAAGACAAATAAGGTATGACTATTCAATAAAACTCTTTTTTTCCGAAAGTATCTTGATTAAAAAATTTGAAAATGTTGTGTTATTTATAGAACTTCAACCTCTTGTATTTTGGTAACTAGAAGGAATAGGGCCTATGTTCATATGACATTTTTGGCTCAAAATGACCTCAGGAATAAGCTGTTAAAGTTTGTTACACTAGTCCTGAAACACCCTGTATATTTATTTATTTATTTGTGGTATTCTGCACAATAGGAAATTAATAAAAATTACGGTACAGGATCGGAACTCACCGAGCCGTAATGTGGTATTTAATATATGTTTAGCTTGAGTGGGATTAAAACTCTGGATCTTCGGTTTCAAATGCCGTAACTGTACCCTCATTAATCTAATCTAAACATTTATATTTGTTATGATCTTCATTTCGATTTAGATAAAATGATTTAGATTTTGATCTTTTAAAAAATATAATTTTTCCACTGCCGCGAGAAAAAAATCAAAAATCTTAACAGAAATGATACATTTTAACTCGCTGTGGTGTTGCTAAGAGCGACTGAAATAATATAAGTTTTTTCTTCAGTTGCTAATAATGACGGAAGCAAAAGTGTATTATAGTCCCGTTGCTAAGAAAAGAAGAAAAAATTTAAACCGTTTTATGTATATATTTATTTATGGTATTCTGCATAATAGAAACTTAATCCAAATTACAGTTTAGTTTCCGGATTCACCGAGAAGTAGTGTAATAATTAATATATTTTTGGCTTGAGTGGGATTTGAACTCGGAATCTTCAGTTTCAAATGCCGCAACGCTACCCGCACTACCGTACTGCTGTAGTAGTGTAGAGAAAAAAGTGTATATATACCTCACGAGGAATAACTATTTGTATAACGTGGAAGTAAATGACACTTCATACCAGAGGTATATGTATGATTTTTTTTGTAACCATTCTTCCATGTCATTTAAATAAAATTAAAAAATACTTACGATATATGAATAAATAAATAAATATTTAAAACTGTTATGACGGTATAAAGGGAGGAAAATAGTTACTTGCCGCGCTAGGGAGAAAATTGACAATTTTCGATTCGCATATGAGAGAAGAAAAGACTATTTTGCGTTATAGAAAAGTTATTATATTCTACTACAAGCTACTGTAATCAGGATTAAGTTCCAGTTGTGCAGAGCAGCAAATAAATTTTGCATTATTCCATTCGTCATCTTTATTCGCCTTCTTTTTCCCTTCCATTTCGTATCGTCAATCGCACCCATCACCCTCCAGTATCTGACAGATAATTCAAACTTCAAGTATGTACATCACACTGAAGGTAGGTAGATAACCTAACGTGATAGCTTCTATACGTCAGAATATTCAAGATATCACCCGATAGGACCACGACGTCGGTACCGAGGGACTGCGGTCGCGTTGCCCTGGGTAAAATCAATACGAGCGTCTAGTAGCTGTCGGACTGGCGCCTGGCGTCGGTGTATCCCCGCAGACTGCTGACGAGGCCAACGATTTATACATGTGCACGAAATACTTCATATTCGCTAAAGTTCTTGCCTTTCAATTTTGCTGACTTATATCAAAAAATGTTATTCTACTATAAGCTACAATCGGCAGATTCGAAAGAAATTTTTATATTGCTATGGCAACCATGCTTAATACAATGTTTCTATTGGCTGTTAACTAGTGTCGTACGATTTTCACATGTATTACTCATTTATTTGTATTTCTTTTTGTAATGTTTATTTTTGGTACTATTGTTTCTTTATATAATTTTTGTTGTATTCTCATTTAAACACGGGTTACGTAATCATTGTAAAATAAAAGAAGTTTATTATTACTATTATAAAAGTTACCTACACATTTCACATGGCAACAAATCAGATAAGTAATACAAAAAGTGAAGTTAGCTTGATCGAATTGATGCCTAACTGACAAAAAGTTGGTTGAAGAATGTAGACTATCATACTTTTTTCATATTAATAATGAAAGTCATCTTTTTTAACGAAAAATCGTATAGAAAGTGACATATATTTCAATTATTTTAAGAATTGTGAAAGAAGGTAGAATAAAAACTAAAAGTAAATATTTAAATAAATGAATTAGTCGTAGATAATAGTTATTTACGAACTAAGTGCGGGAAGACGATGTTCCCGCATGAGCGCATTTTTAAAATACGAGCGACTGCAAGAAGCGAGTGTCTTTAATAGCGCGAATGAGCGGAAGACGTCTTCACGTACATAGTTTGTATAATATTTTTTTGTTCGAGTACTGGTATTTTAAAAAATACATCCTTAATTTCAACTTGTGTGAGTACACCAGAATCTGCAAATTATAATCTTTATCAATTGCAAACCAAGTTGTTCCAGAAACTTCGAGTTCTAATTGTAAAAATTTTACTATAAATGTTTATAATAACATTTGTAACAAATGTGGCTCTTCCCAATCTAAAAATATTGTTTTTTAGTTCAAATATCAAACATAACCTAAAATAGATTAATTAATTTAAGCATTTTATGTTGTTATAATCTTAGTTTTCCATTAAACTAAGTTGTTAAATTCTACAATATGTGTTTTTTCTTATTACTTATATCGTATTAGTCGCGATTTTTGTTTGACTACAATCTGCTACAAGTTGTACCAATGACGTCTTTAGTTCAGAGGTTGCCAAATAGATGACACTGATGCTGACAAATGTTGAAAGAATTTTAGCAAATTACTCTTATTTTCCAAATGTTTAATAAAGGAAAATTCAGAGAAGTTGTATTTTATAAATTAGATTTTATTATTATCAAGACAGATTTATTTTAGAATGTTCCAAAGGGCCAGTGTTTTTTGCAATTTTTACAGTCAAGTCGATCGGGAAGCACTTGTTCCAGATTGAGTGTTGCGTGTACAAAAGTTGTATTTAATGATTGGCGACTGAAATTGACGGAATGAAATATTTTCTACGTGCTATAATATCTAAGTGCTTGCCTAGTTGTGTAGGTGCTAGACAATTGCTAAACAGTTATACAGCTATAATCACAAATTTCTAACAGTACTACACGTTTTGTGGGATGATGACGTAGGTGGTTATGTTCTCATGTTCATATTAACTGCATGAGTTTAATATGTGGCAAGAAAATTACTTTTTGAATAATATTCTTTGTTCAAATAGGTAATTATTATACTGTCTGTAATTAGTTGATGATGTTGCTATGTACGGTTGTTATAGTTCTATTTATTTACATAATGATAGCGAAATACAAAGCAAAGAATACTTGTTATTTAAATATAAATAGCTACCGGTCATGACTTTCATGACATCAACCTAAAATTATGAAAAAAAATTGCGTAGTAAACGCAGATTCAAAATAAAAATGGCGCTGCTATACAGGATGATTAAAAATTAGTTTAACAAACTCAATAAATATACTTTTCTGTCATCAATGCAGTAAGTATATTATTACATCCTTGGTAACAGGAATATAACCCCATGGGAGGAAAAGAAAAATTTTATATTATTGTTACGGTAACAAACTAAAACTTGACACATATATTTCAAAATATTTTATGGCCGGATTCAACAACAAGAGTTAAATTTTAAACTAGATTTGTATCAATTAATCCATTTAACATGTAATTTTGATTTGCTGTTATTTATTTAAACCAAGTTTTAACATTTGTTGTGAAACAAGTCATAAAATATTTTATTGGCATTTGTATAGTGAAGAACTGTTTGTTTAGCTCTGTCTCTAGGGGTTACGAAACTTTTAACGGGCTAGCCCGTGTAGAAATTATAACGGGACATTGGTTATCATGACAACATATATAATTGAAAACGTCTGACACTTAAATATTTTTTGATTAAACAAAATCTGTCAGATTTTTTTAAGTCTAGCTTGATTGAACATTTTAGTTATTGCGTTATACTATTGCAATTAATTTGATTAAATATACATATATTGTGATTCAAATATTCATAAAACATTGTACAATGCTCACACAGATAACAGGCTCGCTAACGCTCGCCTGTTAGCTTTCTATACTCGCCTGTAAATTTCTGTATAACGGTCTTGCAATGTAAATGACTATAAAATACTAAATATACCAAAAACTGTGTGGATATAATCTAGTATATAAATATTAACTTTTTTTATTACTTATTTAATAAGTACAAGTTAAAGTAAAAGTACAAAAATATGTTTAAATTACTTGTACTTTTTATTTTTAACAACATGCCGTAAGTATCATATGGTAATGTTATTGAAATTAAACACTAAAATAATGAATAATTAAAATTAAAAATATTAAAATAATGTATAGGTTAGATATATGTTAGTATATGTACACAAAATAATATTTGTATTAATATTTTCAACTATAAAGTATTTCTAATTGATTTTTTTTAAATATTCCAAAATAAAAGATGACAGAAAATGTAGTTCTCGCAATCATTTATTAGAAGAATTATTTTATAAAAAAAAATTAGAAACATTAGACAGCAGATTTAAAAATTATGTACAACGGCGCTAATCATAAAAAAGTAAATTACATGCTAGTTGCCATGGGCAACCAGATATCAACCAATCAACAACAACACAACAATCTCATAGCGTTCGATCTTTATTCAATCGGCCGCATTGAAGCAAAAGCATATATCATTATCTTAAAATTATAGTAATGAGGTAATAATAACATGTTACGAGTAAAGGATAAAAAGTTTATTTCCAAAAATCGAAGTAAAAATAAGTGAGTTTCTTACCCCAAAAGGGCAGCTTCTTCTGCAACTCCTGATGTCGGCATCTTTTTAATATTATGTGTGTTTGTGTTATCTGCCCTAAAACAAAATAGGGATGGTGAAAAAATTTGCTAAAAATAAAAAAAAATGTTGCTGTAAGATGATTGAGATATAGGTTAGGTTACTCATTTTGTTTATATCGCCCATTTATTTAAAAAATATATCAATAATTATTTTTTTATTATAGAGAGAAAAATTGGAATACTGGCAGGATTTGAACCTGGAACATTTGAACTCAGTGTTGAATCCAGGAGAAGCCCCAAAGGGATTCGCCTCAGGTGAAAAATAAAAATTCCTTCAGAGAAAATTATCAAATAATTCTTATTATTTTATTTATTATCTAGTAACAAATTAGGCTATCTGTTACTAGAATAAACAGTTTTTGTGTTTTACAAATATTCGGCAAAGCAAAGGAGGATACCATTTATTGTAACTATTTACGCATCTATATATTTATATAATTTATTTTGCCTGATTTTATTTCTTTCTTAAATAGAACATCTTACACATCAGTATGTTTTAAAATCTGGAATCATTTATATAATATATTATTATTTTTGTATGTGTTTTAATTGTATTTTTTCTCTGAATTATTAATATAAATATTAATTTATACCCCTCCCGACAAATCAAATTCCACTCGAAAAAAAATGCCTGAACTAAACACTGTCTGAACTCCGGTCAATTGAAGTACTTTCTCTCTATTACGTGTTGTTATTACTGACCACAATATAAAAAAGTTTATTATCAGTTTAATAACATTGTTATCACTATTATATAATAAATATTATAATCTATTCGCGATTGACACATTTCACTATGACATCTGGCGATAAAATTTTGTACTACACATTGGGATGTTTTAGCTGGCCAATTGGACTTTAGTATTAAATTTTAAATAAATACGTATTTAATGATCAAGAAAAAGAGTACACTTCAAATAACATTGGTATAACAATCCTGAAATATATGCTAAATTAATCATTGAAATTTAATTTTGTTTGGCTCTATAATTTTTATATTTTAATAATTTTTGTTGAGACTATAAATAGTTATTTGTATATCAAGAGAAGAATGACACTTTCTTCTCGAGTTGAAGAAATAAATTACAAATTTAGATAAGATTTACTATTCTCTTGACAGATGTCACTAATATCAAATTTAACTGTTATTATAGATATATAGATATGACGTTATTTTCCTTGCCTGGGAAAGAAAATTTTACTCTCTGATAGGATATTTAAACATACAATAGTTACTTGTATATCAACGAAAGAAAATGAGACATTTCGTCCCGAAGATGCCGTCTTATATCTCGAGCAGAAAGCAAGAAATACAATGCATCTTATAAGAAAGTAAAAACTTCAAAAATCATTTAGAAATTTGGTTTAGATTTATTATAATCTTGCTACCCGGATGTCACAAATATCAAAAACAAACATTATTTACCAGTTGCCATGGATATGAGTTTCTTTACTTTCCTTCCCTAAGGATGAAAAGTATCAAATTCTTTTCTAAATTTAGCAAAGAAAATTTAACTTTTTGACAGGGTTGTGAATAAAATATTTACTAGTAAGGAATGAACACGATATAAAAAATTCTGCCAAAACGCTGGCTTCGCCCATGAGTCAATCAGGAATAGATTTAAGAATATTTGAAAATTTTCTAGTGAATATAATAAATCCAGATTATCGTTACGTCATCAATTTATACGTTGCAATAAAAGAACAAATAAAATACCTACGTAGTTGTTTTTCAAACAAATGTATTATAAATTTTGTATTTATTTAAATAAACTTATTTAAATCTCGTTTACCTAAATATTGTGTGAAATACCACAAAATTATACTTGTATAAAACAAATGTAACACAACACTGACGACAGCTTTCGTGCGAAGTGCCCAGAAGCCACAATCACAATAGCCAATAAAATAGTAATTACTGGTGCAGTGCAACCAATAAAACATAAACAAACACAAGATAAAAGTGCAACACAGATGAGATAAGCTAAAAATAAGCGATGGATGAACCATCTAGAGGTGCAAGAGAGATAGAACATGCGAACGTGCTTCTTACCTTGTTGCACAAGAAGGGCCGACACAATTTGTCTTTTTGTTTTTGTTTATTTGAGAGATATTTTTTATATTCTATTTGGGGTAATTGAAATTAAAAAATAAATTATTATTTTTGTATTAAATTATATCAGAAAATAATAATATAATCAAATATAAAAGTTAATTATTGATTTTGTTTTAATTTCTAAGTATTTTTCAAACGTATAGTAAAATAAACCAAAAAAATTCAATTCAAAAATTAATTCTATTTTTAGTCTAAATTTCAGCTTGACTGGGTGCCCCAAAAATAGGCTCACAAAAAAAAAATTATTTAGTTACATGTATATTATATATTTAAAAACTACATCAAAAAGTGCGTCAAACTACATAAAAACTATTCTATATTCGGTGTAACAGGACGTGATTCCAACTTTCTTATTTTAATTGAAACACTCGGTAAATTTTTCAAATTTTGGGTTCTACAAGATATTCTGAATTCAACTTCATAATAAGTGCATTTTTCATTATAAATCAGTGTAAAAAAAAACAACTAATTAGACTCTTTATTCAATTATCTAAGATATCTACGATATAAAACAAAATAAAATAACCGAATTCAATTATTATAACACAAGTTTTAAACTAAATTTTAAAATGTTCATCATTAGAATATACAGGATGATCCATTTAAAATAAGAAAGTTGGTGTTCCGACCGGTTACACTGGAAATAGTATATTTTCACTTTTTATGTAGTTTGACTGATTTTTAAATTTCTAAATAATAATATGAATATAATTTTTTTTAAATAATTTTTTTTGGAACCCCGGTAGATAATTTCTAACAATTTAAAATATAAACTTAACAAAATTATATGTTTTTTTTTTCGTTTTTGTAATTAAAGGAAAAAATATTCTAAACGAAAATTTATAATTATCAATTAATTTTACAATAATTATAAAAACTTGAATAACTCGTAAGTATAGCCAAATTTTAAATTTTGTTCAGTGAAACATAAAAAAAATAAACCAAAACCAAAAGCATAGAATTTGCAACAAAATCCCCAAAGAAATAAAACAAAACAAAGAAAATCCCTACCTGAACATAATAACATGGTTCTCCCTTTCAATAAGTTCCTGTTTGCCCGAAGTCCCATTCAACGCTGTAGAGGACCCGAACGTGGTGAATGCCTTCTTCATAGAGTCCAGAACTCCTGCAGTGGCGCCCGTCACTGTGGTGGAGCGGTACACATCGCTCCCTAGCGCCTGATACGAGCCGCCTATGCCTGACGGCATCCTGAAGGCTAGCGTGCCCAAGGGGAGTAAAATCAGTGACGTACGTTACCTTCATGGGTACCATCACCAGCGGAAGAGAGGGTAGATAGTTGATTGTTGTATTGTTTTACCCTTTGAGATATTTAATTGTACATAATAATAATCGGAAAATTAGCGCACCGTTCTAAGATGTTTAAAAAATTATTAAATGTACTTGTGGAGTGTTCTAAAATAAGGGACAAAGGTGTTCAACTTGAGAAATTAATTTAAAGTTCATGTCAGACAGAAAGATAATTAAATCATCAGTTATGTCCTGATATGCAACAACAAAACGTTACAAACGGCGAACTTCCCAACTATTTTTGTGATTAGTACGGCATTGATCTGTTGTTCTAGTTAATTTTAGTAACAATAAAAGAGGACAAATACTTATCCTAATTTTCATAATTCAATTTATATATATATAAGAATTAAGGCAAAGTGTATGTTTGTATAAAAAGTTTCGGAAAAAGCGCCTCTTGCAGCCAAGTTTTGCATTCAGTGTTCCTCTGTTATTTTGTTGTTTCTGACATTCCAGAAAAAAGTTTCAAGTTTGCAAACTTTTACGTTTGTGCATATGTTTATGTCAAACATTTCAAGGTTATGACAACGACAAAAACAGTACCTAGGTTTAGAGCTGTGAATGAACTTTAAACTTTTACTTCTTTTACACTAAATAAAAGAAAAAGAAAATATGTGGAACAAACCCATTTCTCATATTGAAAACACCTTTGTTGATTATTTATAGACAAATTTACGAAATATTTCATATATTATCATGTCACGTACTATCAGGTAATTTCTAAAAAAAATACTTATCTAATATATTTACTCGTAGGTAACCAATTTCATAATGTTGGTACCCTGCTAATTATTAATATATTGATTCACTAAAATGAGTAAATATCATTATCTAATCTACGTAATACACTTTTAGGAAACACTAACGTAAATATGTACTTGAAAAATTAATCACCAATTTTTACGATAATGATCTATATGTCTAATGATAATGACAAAATTTTAATGAATTTTGTGGATCTAATTAGTGCTACTCACACTTCTATCTCGTATGAATGTGTGCACTCATGATTCAACTCAAATTCTAAACAGTTACAAGTTTACTCTAGACTAGAACAAATTAAATTTAAATCTCAAAGGGTAAATCAACAAAAAACTAAATACAATCATTTATTAATCCCGCTAAAAACTAAACAATAGCATGCAACAAAACAAACAAACATATGACAGTCGCGTACATAGCAACAAAATAAACACATATCGCATAGAAACATAATTAAAAACATGAAACGTGGAGACGTAGTTTTTCTTTTATACACAGGGATGTTACAAAAATATGACCAATGAAAAAAAAATTATCAGCATTGTATGTTTTTCATAGAGCTTACAAAGAATTATTTTCTTTTTTTTTTAGATAAATCTGAAGCAAAAAGTCTGTAAAATATAAAATATTTTACGACTTTTTTAGATAATAAATTAGTATCTTTTGACTGACTACTTGATATTATTTTCACGACATCCACAAAAAACTTTTTCCCACAAAATAAATTTCTCTCTTTAGAGATAAAAAATATCAGTGTTACATGGATGTTATTTTACAAAAAAAAAATACTTCTTATTTAATAGTAATGTACTTTAAATCTTTAAATTTTAATTCAAATAAATAAACTATTATCTTTATTGTATCTACAGGAGTATTTATAGATCGAATAAATCTTTTTTGAAGCACGTCGTGAAAAACATTTTGTGTATTTATAATATCTTGTGTCAATTTCACACCCAATTTGCCTTAATACGTATTTCGCAGGGAACTAAAATTTTTGAAGACTAAATCGTCAAGATCTTATGAACAGCAAATACCCTACTCAAAATTGTACAGGGATATTTTAAAAATTGAATGTAAAATTTAAACTATAAATTATATTCAAATACTATATAAGAATATTTAAGATATTATTTTTCTTAGAAATATTTGAATATATTTTATAGTTTTAATTTTATTTTAAGAAGCCTAGTATATATTTAATATTAAGTTTTAATTTTACATTCAATTTTTAAAATATCCCTGTACAATTTTGAGTAGTGTATTTACATAATGATATAATATAAAAAGACAAATTCTGTATACCAACCCCCCCATTTCAAAACTACAAATTGATTTTTAAAAATAGATTTTAAATTATAAAAAGAAAAATTAGGATACCGTTAAGATTTCAACCTGGAACCTATAATTTCCGGTCATATGAAATTTTATTCCAATTTTTTTTTATTTGCGATCCCATGAGTCTTTAGCATGAACTGAAAAACTTGACACAAGAGTCGTTTGTAGTGACACTGTGATTTATAAGAAATATTAACCAATTGAGTATTTTTAAGTATATATTTAATTAATGATAATTAATGAATGGATGTATGTGAATAAAGGTTTGTTGCGTGATGATGGATTTTGGTTGTGAGGAAGGAAAGAGCTCGTATGGAGGAAGTGTTAATGTGGTTGAAACGAGTATCGTGTGTCAGAATGATATTTTTTTTTTAATGAATCTTTTGGTTGATGTTCTGTGAATGTTTCAGGGGTTCGTGCTACCCCATTTAATGGGATATAGCGTGATGTTATGTATGTATGTATGTACTGTATACGACTTTTGTTCCAAGTCTTACAGTTCATAAAAGAGTCATGGGTTCGAGGCTACCTATGACACAACAAAAATAGGAAGAAAAATTGGAATAAAACCGTAGCTAAATTGGTTTTAACGCATATGACCGGAATTCGTAGATTCCAGGTTCAAATCCTGACGGTATCCCATTTCTTTCTCTTTATAATTTGATTGAATTTACATTTATTAAGTACTTGAAAAAATACAAATTAAATTACAACAAAGATAAAATTAATTGTCATCCAATTTTGTGAGACTTAGCCAAGTGTTTATTTTATATTTTTTACAAATTAAATTTACAAATTGCTATCTTCATTATATTTTCCCTATGGTCCATTTCTGTTACAATTCCCTGTATACTACAAAACTTCACCAACGTTTACATTGTAAATGTACAAACGATTCATATTACAACACACAGTTACATTTATTCACATAATTAGTAGATATTCGCGAAAACAACAAACAACAAAGCTGTAGTTAGTGAGTAGTGCAAGTGCTAGTTTAGTTCGTTCGTTAGTGAAACACTATTAACACAATTATCATGGATCATGCATAGCCTTTGTGATAGTATGAACACATGTTGTGGATTTAGTTTGTGTGTGTTTGTGTAAATGATGAGCAAAAAAACATCTGACTGTGAAATAGAGATAAACATAATTACGTGATGGATGTTTTAAGCTTGTGGAGAAATGTTTTGAGCGGAGGAATTCGTCCGAAAAGAAGAAATATTTATTAGAAGAATATTTGTTTTCTAAAACATCTGTCCTATTCTGTAACTTGGTTATTATATGTTTTAAATAAATAAATAAATATATCATCACGCCTTTTACCAATTACTGGGTGTGGCACTCTGCCGTAGCAGATCTCGGTAAGTGATACATTTATTCGCGTGAAGTGCAGTTACCAGCCGTCAAATCACGACCCCCAAAGATGTTAGTGGAGAAGGAGTCACAGGGATAGATATAAATTGGTGAAAATTGTTTGTCGGCTGTGGGGATCGAACCAGGATTCTCAAGATCCACAGACCGACTCGATACCACTGAGCCACCTACCCCATTTTATATGTTTTCATATATTTTATTTTCGATTGAATTACAGAATATGCAGGGTTTTTATCTAAAATAATTTTAAAACATTTGACAATCAAAGGTATCAAATTATTCACTTCGGACGTATTTCTCCTCTTAGCATTTTTTAGTATTAGCTGATGAAATATGACGAAGAATTATATTTATGGTAAATTGCTGATTATGCACAGTGAAAAACTGTTCACGCAAATTTAAAAAATAGCTTATAGACTATAATAAATATGGTACAAATATACACGAATATATGTAATAGTTATTTACAGCAAGAAAAATGATGACAACATTAATCATATTAATATTTGTTTGCGAAGCCGGAAATCGTAATGTAGAAGAAATAGAATCATGAATAGAAATGAAAATGATGTAGACATTATAACTCGTCTTTATAAATTATGAGGACTGCTAATATGATCAACTTATTTAGCACACTTAACTTGTAGTTGAACAACTTTATTTTCTTAAATTATTTGAACGAATTTGTTTAAATTAGCGTTCGTACTGACGAGCAAAAATTTGGAAATTGCAATTTTTTTTCAAACAATTTACATTCTTAATTTGAGGTAGATAAAAACTAAATTTTCTGATAAAAATTGTAGGTACTAAAACCCTCTTTACTCTAGAGAATTAATGTAATTTTTTTAGCTGCCAATTTTTGAGATATGATATAAATTGATATTTTTTTAAATGAAACACATAGTTGAATATTATATCGTTCAATAGCATATGTTTTCTTTTTTATATCATCACGTCTTTAACCAAATACTGAGTATTGCGCTCTGCTGAAGCAGATCTCGGTAAGTGATATATTTATGTGTGTGAAGTGCGGTTACCAGCCGTCAAATCACGGTCCCCCAAATATGTAAGTAGAGGGACAGCCAAATGGATAGTTTTAAACTACTTATTAGATTTATTGTTTCTCTTATATATGAATTCATCTTATTTTATTTGTTTGAGCAAAAAAAAATAATTAATAGACAAATTGATTGAAATTTAAGAATTTATAATTTATTGAATATGTGAATTAAATCAAACAAATTTGGCTTCCTAAACAGAAAAAAAAAGTTATTTAAATATGTAATTTTCAACCATTCATTATATTTAAAAAATGTAACTATATGTCATATTTAAAAAAAAAAATCTCCGTTGTAAATAAGGCTTTAGGATCTACAATTTTTATTTGAAACTTTGTTCTACGAGTATATCTACTACTATTCCTACATTAAAATTATTTGAAACAAATCACTATTTTCACATTTTAACTTAAATCTAGCTACATTTAGAAAAACAAAAGCATCGTTAAATTGACCAACTAATGTGCCAACTCATAGCTCTTACAGTTTCTGAGTTCCCAATGATGGCTCTCTTACAGAAGATACCCTGTATTCTCAAACAAAATTCAGAAACGATTAACAGATGAAAAATAAAATGAATCGTTCTTAATCAATTTTTATATGTCAGTATTTTATGCGGAAATACTCGTAAGAAGAGACATTTTTTAATTGAATTAAATTGTGGTGTCCAAAATAGACACTTAACAAGAGTGTAAAGGCGAGTATACATATGCAATTTGCTTTCATTGACCCCAATGTTCTAAATGTGTATAAGTGCTTCACTTTAAATTACAGTGTTTTTGACACCGGGAACTGAACACCAAATTAGGCGTTTAATAGAGGTTTGCGTTTATTGTTTTACACTTCCGACATGTAACAAATTAAATACCTATTATTTCAAGATAAAATATGTATATTGGTAATATTTTTAAAGATAAGTAATCAATAATATTTTTCTTATACTTAACGGATAGTAGGTTACGTGTTCTGATGATTATTACAATTTAATGAAGTATATTTTTTGTAATAATTAATTACGCAATAGTTTTACCTACATAAAAAAATATATTTACTTTCTAATCTTGTATTTCATAAACAAACAACAATAAAGAATAATAAAACTTTTTGTAAATAAAATTTATTTTATATACATGAACAGTTAAATTTCAAAAATAATAATAATAAAAGCGAGTTTATTTTTGCAATGATTCAAATGAAAAGGAAATTTATGGTTTTGGTAAATTATTATTTCACTTTTTAATTTTACTTTAACAGCGCGAAATAATATATGTAAAGTTTATAATCAAGAAATTAAATTGTTATTTTGAATTTTTTTCCATTTTGTATTAAAAGCTTAAAAATTAAAAGCAAGAATGAATAGAATACAAACAGAATAAAACAACTCCCCAATGAGTAATTTATGGCTTATTGCAATGGAATATGCTATTCATTTCGCTTTTTTTTTTAAAGGGAATTAAAAATATATTTTTATTCAATAAAATATAGAAATTAAAAATTAATGAAAATTATAATACAGACTAAATAAAACGACTCTCCATCACTTCTTTCTAGCTTAGTCCAATGGAATATGCTATTCATTTTGTCAATTATTATTGCAAAGACATTTTTTTTATTTACAAATTGTGTTTTTTTACAATTAATTTTAAAATTAAACTCGAGAATAAATAATATAGACTGAATAGAATAACTCTTTAATACTTATTTGTGGCTTATTCCAATGGAATATGTTATTCTGCATGTCAATTAATGTTGCTTGGCCTTTAATAGAGAATTTAAAAAAATGTGTTTTTATTCAATGAATTTTAAATTAAAAAATACATACTGAATAGACAAACTAATTATTAATGGCTTACCCTAACGGAATACGCTATTAAACTATTCAAAATAAAATAACTCTCTCATATTTATTTACTACTGACTTATTCCATCGGAATATGCTATTCAGCTAATAAATTATAGATGTAAGGAATTTAAAAAAAAATGTGTTTTTTTTCAATGAATTTTAAAGTTAATACAAACGGAATAGAACAATTCTTTACTATTTATTACTAGTTTATTCCAACTGAATATACCATTCAGCTAAACAATGATTGCTGGGCGTGGGCATGTAAAAAGAATTTAAAAAAATGTGTTTTTGTTCAACGAATTTTAAAATTAAAGCAATAAACTGAATAACGACTCCCTACTGTTTATTATTGGGTTTTTCAACGGAATATGCTATTCAGCTAGTTAATTATTGTTGCTACGCGTTTGAAAAAGGATTAAATTAATTGAATTTAAAAGTTAAAAGAGAGAATGAATAACACAAACGGAAAAAATACTAGCCACTACTCCTGTTTTCCTTATTCTAATGGAATATGCTATTCAGTTGGTCAATTATTATTACTAGGCATTTCAAAAAACATATAAAATATATGTATTTTTATTCAGTAATTATAAAAGTTAAAGCTAAGAGTGATTAATCTAGTATAAGAACTGAATACATCAAATTTTTACTACTTTTTGCGGAACGGAATACGCTATTCAGCTAGTCTATTATTATCGCCATGAAAATACATAAATATTTATTATTTTTATTTAATCCAATATTTCACCATATTACATTCGTATTCCCCGTAATTAGGTATATCTAGCTATAAAATAAGAACCTATTTATTTTTACCTTAATCCTACAGAATATGCTATTCAGCGAGTCAAGTTCATTTAAAACAAAAATATATCGCTCATTTAAGACAATCGCAACTACAAATTTTATATTTTTCATTTATTGATATAGAAGAAATAAAAAAGAAAAATTTCAAAATTGTATATGTAGATTATTGTAAAGCTCACACTCAAATACAATTATTTTAGTACAAACAGGGCCATAATTCAAAAATACCAAATTTTGAATTATGATACACCTGTCGCAAATAAACAATATGAGATTTTATTCAGTACTTTCAGTCATACTGAATTTTTATACTCTTTGGCAATCTAGCTAAGGGCCCAAAGTACCCTACAACTGAATTCATGAATTCCGAATTCTCTACAGAGCTCAAATTGTAGAAAACGACAACAATGGCACAACAAAGCGGAAATAAGTTCCACATAAATCTAATACATAAAATATTTACAACTCCAAGATGAAAATTGCATAAGTTTGTTTCTGAATACATATTATAATAAAATGCAATTAATTGCAATGTCTGTCTTTTTACTGTCCTACGGAGGACAGCCTCTTATCGCTGAATGCAATGTAGGTTCATATCAAAAGCAAGTATTAAATAATTGCAGAGATAATGTTTCAATAATAGAATCTATTTATATACTAAGTCAAGATGGAGATTACTGCATTCTGTATTGATGCATTCATGCACCAATACTGCACCAATAACCTTATGAACTGTTCTATTGTCTGGTATATCGAGCATGGCTCTAGGTAACTTTGTTAACAGTTATCCCGAGTAAATAGTAAGTAACACGGAATCAGAACTTTGAGGAGATAACAGGAAAAGTTTATTTCTAACATGATTCTTATTTGATTGCCATTTGATCCCAAATTAGGTTTTTTTCTTAGCAACAAAAAGTAAAGAAATAATATAAATGTATAATTAATATTTGTTGAAATAAATTTATGTAACTATTAAATTGGCTCTTGTGGAATATAAAAAAATATACAAAAAAAATATAGTTTTTTATAACGAAAAGTAAAGAAATGTATGAAAGTATAGTTATTTGTATAACTAGTAATGAAAGCAATACTTTCTTTCATGAATATAACGACAGTGAAGCTGAAGTGTATCAATCAAATGAAGGAAAAAAGATGCTTTTGTTACATGTTGTACACGTAATTTTTTATTATAATAGATAAAATTTCGATTGTTAAATTTTAAATAATCTCCAAGGAGATTAATAAATAAAAATAATGAAAACTAGTCAAATTAATGCAATGAAAAAGTAGTATTTTTTCACGATTTTTAACATAGTTGAAAAAGTTTCATTTCTACGATTTCTCGTTAAAAAAGACTACTTCCATGAACAATAAGAAAAAAAATTCATTAACATATATAACAATTAAAATGAAAAAAAAACGAATAAAATATTTCATAACTTAACTAATTTATTTTATTACCACAAATAATAAAAATTGTTATTTCATATAGCTTAATATGTAGTTTTTCATTTCTCAGACTTTTTTTGTAAGTATTTTTCAATTAGTATTATTTATAATAGATATAAAAAATATTATTAGATGAAGTATAATTAATTTTGTAACTCGCATATAGAAATATAAATATACCTATAATTTATAGATCAGTAAAAATGAGTTTAGTTAAAAAAATTAGTTTATTTTAATAAAATAATTTTAAGTTAGTATTTTAAAAATAAAATTTGATAAATGTATAAATCTGATTTTAAAAAGATTTATTTTTATTAATAAATAGTATAAATAAAACTTTTATATTACTTATAGTATACAAAATGAAGAGAGACCCGCGTTTTAAGTTACACCCTATTTTCAGTAAAACACTGGACTAATGAATATTTTTAAAAATATAGAACAAATAATTTTACCTGAAAAACAAATATATGCTATCTTAATTCTAAAACCTAAATTTCAGACTTTTATCTTTTTAATTTAAAGAACATATACCCATTAAAATTAAATAAATATCATTAAACTACCTCAAATAAGTACACTCAAATTAAAAAGTATGAACATCTTTTAAAACTACCTTTTACCAAAAGGTATTATCTCCTGTGTAGAGATAATTAGTAGGTAGATAATTATATCTTATCACCCTTATTTCCGCATAATTCTAGTTTTGCTAATGACTTTGCCAAAAAACAGCATAAAAAATTAAACGAAAATATTTACTTTTCGATAAGAATTTGCGTCTAAAATTTCCATTTTATTATTTCTAATTGTTCTGAAACAAGGTTATACGAATTAAAATAAAAAGTTAAATTATCTCTGTTACAAAAACATTTACAATTTAAACCAATATTAGTTCAGTTAACAGTAAACTTTACAGAACTAATTTTAGAAATAATCAGCGATAGTTATTTGTTAATTTATAAGTTTCAGGTGAGGTTGCACTAGATTTCTCAATTGATTTTTACTTGTAAGTTTCGGAGAAATTGTGTAAAATTATTATTTTATTATGAAATAGACGTATAGTCTAGTCAAACCATGAGTCATTCAATTTAAAGTCAGATGTTAAGTTCCTGAATTAAAACGAGGGACTTGGCACGTATACCAGGAAGCAACTAATTTTTATTTTATTTTAAAATAGTTACTATTTAAAAAATCAATACTTAGTATTATTGATCCTGAGGCTAGCTGAAAATAGTGTCAAATTTTGCATTGCAAAATCAATTTTCTTGAACTAACTATATATAAAACAACACATTTTGATGTAATTAATCAATTTTACTTATTTTTAGACAACTCACGTTGTTTAATTCAAAATTGTTGTTGAAATAACCTTAAAATATTCGTAGTTTCTATGTATTAACAACTTATGTCATACAACGATAATACTTTAGAATGTAGTTAATATTAGTGAAATAGAAGTACCAGAGTATGATCCAAGTGATTATTGATGAAAATAACAGGAAATATAACACAAAATGAGTTCTGATTGTCAACTGACATAGTACATTATTGATTTCCACAGAAAGGCTACACCCATTTAGCGTTTGCAGACAGAAATAACAAATATCCCAGCACCGGTGACTTAAACATGAAAGAAAATTCAACTTACCTTAATATATATTGCTGATATTTCGTTTAGAATCACTTAAAACACTGTGCACCAAGTTACACGATCGTAGTAGACTTGCTTTCTGTCACACTGGTACCTTCGTGTTGAATTGCAACGCGTGCTCTTATTGGAGGACGGGTACCACGTGACCTCGAGTTTATCGTCGCTACGAACAGTGACGTTACACTGGTTTTTATCAGGGGCCAACGCGGTTATTTAAAAACTTAAAATACACTTCATATTTTAATAATCATTTCTTAATTAATTTATTATTATTTACAATAAATTTAAATATTTTTTTAGCTTGTTTAATAGCGCAAACAAAACTATAAAGAAATAATATATTTGTATGTCAATGAAAATAAAAGTTAAGAGTAATTGATGAAGAATAAATTCGTTTGATAGAGTTAATAATAAGTTAGATATCGATATTGCTTAAACCAGTTGAGACTAGTTCTTAGCAGAACTTGTAGGATTCAGTAAAAAATTCCACTACAGTGCAACAATAATTTTGTTTATATGTTGTTTTTTTTATATCCTGTTGTTTTCATAAAGTAAACATACATGTAATTAAATGAATAAAAATATAGTTTATAATTAGAATATTTTATCATTTGTAAGTAGAATTCCCCGTGTCTACGACTAAGAAATTAGGGCAGAACAATAGTGGTGGCGCCAAGAACCAGGAAAAATTGATTTTTGCAGGAATTTGGAGCATCCGCAGGATGCTGGTTTATCAGCGAAGCTCCTGCTACCCTCTGGTGGTAAGACTATTATGCAACCATACATTATTATTTGCAAATCTATTTATTAATTTAATATTCAAATTAAAATTATTTAATTTATATTTTTTATATACATATAAAAAAAATAATATAAAGAAAAAAAATTTGGCCCATGAGGGGATCGAACCCGCGACCTTCGCGTTATTAGCACGACGCTCTAACCAACTGAGCTAATGGGCCGATGTGTACCGCTGTAGAAAACACGCTAGATATACTAAATTATCAACTATTTAATTGCATATTTTTTCCTATATTATATATTTAACAGATATTTGTTATTTTATTTATATCATTATCTGTTGTTTTTATATAAAAATAAAAATTATATCAAATTAAGCCATGATGACAGAAATAATCAAAAGTTTATAATAAATAAAAAACAAAATAAACATTATGATTTATCAAGGCCATACGATTCTAAATTATAAACTGTTTTGATTTACAATAATTTTTTATAATTTATCTAATAGATTATCAAGAAACTATTTCTTTTATTAAAACTAAATTTTACATACATAAATAACATAAAGTTATGTCCCATCAAATGGGGTAGCACGATCCTTTAAAATATTAATTAGATTCATTCTGCAATTAATAATAATAATAATAAACTTTATTGATTCGATATCAATGGCGAGGTTCATTAATTTATTTACTACGCTGCATAATATGAACTGAATCGCAATTACAGTAGCTCCGAGCTACTCAAATATAATTGTATTTTTCCCTGTTAATTAATAAACATATATTTTATCTCGGTTTTATTCACTACGATTGCTTATAATAAACATTTCACACTGCATCTATATTCATAATTTCTTTTATACAAACTCGTTTACCCTTCCAATCAAAAGTATCAATTAAAAGCTATATTTATTTAAAATTTCGTTATTGGAAGAAAAATTTGAACACCGTTTTAATTTGATTCTGCGGCTTTTGAATTCCGGTCAAATGTTGTTAACCAACTAAGCTGTCGACCCAATTAATTCAAATTTTTTTCTCATTAAATTTACCCCTGTGGCTCCCCCACCACTAATATCTTTGAGGGCTGTGATTTGACGGCTGGTAACCACACTTCACGCGAAAAAAAATATATATATCACTTACCTACCGAGGTCTGCTTAGGCAAAAGTGCCACACCCAGCAATGGGTAAAAGGCGTGATGATATATTTATTTATTTTTATTTTAGTGATTTTCATCCATTGTTAAGTAATACTTCAAAAATACTGATTAATTAATTATTTTTATTTAATTCAAACATTGGACAACAAATTTTATTTTGTATTTTATAGTTTATAAAAAAAATGAGGTCATTCCACATTTATCTTTTCTAAGATTGGTTCTATTATATTATATAGTTTCAAAGATATGACTTTAAAAAAAAAAGAATACGAACGATAAATCTCAATCTCACTATGACAAAAATTATTTATTTAAAGTTGAGCAATACGTGAATCGTGGTTAGAAGTTTATATAGTGTTATTTTTATATAAAGTTAATCATATATTACTTATATATTTTAAACACATATATCTCACCTTCACTCTGACAGGTAAGAACTAAATAATGTTAGGTTAGATTGTTACAGCTTGGACTTGACATTTAGCGCATAACATTGAAATTGTAGATATACGAGTATGTTTAAGTAATATCGTTGTGTAAGAATCGAATGAGTGACGTCACAATAGTAGCATCATGAATATATTTTAAAAACATTATAAATGAATAGTCTGATAGTTTTGGATTATTTTTATAAATTTAATTTTTCTACGATTGCTATGAAAAGTAGATAATTACGCTCTCATTTGTCATCGTAAAGTTGACGTTTTCTGTGGAACAATCGAAAAATATCTTCTTGCGCGTCTTCAATGGCAACGCGCGAATTAGACGTTAAATGCGCGCTTATATCAATAGTTACCAGGGATACAAACAAAACAGAAACTTGTCATATTGACAGTTGTCAGAACGAATTTATTTTCAGTACGCATACGTTTTTTAATAATTTTAAGATGCAATAGTAGAAAAAATGATGTGTGTATCACGAGCGTAAAGTGTCTTTGTTCCTCTTACACTATTGCAGCGCGAGCCGAAGGCGATCTTACCGTGCGCGGGTAACAAAGAATCACTTTACGCTCTTAATACACAAATAACTATTTTGTAAAAGATTTGGTAACCTTTATATTTTAGTATAATTCAATTGTTCTAGTTTTGAATATGTTGTCGAACAAAATAATTATATTTTTATTACACCCCTGTCAACACTATTTCATTTCACCAATGAGCAATTAATTTATGACCCTAGTATGTATCTTAAATAATCATGTCATGATTAATTCTCTAATAAATAATTACATTATTAACATTTTAGTTGAAACACATTTAAATCTTTGATCACCATACAAACAACCAAAAGTCAACAACACCCTTTACAACAACATAGTATAGTCTAGATACACTGATCTATTATTTATAGTCATCATTAATGATATTATTCAATCCCTAGTCACACATAACATGGACAATATGCAGCCATCACGCTAACCAAAGTGCATACATATACACACATACAAACACACTTAAGCAACAATGCACAAAACACAGAATATATACAGACTGTCTCAGGAAAATTGTGCTATAGGTATTTAACAAGAGAAATAAGTTTAGCATTTCCATTGCTTAGATGATAACTTTACAGGAAAATGTTTCAAATAAAAGTTGTAGAGAATTAAATTCTGCATTGGGTAAACCTGCAGGAGAGCTACTTCTTCACCTTCGATTTCGCTGAAAATTTGTGAAAAGTTTTCTCTTAGCGAGCAGAATATAGGAAAAATACTAACAATTGGTGGTCGAAATCATTTGACCTTGAAATCGAAAAAAATACCAATAACCATGCCTAAATGCGTTCTGTACTAGGTTAGACATGGTTATTGGTGTTATTTTTCGATTTCAAGGTTAAATAATTTCGACCGCCAATTGTTAGTATTTTTCCTATATTCTGCTCGCTGAGAGGAAACTTTTCATAAATTTTCAGCGAAATCGAAGGTGAAGTAGCTCTCCTGCAGGTTTACCCTGCATTGAAATCAATTAACGCAATTTATTATAAATATTTCATTACAGCAAAAATAATTTTTAAACTAGTCAAAAGTTATTATCTACATAGTTAATCTTGCAAACAAATGTTTAACGATTAACTGTCACAAATATATTTAAAATTTTATTTGAAATTGACAGGAAAATAAACATTTGCCTGACCTTTAAGACTCAGAAAAGCTTTGCTTTGCATGTCCAGTCAGGAAAATTACATACTACCTGCCTAGGCAGGTATGAAACAAACATGAGTGTCTAGTTACGTAGCAACATAAAATACTGACTGAATATGTAAGTCAAATATTTCTTTTAATTTAAAATATGTATTATTTGTTTATAACTTTCAGGTGAAATATTATACGTACGTCAGTAAAGCGTCGTACAGGATTATATTTAAAGTATGTATGTGACTATTACATGTTATACATTTGTTTGCATTTACTTCAATTCTACGCTTAAATTAGACAAAAGTTATCACTTTATTAAACCATTTTAATCATGTTTTTGTTTTTCAAGAAAGTGCATAGGTTATTTGATATGAACAAACATGGGGAAAAAGTAAATTTTGTGCATGTAATATTTATTCTTAAATAGTAATAGATAAAGAGAATAACTTTAAATAACAATTGTAGATACTAAAGCCCTCTTTTAAACTGCTTATTTTTTTTGTAAATATAACAAAATTACATATTTTTTTATGAATCGCTTAGTTAAAAATTATATATTAAAAACTTTGTTTTTTTAATGATGCCAAGCTTGCTTTACAAAAATGGGTGATTGAAATAGTTATTTGTGTATTAAGAGCGTAAAGTGATTCTTTGTTACTCGCGCATGGTAGCTGCAATAGTGCAAGAGGAACAAAGACCCTTTACGCTCGTGATACACCTAATTTTTTCTACGATTGCATTTTTTAATTATTAAAAAACGGATACGTACTGAAAATAAATTCGTTTTGTCAACTGTCAATATGAGAAGTTTCTGTTTTGTTGTATCCCTGGTAACTATACAAATAAGCGCACATTTAATATTTTTTTCGCACGTTGCCACATTGTTCCACAGAAAACCTTAAATTTACGATGACAAATGAGAGCATAATTGTCAACTTTTCATATCAATCGTAGAAAAAAATTAATTCACCATTGTAAATAGGGCTTTTGTATCTACAATTTTTATTTGAAACTTTTCTCTCATTCCAGTCTTATTGATAATTAAAATTATATGAACTAATGCGATAATTTTTGTCTAATTCAATTGAAGTCGTAACTTTTGTAGTTTCCAAGATCCCAATGGTGCCCCTTTTACCGGAGACACTTTGTATATTCTATGCATGTGTTTGTGTGGGAGGTTGTATGAATGGGTGTGTGTATAATGCAGGTTCATTTCATGAGAAGGTTACGTATCGTGCAGGCCATGAGTGTCCGGAGGGTAGTATATAATATAGACATAATGGATATTGTTTGTGTGGTGAAAGATGCATTGAGTCCAGAGGTGGATTGATTGGGGAATGGTAATAACGGAAATTGTTTTTAAAAGGTGGAAATGGATGGTTTACTGCGATGGTTTGGCTACGGAATGTAAGATGGCTCTGCAGGTACTTCAATTTTCTGAATCTTTTTTACAACAAGAGAATATCGACAAACGTTAGTTTAAGATTTTAAAAATTTGTTTAAAAATATAAATAAATCAAGCAATGTTTTGTTTAAGTTCTGTCCTAAATCGTAAATTAAAATTAATAATTATTAAACAAAATGTAATAAAAACAAGTAAATTAGTAACAAACAGGTAAAATTATAATTTTTTGATCAACGGTAGCTAAGTTTTATTCAATTCACAACCATCACTATTTGGTCATATCAAAATAAAGAAGTTACAGTTTTTTTTGTAGAAATTAAATTTATAGCTCATGATAATGTATATAGCTTTAAAAAAATCTAAAACTTTTTATTTATACTTATCACTTATCAGGTTTTTCGATTGTAACGTCACTAATTCGATTTTCACACAACATTACTTACACACACATCTTTAATTTCAATGTTTTTACGGCAAACGTCCACGCTGTAACAATCTAACCTAACATTATTTAGCTGTTCCTATCAGAATGAAGAAGAAATTTTTGCATAAAATATATAACTAATATTATATAAACTTTTAACCTGAACCACAAGCTGCTAAATGCCAAGTAAATACAGTGTATTATAATTTTTATTCGTCAAAAGTAAGATTGGTCGTTCGAATGAGTGATGTAGTGCTAATGACAGCGAACTCAAATTTGAAATTAAAGCCTATTTTTACAAAAATAATATTTTATAAGATGTGAAAACTTACATATAATGTTGGAGCATCGCTCTCAGAATAAAGTAAATCAAAAATTGTGGGATGATCCTATTGTTCTTATTCTTATATATTTCAATAGCTTGCTTGATTAATCACCTATTGATATATTTAGGTCTGATAACGATTTCCGTATTTTATTAAAAATGCAATATCATTTGTTATTTATGAAAAGTGCAGAAATTAAATTAGTAGGTACTCTAAAAAATATACGACCTGACAGCAAACTAAATATTCTAATTTATAACCAGAACTAATTAAAACATACAAGCTACATTTATATGTCAGCTACATCTACGGGTATGTAAAAAAATAACTTACATTCATACATATATAACATACACACAAACAAACCAAAAAAAGTATAATGTTGCACAGTTCCTCGCATTTCTCGCGCAATTGAACAAGCCTTCTCGGGATGGCCAGTTAAAAAGCTCCATTACCTCTCCTTGTCATTGCGTGTTTATCTAATTTCGCAGAAAACGCGATTCTGTCGACGAAATTAAAACGGATGGAAGAAAAATGACTGCGCGACCTACACTCGCTATACAGTCGCGTAGTGCGCGTTGCCGACCGGCGGTAACGGTATAATTAAAATGAAAGAAGTGAAACGGTCCGCGCCTGGATATAGGCAGCTCAAACGACGGTGTTGCTTTTAATGATAATATTGCTTATCGCGAGGTTAAATTTTATTTAATTGAATTTTAAATTAGGAGAAAGGCAACATTTAAATAAATAAGTATTTTGCACGACCCTATTAGACAGAAAAATTTTCTTCCCTCATTTTAGAAAGTAATACTTTTTATCCCTAAGGAAGATAGTAAATTTTTCCAAGGAAAAGAAAGTGAAACTATATTTTTCTACGATTGCTATGAAAAGTTGACAATTACACTCTCAATTGTCATAGTTTTCTGTGGAACAATCGAAAAATATTATTGTCATTGTTTCCAATGGCAACGCGAGAAAAAGATATTAAATGCGCGCTTATTTCAATAGTTACCAGGGATACAAACAAAACAGAAACTTGCCATATTGACAGTTGACGGAACGAATTTATTTTCAGTACGCATACGTTTTTGAATAATTTTAAGATGCAATCGTAGAAAAAATTATGTGTGTATCACGAGCGTAAAGTGTCTTTGTTTCTCTTACACTATTGCAGCTCTCACCTTCGGCTCACGCTGCAATTACCGTGTTCGAGTAACAAAGAATCACTTTACGCTCTTAATACACAAATAACTATTATAGCAACCATAAAACAATGGTTTAATTTCATATTAGCGATAACCTAGTGATATTTGTTAAGTAAATTATAATTCCTTTTTTAAAGTTTACTTATTGATGTGATAGTTAAAAAATTTCTATATATACCAAATGAAAATGAAATTAAAGATATAGGACTCAGCATCATATAAAGAATAGACAATGATTTTATTCGGACGTTTCGGTCAAACAAGCCGATCATTTTTAGTTAATAATTGTTTCCAAATCCCGGTACACCATTCATATTTATATTTCTTTTTATTCAATCTCATCTCATTTTTCATTCTTGTAACAAACCTTCAATCATATCCATTTTGCTCTAAATATCCTAGGTCGCCAACTCAATATCTCTCTCTCAATTTCATCAATGTTTCATTCGACAAACACTACACATAGCCAAACTATCTGATAAACTGATATACATTCACATTTTTTATATTTAATTAGTAAATAAATTGATGCTAAACTGTAAATAATAATAAAGTTGTTTTGTTAAAAAACTTGTACGCCTTGTTCAACGCAAGCTACACAACTTCTCTGTATGTAAGAGTTATTTACATGTCTGTGCATTTATTGAATTATTCATTGGATTTTAAATACAACTGTATATGCTCTACTAGACAATTATTATTCTATTGGGATTTTTAAATATTAAAAGATATATTGCAGGAAAATAAAACAAGAATTTAAGCTGCTTTTCATACTGAATCCAGACATCTATAAGCGTTCCATTGTAATATCATATATTTTTAATATATCTTTGTAGAAGTTCTTTTCTTCTTATATTTATATCCATATTATTGTATTTTAAAATATCTTGGTTATAGTTTTATTATAATATAATAAATTCAATTATGTCTTTTAATCGTAATATTTAATACAAAATGTCTGGTTAAAAATAAATCAGCAAATAGCTCACGTGTAGTAAAATTTGATTTATATTGTAATTTCTGTAATACATAATGGCGGATGTAAGATTATGGAGTTTGCCATATCCATGGTTACGTATTATCATCACTGGAATTTTACGAGGAATTTTTGTAAACGTGTCTGGAAGTATTATAGTTGTCTCAATATCTAATGGTTTGAATGAATTTTAGAACCAATTAGGGCATTGTAAATAGAGGGATTCTTTAAAATCTATTATATGTAAGTATTGTTTATTTGTATTTTTTATAATCGTTCAATCAAAATATTTTGCTTTGCTATGTTCCATTTTAAAATGAAGCCTCGGATACATTGCTGTCAAATTCTTAACCATGGAAATAGAAAATCGCCTACGTTATATATATATATATGTATATATATAAGGCCTAAAATAATAAAAAAAGGACAACACTGAATGCAAAACTTAGTCGCAAGAGACGCATTTTCCAAAAATAATTTTATTTTGTAGAACATATAACACAAACACACACATTATTTACGTAGTTATTGTATATACAATTAGAATTATGAAGAGAAGAGATCTTCAGACTCGAATATCGTAACGATTCCAATAAATAAATTATAGTATCTGGTATGTTATTTACTTCATAATGTAATTTGGTAAAAAATCAAGTTGTTCGTATCTTTGATTTGAACTCTCCCCTGGAGAGGGCATTACCCTATACTGTAGTATTGATACACTCCTATGGTACAGTGTACACAAGGCACCTTGAATAATTTTTATTGAGTCTCATTCTGCCGTTGTTGAACACATCCCGCTACGTCTGTGTTCTGTGTCTATAGTCTTTACTCTTTACGAGTCCACGGTGCACCGTTCCCGCTAATTTATGTGCAATCGGTTCGCGATCGTTTAACCCCCCAACCACTAGTTCGCAGTATCAGGGGGTGCTTCAGAGGAGAAACTGATTGAACAGTGGTGAGAGAAAAAATTGCCCGTGGTGCTGAGAAATGGAATTAATACATATTTATGTCCCAAGAGCGGTTAATATTTATTTTTGTACAACTATGACGGAAAGTATACTATTTAAGCAATTATTTAACAACGGAAAGTTTTTGTTTCCAATAGCAACAAGCGGGAAAATAAGATTTCTGCTTGTCCCCAATAGCAACAAAGAAGTTGTGTTGTTTCAAGATGATTTTAAATTCTTTTAAGCGTTTGCAAATGATTGTATAAAAATATTGTGTGCACCTCGAGCAAACAGTGTCCTTGCCGCTCTTGCATAGTTGTTGTTGTCGGCTACATCTCCATGCGCGGGCGGGATTACTTTCTGCTTGACGTACACATACTATTTTTAAACGACTATTTAGAAACAACTGACAAAGAATTTTAAAGTATTTTTGTTTAGAAATTTGCTTGAAAATATTCATAATTTTTATATGTCCATTGATACTACGATCAGAAAAATTCGCTTTCCGCAAATATGTAAAAAGTAGTACTTTCCATATAATTAGGTGACAAATATCTACTTTCCTACATTAAATAAATGCAGGAAAACCTACTTTGTATAATTTTTGAACCTGGGACGTATGAACTCTGGGCATATCTCAAAAACTAAAAGAGATATTGAAATGCGGTTTGAACGACTGTATTTCTCGTGCGCTACTTAACTTATACTAAAAAATTTAACCAATTTTGAAAATTTTTAATTTTTTTTCAAAATTTTCTTTCCTTAATATTTCCAAAAGTTGAGGAGATAATAAAAATCTGAAAACACCAGTAAATTTCTCACGTAAAAATACATAGGTATACAAATTTGTACAGAAAAATTCGCACGGATACATTTTTTATTACAAAAAATCGAAAATAGCCATTTTTTGGAAAGTTCTTAAGGGGTCACCCTTAAGATTTTTACGAATTTTGGCCATTTTTAGATTTTTTGTAATAAAAAATGTATCCGTGCGAATTTTTCTGTACAAATTTGCATACCTATGTATTTTTACGCTAGGAATTCACTGGTATTTACAGATTTGCATTATCTCTTCAACTTTTAGAATATTGAGAAAAGAAATTTTCAAAAAAAAGTTGAAAAATTTTCAAAAATGATAAAATTTCGGTATAAGTTAAGTAGCGCAAGAGAAATACAGTCGTTCAAACCGCATTTCAATATCTCTTTTGGTTTTCGAGATATGGGCTCTCAAATTTGAGTTTTAAAAAAGTCAAAAATCGATGTAACTCAAAAACTAAAAGATATATTGAAATGCGGTTTGAACGAGTGTATTTCTCGTACTCTGAATTATATAGAAACATAATTGGAAAAATTTCGATTTTTGAACCGGTTCAACCAAAAATTCATAAAAAATAAACGTGCTTTCACCCATTCTGGCAGTGGCACTCTATCGTTGTAGATGTCAGTAAGTAATATATTTATGCTTGTGAACTGCAGTTACCAGCCGTCAAATACGTGATGTTATTCCTTAATATTTATATAAGCAAAGCAATTTCTCATTTCTGTACTATAAATGATTTGAGTGATTTATATTGATGTTGAGCACAGTTCATTTATTTTAATTGTTGTTGTTTCTAATCTAATAAATACTTGAAGAATAGATAATAAATACAAAATAACGTGCAAATTCGTCTAAAACTTAAATGTCTGTGAAAATTGTATCATCTGGGTTAGATATTACGGAAGTCGAAAATAATACAACGAATATTTGAATACACAATAGCAGCATTTAAAAAAAAAATGCAATCCCTAATAAATAGACCCTCGGCCAGCAGACCACGGTTCCAAGAACAGTAACACGGCAAGTTGCTGGGTTAGCGGGTGCATAAGATTTAGGAGCAAATACGAAAATTGTATTCACTCCACAATTAAGCTACGGTCGTCATGTATATCAAATCTGATTTTGTTCCAAATTTCTTTCTATTTTGGTGTTTACTTACATATTAATGCAAATAATAAATAAGTAAATATATCATCACGCCTTTTACCCATTTCTGGGTGTGGCACTCTGTTGTAGCAGATCTCGGTAAGTAACATATTTCTCCTTGTGAAGTGTGGTTACCAGCCGTCAAATCACGACCCTCCAAAGATGTTAGTGGAGGGGAAGCCACAGGGGTAATTTTTTAATATGGTGAAAATTGTTTATCGGATATGGGAATCGAACTAAGGTTCTCAAACCCCTAGCTCGATTCGAGCCATCTACCCCGTATTAAAAAATATATATTTCTAAATAATTAAAACATTTTTTGGTTAAAGTTATATAATAATTTATTTAATTAGATGTTTCAGTACACAAAACATGTACCTTCGTCCGGAAAAGATATTAAAAATATTTCTATCAACAGCGAAAAATAAATTATTAAATATTTTAAAATATATCTGTTAAGTGTATTGTTACCACAACAATCATGTCAAATTTTATTTTCCGCTCTAGACGGTAAATGACTTATTACAGCCCTGTTATCAAGGATGTAATGGTATACTTACTGTCCTGGTAGTATTCATTTATTTGGTACTGTGCACAATAGAAACTTAATCCCAATTACAGTAGCTTATAATTGAATCGAAACCACTCAGACCCAATCGTGTTTTTCGATGTAATTCCGAGATTTAATCACGCGTAAACTTAATTGGTAAACAAAAATTGTTCGGCTTTAAATATATATAAAAAATGAACTTACTGCATGTCGGTAGTGGCAACACTGCTGCTGTCATCTTCAAAGGCCAAGTTGCACATGCCTTTGGGAGTAGCGTACTGCAGCCACAAGTTGGGTACGGAACGGAAGGCGTTAGGTACAGGAACATTCACTCCTGGAGTGTCACCCGATGCTGTTGATGTCGCGATGCCAACGTTCTTTAGATCTATTGTTGGATCAGAAACGCTCCATGGTTTGGGGCTTGTTGGGAGCCCTTTGCCGTCAGGAATGTCACTGGAAATAACAAAAAGGAACAGTGTTAGAAATCAGCGAGTACCATCAAAAATGAAATCAATATATCATCACGTCATTTACCTAACACTTTGTTGTAGCAGTAATATATTTTGCACGTGAAGTACGGTTATCAACCGTCAAATCACGTCTCCCAAAGAAATTAGTGGTTGCGGAGACACTGGGACAATTTTTATATGAAGATGAAAACCGATTGATTATCGTGGGAATTGAGTTAGAGTTCTCAAATCTTTATTTCGACGCACTGCACTGAACCATCTACTTAAAAAATAAGATACCATCTGGTGAAACCAAATGGAAATGATCTCCGAACAGAAAGTAAACATTTCAAACTTCATTTTCTCTCGAGAAAATATAGTGATCTCAAGAAAACTGTGCCATAGGCAAATAACATGGAAAAATAAGTTTTTCGTTAGCATTACTTCTCTGATTACTTTACAGGATGAATATTCAAATGAATGTTTACAATATTAAATTCTGATTCTAAATTAGTCTAGATTTCACATTTTACTTATTTAGGTACTGTTTAAAGTTGTAATATGTATTTGTTTCAGTTTTGAGACTAATTATGTATTATAACATACAGACACGTAATTTTTAATAAAAATAATAATGGATTTTGTAAGCCCGTAACTGATGTTGAATAACAAATGAATTATTTTTATTAAAAATTACGTGTCGACCAGTGGCACTAGAAATGTACTCTTCTAGAAGCATGTCCATAATTTTGCGAATTTTGAAAAAAATATTTTTGATTGTGAATCAGCGCACCGAAATGTATATCAAATACACCTGTATATGTTTGACAATTCTTTAAATTAATTTTAGCAGTAAAAAATAAGTAAAATGAATGGTGTTAATTGATTAAAATGCAGATTTCAATTGTCTACAACTTTTAATTTAAACATTTTCGTTTGAAGTAATTAGGGAAGCAATAGTAGTAGAAAATTAATTTCCCATGTTAATCGCCTGTGGCATAGTTTTTCTGGAACACATGTATGTTAAATTGATCAACTGAGAGTTAAGTAAGCAACTTAGTAAACAAACAAATGTTGACAAATATATATATTTTTATTAACCGTAAAGAAAGTTAATAATGCAGTATTGCCCGATTTGATAAAGGACGGAACAAATTAACAAAGTCGAATCAATTTTATTTATTTTATGATTTTATGACAATTCGTATAATATTACTGTCAAAAGTGCGATGGACATTTTAATTATTAAAATTTATGTATTTCATCGTACTTTCATGTTTACAGTAGTGATTTCAGTCCAGAAAGTGAAATTTTATGATAATAAATATAACGGTCTTGTAATCGAGCTAGGTAACAAAACAATTTTGTTATGATTTTAAGATGCCACTTTCAAGATTAGGTTATAAAAATGACGTTTAATACACAGTATAATATAAAATGTTGTACGTCATACGTCCATTAAAAATTCTTTATAATACTAATTTCAAAATGCCAGACTTGATTCCTTCGTCGCGTCGTACCGAAACGTCTTACTCGTACCGTAAAAACTTATTTACTTATAACCAGAGTTGGATTAATTAATTAAATTGGCAGTACTAGGCAATTGCCTAGGGACCCCCGTCAAATAGGGGCCCCGCAAAATGAATTTTAAAAAAAATTGTATAGTTCAGCGAGTTGAAATGCAGAAAACGCTCCTTCTGAGTTGACCGTTGGAGTAGTAATTGCAAATGTTTGTTTTTGTTTATGAATATATAAAGTTTTATGTTCGCTGTTTATTTGAATTATGAATAAAGTTTATTTGAATTTTAGTTATTGTATTATCATGTCGGGTTAGGGTGGCGAAGGGCCCTCGTTTGCGATTGCCTAGGACCCCGCCTAGTATTAATCCGGCACTGCTTATAACGTAAGTAACTATTACTTTGAAAGTAAATTAATATGTCGTTTGTAAAACTTTACATAGTTATTATAAAAGAAGTAGTTCGCAAATCTCACCTTTTTCTGGTCCCAGTAACTCGAGCCAAAAGTTGATTCCAAAACACACCCATATTTCCTTCTTCACTTAGCACAACAACAACAACATACAACAATCACACACCAACTAATTAAAGTCTAAGTACATATCAGTAGTTCACAGATCAGCCGACATATGAACTTTCCATACCGTCATCGGCTCCGTTTTCTTCGCCGTCGCGTCTTACGCGAATTAATCGATAAGATAATGTTTTATTGAACGGTTAATCTCTACTCATTCACTCGCTGTTTATCTTTCCGCAATTGCAGGCCTTTGTTACTTTGTTCTCAGCGGGAATCGGGAGAAAGGCATTTGGATCGGATATCGCGGATCTAACAAATAATTGAATTTGGAAAGTTTTGTCAGACGATTTTATAATCTCTTGGCCCACTTTGATTGTTAGTTTGAACGATAAAGTTGATAGGATTAATCTAGTGGAATTTGTAGGGAATTTGCAGAGGAAAATTCGTCGAATATTAAGAGAAGAATAAGTCGCATTATAATAGAAACCCTGTGTATATTAGCAATAGTTATTTATATATCAATTTCCGAAAAGAAATATGAAGTCGCCGAGGAAAAATGATACTTTTTACACCAAGGTATATATATAATTTTTTTTACTACTCTTTCAGAAAGTAAAATTTTCATAAATAAATCCGAAATGAAGATAAAATTTATTATTCTCTTGATAAACGATACCTGGGTATTATTACTATTCCTTTCAATTAAAATAATATAAAATTAATATATCACCACACCTGCTATCATTACTAGGTGTGGCACTCTGCCGTAGCAGACCTGGGTAAGTGATATATTTATACGCGTGAAGTACGATTGTTTGTCGACTGTGGAAATTTCAAATCCACAGGCCGACTCGATACCACTGAATCTCTCAGTTGAAAGAAGAAAAATTTATTTTCTGATAGAGTCGTGATAATAGTTGTTTGTGTATCAAGAGAAGAAAATGAGACATTTCTTTCAGTTTTAAAGCCGAAGGCGAGGGATATAAAACACCTAAGGAAAGAATGACACTTTAGTCGCTAGATAAGAAAGTAAAATTTTCAGAAATTAATTAGAAACTTATTACTCTTTTGATAGATGGCACATTATGATCAAATTATATTGTTGTTTTCCGGTTGCCATGTATATGTGCTTCCCTAGGGAAAATTTACTTTCTCTCCTAAGGATGAAAAGCATCAATTTCTATTCTCATTTGACGTGGAAAATTTTAGTTTCTGACTGCCGTGAAAAATATTGTATTCTTCCGTAAAATGAAGAACAAAGAATATTTTTCTAATCTCAATTTATGCTTCATTATCCCATCAAATTTAATTTTAGATAAATTTTATACTGATTAATTTAAAAATAAAAAGATAAATTGGTAATTTTCCACATATTTTATTCAACTTTTATGATATGTAATTCACCATTTATCATGCCAGATAAAACAAATGATTACTTATTTTATATACACGTGGATCATAAATTATATAGGTGGCTAGGCATTTTTTTACTGTGAATGTAATATCTTTTTATTAAGATTTATTTTTATGTCAGAATGTCGCTACAAATTTGGTGGGCAAATTTGTTTACATAAAATAATTGTACTCTGTGTTTCAAATAAGTTCACACAATTTTTTTGCGAACGAAATATTTTCAACATAGAATTTCATATGGCAATATTAGATTTATTCACATATTTAATACAGATTACCTAAGTAAAATGTTATAAATTTAAAATTGCTTGAGAAAACCGCCTATTAATTAATAAATTTAAAAAACTGACAGTCACAGTGACAGCGTTTGCTATTGACAAAATTTTTTTGATAATAGATAATATTTCTTTCTGATTTTGTAATTGATTCATTATCGGTCACCGATTGATTTGTTTTTATATTTAATTGATTATCTGTATTAAATAAAACTCAAGTTCTTTTGAAGTATCGCGGCAGAAGAACATTCACTGAACATCAATCTAAAATTATTCTTTGCCTAACATTCCGTATCCTGTCACACCACGCTTCATCCATATTCATAATTCCTTTCATACAGGGTGTTTCTATACCTATTCATGAAACTTTAATAAATAAATAAATATAAATATATCATCACGCCTTTTACCCATTACTGGATGTGGCACTCTGCCTAAGCAGATCTCGGTAAGTGATATATTTCTTCGCGTGAAGTGCGTTTACCAGCCGTCAAATCCCGGCCCCCAAAGTGATTAGTGGAGGGGGAGCCACAGGGGTAGATTTAAATTGGTGAAAATTGTTTGTCGGCTGTGGGGATCGAACCAGGGTTCTCAAGATCCACAGGCCGACTCGATACCACTGAGCCACCTACCCCATAACCTTAATGACATATATAATTTGATATACTGCTTATAGATCAAAAATATTTTTTTGAAATTCGCTAAAATTATGGTATTTCATTCCTAGCGAACAATTTAGTGTAACTGGTTTAATAATACATTAAATTTTTAAAAATAAAAATAAGGCATTACACCAGATACCAACATAATAAATAATTAATAAATTATTATTTGTAGGCAGTGTTTTTCATTAGCAACATAATTATAAATAATGTACTATTAAACCCGTGACACTAAAATTGTTCGCTAGGAACAAAATACTCTAATTTTTGCGAATTTCAAAAAAATTCTTCTATTCTATTTTTTTACAATTACCTTTCCTCCAATAGTATCATCGCACAGTCACTACTTTAAAGAGTCATAATTGTATGATACTTTAAAAAACTTGTACATTAATATTAACAGTAACTTGCACTACTATTACTATAACAATCAGAAGAGCTAGTATCAGCATATTGGCTATCCCACCACTATCAGTAATTACAAAACTAACAACGAAGTTATTAATAATTTTAGCTACTCGATAGAGCTGTCATGCAATTTAACACAAGTGATAAAGTTAAAAAAAAAATAAAATTGATGATTTACTACTGCAGGTAAGTCAAGTAAGCTACGACTGAAACAAAACAATAACTTGGCGCAGAATTTAAACACAGTGTGATGTAACAAACAGCGATGGTGTTTTGTTCGACAAAGGAGCGGTGTTTCATGGATCACTAGATTGTAATAATGATTTCTGATTAGGTGTTTTGTATCTGAATGTTTGATTGACACTGATTGTTTGTTTAAAATTCTGTGGATTAAAGTGCGGAAGTTGTTACGTATGACATGTGTTTTGATTTAGTTATACAGGATTTATAGTTTACTATTAAGATACAAATAAACCAACAGGTGGTCAATTATGTAATGTAGCTCATTACTCATGGCAGTGAGAAATAATTTATTACTCATGGATTGTAGCCAATCATATCAAGGTTGCTGTAGCAATGGCAGTTATGACCGTAAGTAATAATTTATTTTTCATAGACAACTAAAGTTTGATATTCACGTCATATAATCTATAATAATTATTTCCGTTACGCCTTTTACCCATTACTGGGTGTGGAACTCTCCCAAAGCAGATCTCGGTAAGTGATATATTTCTTCGCGTGAAGTGCGATTACCCGCCGTCAAATCACGGCTCCCAAAGATGTTAGCGGAGAGGGAGCCACAGGGGTAGATTTAATTTGGTGAAAATTGTTTGTCGGGTGTGGGGACCAGGGTTCTCAAGATCCATAGGCCGAGTCGATACCACTGAGCCATCTACCCCATTAAATTTATATCTAGATCTAAAAGTATAAATTCCAGCTAAGTATGTCGTATTAACAGTCTAGTTTTGAGCTCGCGTGTAATGGCTATTACTCGTTCGGATAAATTGCGATACGAGCCGTATCCTCATAAATAATAGCAATTATTACACGCTCGTTGAATAGTATACTATTACTTTGTTTATATGAAATGGTTTAGTTAATAATACATTTTCTTTGAAATACAATTAAGTTATGTGTTTAATGGCCAGTTGCATCGAAACAAATTAAATTTTAAACATGGTTTAAATAAATAAAGCAAAGATAAGTGTCTATAGGATAATTGACATTACTGTCAAACATTCGATTTGTTTTTATTAATTTGTACCAAAATTTTACTTTTGTAAATAGACAATTTTATTTATTTCATTACCGTTAAATTAAGTTTAAATTTAGTATTAATTACATGCAGACAAATGTGTAACATTTAACTGTGACATATATATTTGAAACTAAATTTTTACAGTACCTAAATAAATGAAATGATATGTGACTGATTTAAAACCAGATTGTAATCTTTTAAAAACTTTTGTTAAAATCTATTTGAATAGGTTAATTTACAACTTACTCAGCTGGTATACAAGTTTTCACATATTTTTTCAATATAAACAATTTACATTCAACTTTAATTTATTTTATTTTTAGCTGTAAACCCCAGTAAAAACGATACTGAAATATCAATGTAATAAATAAATATAGAAATAAAACCGCCATTAATTAGAGCTATACTATAATTATAAATATGCATTCTCGTGCGTAAATTATCAGAGATAATTATTTAACATTTTATGACAAGTCAAGTACGGTTGTACCTATACATTCAATGTTCAAAAATATTGCAATAACTATGCATATAAGTAAATCATTATTTATTTGTTTTTATTATATATATATCGGACCAACTGATAAGGTTATATGCCGAATATATCCTTTGTAAATGCTTGTCACTGGCAGGACCGAACCCTCGACCTTACGGTTGTGAGTCCGGCTCAAATTCGCGCGGCCATCATGCGGGGCAATGATTATTTATTATAATATATATATATTATTTATAAATATATTTAAATAAATATAATATAGACATATTCGTCGATAATGACTCCAATTATTTTAAAATATAAATACTACTCGTATGTTTTTGGTATTACTATGATAAAAATATACAATAGTTATTTGTATATCAAGGGTTGAAAGTAACTGTTTACGACTCGACATCTTTAACGATACTTTTAACTATAGTCTACGTAACATTTTTCTACAATCAAAAATTAAGATTAATCGATTTTAAATACATAACATCACGAATATATATATATGGATTTGAGAACCTGGTTCGATTCCCAAAATCTACAAACAATTTTCACCACATTAAAACTCTACCCTTGTGCTTCCTCGCCACTGATATCTTTGGAGGCCATGATTTGACGACTGGTGACCGCATAAATATAACACTTATCGAGAACTAGTACACAATTTAAAGCTATATCTTATGGGATAAAAGGCGGGATGATAAGAAGTGATTAAAAAATCAAATTGTGTCATGAAAAACAAAGATATATATAATGGACAGCAGAACTTACTACAATTGGTGACATTTTTCGTTGTCAATTACGATGGATAATTCGTTAATTGTGCAGATAATTAATTTCAAATTTATGGTTTTGAATCTTCCTGGGTATTGTAACATTTAAACGTATGGCTTTCACTAATCACCAAAATAATTATATGTCAACCAATTACATTTATTTAATTAAAAAATGTTCTTCTAAATTGAAAAATCGGTGACTCTTTTCGCTGTCAATAATGATAGATAATGACTTAATTAACTTCAGTCATACGTTGTTTATATGCCACGATTTGATGCCATTTTTTTTAAACACTTTCTCATCCTCAGTTTCACCAATCTTATCATCGTATCTAATACACCCACTAACTCTTCTAACAACAGTCTTCCAAGTTAATACTATCTAAAGTCTGTATTCAGTATTGAATATATTTATAACCGTATCAATTTATTCAAAGTTGTGATATAAAGGTATATAGAGGTATGGAGGAACGATAAGTGGTAAATGAATGATGCTTAATTAACCGGTAAATGAAGGCGAAATGATTGTATGAAATATGAAGAGGGTATGAATACCGGAGTCTCGCTGCAGTAATCTGGAATCCGGGTCGTGACTCGTGACACAATTTCGCAGGAACACAACTTGCTATGACATCAAATAATATATATCAGTACGACATTTTGTATATTTCTAAGTGTGACAGCTCTGTTACTGCGGATCTTGTTGCAGATCAATTTTAAAGAGAACTGTTATGAAAGGAGTACAGTTAATATCGATGTTAATTGTCAAATATAAGTATAATTAAAAATACTAATATTAATATATCTAAGGCCCGGTTTTTCTCTCTTCGGATAAAGTACCCGATAACTATTGAGAAGATAATTAAAAAAATATATCTCATCAGAAGATGGCATACAATATAATTATAACTATTTGTGTTATAATTTCGATGTATTTAATCCGGTAATAATGATTGGAAACTAGGCCGAAGTATCCTAATTACAAATATATCATCTCCATATGCTGTGCTTGCTTATAAACTTTTATAAGAGGAAACAAAAATTAAAAGTTTACTGCAAGTTTGCAACTGTTACCACTGCACTGTACGAAGGTTAGTTTACATTTTGCGCTTTACAAAATATTTTGATGATGTTGGGAGTCATTTTGAATATTTATACAATTATGTTTATTTAAATAAAACCAGAGATAAAAAGTATCAGTTTCTTCTCAAAATTGTGGGAAAACAATTTTACTTTTTCATAGGGCCGTGAAAAACTATTTTCTTGCCGCTAATTTTGTAGTAAATATCTACCTTTCATACTTTAAATAAATGTAGAAAAATTTAAGTTTGTACCCCGGTACAGAAAAAATATGTGACAATAAAGTTAAACATTGTAACAATTTTTGTTTAGAAAAGTATAAAATAAATAATGCACTGATAAAGTAAGAAAATAGTTGTAAAGTCTGTCGCATTAAATAAATGAGTCCCTCACATATGTGACGTCACAGAGCCAGGTACCTAGAGGACGTTATCGTGTGAGTGTATAAGTCACGAAATGTTAGATGTAAAATTCAAAAGTCGAATATCCAAAACATATAAATCCCCGGCGGGAGCATTACTCCTGTCGGTAATTTCCAGTTTAAATTCAAGCGGCGAGTCCACGACGCCACCGACGCCACCAAAGCGGCTCTGGAGACGCCGAGACGTGCGTCGGCACACGGCGAAAGTGCGAGCTGTACTTGAATGGAACTCACGCAAGAACATAACAAGATGAAACTATTTTTATTAGGAAATATCAAGAAATTTGCATATTATGCAACCAGTTTATGTATTTATTTATTTTTCTACTTCCGTTAGGAAATAGACATTTTATTTCACTTATTTGAGTTCGGTAATGAACTGTATTATTTAACTAGTGAAATAATGAGGTAAAATAGCAACAGATATCTTGGTAGACGAATTCTGATGTGTTATTCTTTTATTTTTTGAATTTATAACTGTCATTAATATGTCAAAATTTCATAATTTCAAAAACTCTCTTTCGTATTTATTAGAACGGAAGTAGAAACAATATTGTATGAAACTAGTAAGGAAATAGGTTATTACCTTACTTATGTGTTAACATAACTCAGTTACGCCTCGTTCTGCAAATTTCGCATGCGTAAGGTAATAATCTTCATTTCCTTACTAGTTTCATAAATAGCTATTATGTTACGCTGTACAACAGGAACTTAATCCCAATTACAGTACCGAGCCGCAGTGTAGTAGTTCATATAATTTTTAGCTTGAGTGCGATTCGAACTCGGGATCTCCGGATTCGAATTCCGTATCGGTATCCACACCAACGTACTGACGGTAATTGGTAACCATTATACACAAGTTGCATACACTACTTTTTCTACGACTAAATTCAATATCCTAAAATATTAAAATGAATGACACTCTTAAATGTAAAAAATAACTATTTTGTTGAACAAACCATGGTAACAACGGAAATAGTAGATGCAGTGCTATTAATGGTCAATAGTCTGTATCATAATGAAAATAGGTGTCATAATGTGCTATTACAGTACAGATAATACATATTTACTACGTAAATTAAACAATGGGAGTAGAAAATAATTATTTATGGAATTAGTGTTAAAAGTGTCATTTTATATGTACAGGGTGTTTCACAACTTAGAGCAAAAAATTAAAGGATATATTCCGTACGACGTGCTGATCATGAAACAAAAAGAATTTTTTTTAAATTCAAAAAATTAAGGGTTGTTAACCTAAAACATTTTTTGTAGTACTGCACTGGATTCGCTTTCCTATTAAACACAAACAATGAAGTAGGTATCAACTACGAAAGAATAATTACACAATTCAATTATTAGCAGTTATTTATAATAGAATTTTATTTAATTAATAACTTTAACATAATCATCCACCCAGTGGCAGTGGCAACAAAAAATTTTGGACTGGGAAACATGGAAAATAGTTTTGCGATTTAAAAAAAATAATCTTTTTGTTTCATGATCAGCACGTCGTACAGAATATACCCTTTAATTTTTTGCTCTATGTTGTGAAACACCTGTATATAAATAGTTCAAAAAGTGAACAAAAATCATAGAAATATAATAAAAGACAGCTCAACTCAAATCTTATTTCCAATTTTCAATTGCTGTTCTCTACCAAGATAGTAGTTGTACAAACGCATCCCGATTCCTACTACCGCTCGTTTCTTCTTCGTTACCGGGTTTGGGTGTTCGCCGGGCATTCGAACCATCAAACCCCGCGACCAGGCGATCGAGAACTCCAACTTGCTCGTTTTTAAATATCACATGAGCTCGTAATAACATTATAAATCAAATGAAATTTGTTTCAAACCCAAACGCCAATACCAGCCGGCTGCAAAGCACGTCCGGTTCATCACATCAAGTGGATCTGTGCTTTACATCTGCGATAGAAGAAATGGCGTGCGTGCTAAGAGATTGATTGATTGACAAGCGAAAATAAGATGATTACATCAAGAGAAGTTCAAGCGTCAGACTCAGAAATTATCTGGTTCTAATTTCTCTGAATTACATTCACTCTCTGTTATTATAATCACCGTATTGTTGCACGTAATACCTACATTATTATTCTATAACAATACATTATTATTGTCAATACATTTGTTGTACTAAATATATGATCAATTGTTACCAATAAATTGTTGTAATTAACTTACCAATTTGATAAATCAGTTTACAATTTCTAGAGGACATTTAACACTTATGCACAATTTCTAATTTTAAAGAAACTAAAAATATTTTAGGTAAATATGCACCGTACGAAAATGCAATGAAACTAGATCCTATTTAAATCGCAGGAAAGATTTTATTGACTTGTTTTTATCGTCGATGCTTGTCGATTCTAGCTTGATCAGAATAACCGTGCAAAGCGTAACAGCCATGAGAGCTCAAAATAACAGCGCAGAGGCAATACAGCAGTAGTGCGGGAATCTATAAGCGTATGTTAGTGCGAAGTGTTGTGTTTTTGTGTCAAAAACTGGAGTTTTAAAGAATTTATGCAGTCTGGAGATTGTAACAAAGGTAGGACTTCATTTATTTTCATTGTAAATATTATTTTTACGAGTAACAATAAGTACAATTACGTTTTGTGTCGTGTTACTTTAAACATAACCTATAACTATGCTCTTAGCTGTCACTTAAACTAGTAAAATGTGAATGTAAAATCACATTTAGGTTTTATGCTATATATTTTAAAATTTTCAACTATATTCATATTTTTTAACATATGACTTCGACTGAACGTACAGTAATGAAGATAATTTTAAAGTTAAATTTTCATGAATTATTAAAATACACTACAAGTACCTAGTCTAACAATAATTATTATTGTTTCTAAGGTTTAGCAATAGACATATTTTGATATGCTTCGGTGATAGCGTGGCACCTTACAAAAATCTTCTAAATTAAAATATGCTTTTGTGAATTGCATTTGATTATAACTAAAATTTGTAGGTACAAGAAATGAATAAATATCTTTTTCTACGATTGCTATGAAAAGTTAACAATTACTCTCACATTTGTCATCGTAAAGTTGACGTTTTCTATGGAACAATCGAAAAATAACTATTAAATGCACGCTTACTTCAATAGTTACCAGGGATACAAACAAACCAGAAACTTGTCATATTGACAGAACGAATTTATTTTCAGCACGTATATGTGTTTTAATAACTTATAATGCAATTGTAGAAAAAAATATACCAGACAATGTCTGTTATAAAACTTTTTAATAACATTAGATACTTAGGCATAAATTTCAATTTTTCACAATTTAAAATATTTTGGATTTTAAAAAGCCATAGTAAAAAAAATCTGTAGCGCTACATTACGTGACCTAGCAGATCATTTGTTTCTCGACTGTTCGGTAATTAAAAATTTGAATATTTTGTACAATTATATAAGCAAATCATTCATAATAATGCGACACTAATTAATACTTCACTTCACAATCTGTGATTCATTTTAAAATAAACGCTCTGATACATTACTATCAAATTCGTAACCATGCCTATAGCAAATCCCATGTTTCATGTGAAAATAAATTCACGGTATCTGCTCAATGTCTGTCGTTGCTACGAAAATATAGTACACACATTTTCATACTTCATGGTTACCGTAGACAACGTGAGATATATGAATACTATTTCTCACGGGTTCTTACGTTGTTAAGATACTAAATTAGGATTGTCATATATAATAAAATTAGTGACAATGATTTTGCCGGAAATTTTTGTCGTCATGATCACGACTGCTTGTTGCAACGAAAATCTACACTCGTGCTATCGCACTCGTGCAGATTTTCTTAAAGCAACAAGCAGGAGTGATCTAGGCAAAAATTACCAAAGGAAAATCATAGTCACGTATGGTATTCGGCTTGACAATTCCTCGAAATATTTATTTACTCCAAAAAAATTTTACTTGCAGTATTTTTAAAACAATCAATTTACATTGTTTAATTTTTTGACATAACTAAGTATAGTAAACAAAGTCAAATAAAATTCAACAATATTAATCTACTCAAAATAGTTAACAAACGTTATATTTAAGCAACGATTTGCGACTATTTTCACTAGTGAAATTGTCGTTGTAATACTACTGTGATTAGTTCAATTCAGCAAAATACTGCCATTTGATTGGATGAAAAGTTATGGGTGGAATTGTCATATTGAAATATTATTAAAATATAAATTAATTGGGCAACAATATCGAAGTCGTAGGAAAAGCATAATATTCTACTCTGGTTCATGCTACAAACTATTATACTTGAGCGAAATGAATACCATTGCATGCTTGTTATATAATATACCATTTTCGTTGACCACAAAGATATCTGTTTATTATATAATTTCATACAGGCGCGGTGTCCGAGCGTGTTAAGGCACATCTCTTAACATACTGTGACGTCACCCGAACCAAGGTTCGTCAATTCGAATCCACTTGTCGACAATGTGTGATTTGTCGTAAAAATATAAAATACAGTTACATGTATTTCTCACACTCAGGCGCAATAAGCTAGTCACTTATATAATGTAGTATTCGACTACGAAAACCGGCAGTACGGCAGTGTAAAACACTGCGGCTCGGTGTGTCCGGTAGGCCCAGGCCCAATTTGGGCAGAAGAAGATATATTTCCATAGCTACGAAAATATAATACATTGCACTCACACATTTTCATAATTTACAGTTACCATAGGTAACGTGAGATATAAATGTTATATCGCACGTGATGTCTCGTTGGAAAAGTAAAAACATGATAAGATTATTATTAAAATATAAATTAAAAGGACAACAATATTGCTTGTTTATCACAACTTTCCAAAATTAATCACAATTTATCTGAACGCACGTTTTAAGTAACACATACATAATCTGTAAAGAAAAGTGGAAAAAAATCCATCTCATCTGAATATATTTTAGTGTGTCCGGGATTCCAGCGTTCCATCAAATCCCAGTGTGCTCTCTATTTCGGTTCCGGCGCATGTAGATGGCGTTGAATTCGCAATTGAATGCGACTGACGTCACAGCTTATTTAGATAATGGTTTGAACTCTGTTAAAAATGTATGCGGTTTAATGCAATCTCTGGGTGGATCACGTAAACTTTATACCATACTTCTCTTACTCCGTAACCGTCCATTCCTATACTCGGCGTGGAATATACGAATATCTGCATGAGAAATTTAATATTGTATATTTGTGTTACGACAGAAATAACTTCTACAATCTGTAGTCATGTCCTACACAATATGTACTTAACGAAATTGTACAATTTATTTTTATTTATTTTCTTAAGATACGTTCACAGTTATTTAATTAGTAATTACGATTAATACAAATATCTTAAAACTTGGAATGTAAATTACAATTAATTAGTAAACTAAATTAGTAATTTATTACGAAATGCACAAAGTAAATTATGAGCGGTCGTTATGGAGTTTATATAGATCGTATCAATAATAAACACAGGCGCGGTGGCCGAGCGTGTTAAGGCACATCTCTTAACATACTGTGACGTTACCCGAGCCAAGGTTCGTCAGTTCGAATCCGCCTGTCGACAATGTGTGATTTGTCGTAAAATATAAAATACAGCTACATGTATTTATCACACTCTGGCGCTATAAGCTAGTCACTTATACGCCTTAAATAATGTAGCATTCGACTACGAAAACCGGCAGTACGGCAGTGTAAAAACTGCGGCTCGGTGTGTCCGGTAGGCACAGGCCCGATTTGGGCTGTAGTGCCATCAGAAGAAGAAGAACCGTATTTTACGTGCATAAATATATCATGTACAAAGATATGTTACGGCAGAGTGTTACATATTTTTTAATTTTGTCGATGTTTAACTTTTATTTAAGAATTTTTTGTTTGGAATATAATTTGATACAAGCTTGTTTTCTGTTAAAACTCCACATAGAAAAATGTACAACATATTTTAGCGAGATTATTTTATGAAGAATAACTTCAACATGATTTCAAATTACCTGACTTTATAAAGCTCAATAAAGCAGAGCGTACATCGTATATGGTAATAACACACCGACATTATTCCCTTAAATAACACAGCCACAAAACGAGATTGAAAAAAATAAAACTCGCTCATGAGATATAAACCCGTCCATAACAACCGCACATCGCGTACATTGTCTCCCACTGGCGGCAAATTCAAATTACAACCTCCACTTTACTAAATACGAACCCGCGCGACATCATAAAAATGATAAACAATCTTCTTTCGCGCCAATCATAATGCGCTGTAAAATATTTATAATACGTGTGGTTCACACAGCCGCCACACCGGAGCTAGCGTCGTAAAGATGGCGACGGAGAGGTACTTTATGTTCTTGTATGATGTTAAATTAGACTGACAGTTGAAGTGGTTCCAAATGTTATGGGATTTCAACAGCGTTTCAAGATATCGCTACTATATTAAGCAATGTGATTTATTTGCAATGCTAGATTTATTTATTTATTTGCTATTCTGCACGACAGGAACTTATTATCAATTAGTGCAAACATCTTAAATAGTTAATTACGAACTATCTGCGGGAAGACGATGTTCCCGTATGAAAACATTTTTGAAGCACGGGCGACTGCAAGGAGTGAGTATCTTTAATAGGTAACGCATATGAGCGGAAGACGTCTTCACGCACGTAATTTGTATAATATTTTTTGTTCGAGTACTGGTATTTAAAAAAATACATCATTAATTTCAACTTTTGTGAGTACACCAGAATCTGCAAATTATACACAATCTTTATCAATTACAAACTAAGCTGCTCCAGGAACTTCGATTTCTAATTGTCAAAATTTTACTATAAATGTTTATAATAACACTTGTAACAATTTTGGCTCTTCCCAATCTAAAAATATAGTTTTTTATTATTATTATTTATTAATACACACTCATATCTCACGCTTCTCAGATTCAAAGCGCAAGTAAAAACCCCCAACTTTCAACAAAGAAACTTCCTAAAATATCTCCATCCCTTTCTAACCTTTCCAATTGTTGAAACTTAAACATAACCTACAATAAAAATAAGAACACACATAACATAACGTACGTAAACATAACACGTAGTCAGGTATCCTTCCATCCACTCAAGCGCTGCTCGCGCATAAACGTTAACTTTTAACTTCAAGTCTCAGATTAGTTTAATAATTAAGAGTGGGCGCGTTTAATTCGCGAATGCTGTAAAGAACATTAAGAAGCGAAGATGGCGCTGCGGGTGAAGTGTGCGCTGTGCGGTGACTAGTAGAAGGTAGTGTGGTGCAGTAGACACGTGTCAGGACGTGGGAACACGTGGAATGCACGAGGGATGTTTATATGACAGATAGAGAGAGAGATCTTTAAAGTTTGTTCTAGTACTGGGGAAAGTTTGGTGGGTAAATGAATAATTGTCATTAAGGGCGTTTTTTTCTCAAAATTGTGGAGGTATAGATTACTATATTTATATTTAAATTGAATTTATTTGTTATCTTCCTTCAAATTATTTTTGAGAAATTAAATCAAAACTTGGAAACAATTTTCCATTATTATTTGCACGTAAACTTAATGTTTTCAAATTTTTACAATAATTTCAATCTTTAACTTAAAAAAATATAATATATAATATTTTTTATTTATAATATCAATATCTTGTTTCAAAATGAACAGTACATACTAATATTGTTAACGACGTTGTCAGAAAGTAAAATTTTCATGCCTTAATTGAAAGATAAAAAAAATAATACTTTTCATCCCTGGGGATTTTCAACAGTTGATTTGCATGTGCTAGATCTTTCTGATAATAAATTCAATGCTTTACCTCAAGATAATTTTTATAATCTAATAGAACTTATAATACTAAATTTACAGAACGACTATGAATTTGTTCTACAACTTAGGGCACAAAATATTTCTACAAACAAAATTTTATGTCAGTCGTAAACTACCGCATTATTTTCTTGTTACTTAAATAGCTGTTGGGGTCTGTTCATTCTGCTCATGATAAAACAATTCGGCGTAGTTTTTTTCTCGAGTTACGACGATTTTTGAAATGTACATTTTTTTATTTTGCACCTCTATCGTTAAATTCTTGCCAAATTCGCAATTGGTGTCGGAACGAAATGGCACTCACGGAAATTTTTAGTAAAAACATAGAGCTTTCGATTGTGTTTATTTGATGTCTTAACTTTTTTTCCATTAAGTCGAGAAAATGATACCGGCCAAATGGCCGCCGTCAGAATTAATGACCATACGGGCAAGCCATTTTCAAAAATTATAGCATCATCATATAGGGTGATGACTTTTGCGCCACCTTGTATGTCATGTTTAGAAGATGTCGATTTATTTTTAATTTGTCAACTGCTAACAATGCCGGAAGTCCTGTTAAGAACCATAATTATTATAAGGTTTACAAAATAATAAAGACTGATTCAATACTGAATATGTTATTATATTATTTTAATATGTACAAATACTGAATTATTTTTGTTATTTATCGGTAAATAGATAATAACTCACCTAATTTTAAATTAAATTATAAGAAAAAACATTACAGTTGTAACTTATTTTAATTTTTATTTACGTACTTCACACAAATAAAAAAATACAACAATCGTTTAAAAATAATTTCAATATCAAATCATTTAACATAAAGTACAGAAGAAAATTCTCATATTTATAAGCGCCACCATTATCGTGTAATAAACACTAATATACATATATTTCCTTCTTTCTTAACCGCTATCTAATTTAACCACTAAATACTATTTCTCTTCCACTAAACTAATACAAACAATAGCGCCGGCATAAATTTCCATATTTTAAGATTGTTTATTATTATTCCTGGCGACAAACATACAACGATATTTCGCACTGTATCGTTCACAATGGTGCGTTCGTTGTCATTCGCAGGACGCACACTGATCTTACGCACAATTAAAACCTAACGGACTTCACTTAACTTTAACGGACTCGACTAACGTGACATGATTGTTGATTTAACGAGCCATGAATTCGAGAATGTGTCATTTTATAATATATAAATCACACGCACATCAATATGAACCCTTGAAACATTCGCTGAACAGCCCGATTCTTAAATATTATTTAGCTAATCTTGAATTTTGGATAAGCTAATCTTTAATTTTGGATAAGCTAATCTTATTCTAGGTTGAGTTTTTTTAAAACACTTGCCCAAAACCAAATGGTAACAAGATTATATTAATCCAAAATTCAGGAGTACCTATAACTCCTTTAATGCCTATGGCACACTGAGCGTCGAAGAGCTCTTCACTGAAACAACAGAACCCACCCGTCAAAATAAAAAAGGTGAGAAAGAAAAACTAAATTTCAAAAATATGCTAACGTGAAATGAGACACAAAAGATACGAGTGAAATGAGATACATTCGTTTGATAGATGAGCTCTTCGATGGAAATAGAGGAGCCTCTGTTTTTCGATGCTCTTCGACGCTCTTCGACCAGTGTGCCATAGGCATAAGGATAGGGCTGTTATTCATTATACTGTTAGTACAAGAATGTTGGATGAAAATTGATAAATCTGATGCATGGATGTTATTTGAAAGTTTCAGGGGTTTATGCTGTCCCATTTGATGCGAAATTGCTTGATGTTAGGTATGTTAAAAAATTAATATTATCTACATAGTTAGTCATGAAATTGGAACAAATGCGAAGAAAGGTATCGCGTTTAACTGTCACGTACATATTATTAAATTTGATTTTAACACTAACTAAATAAAATATAATATCTAGACTAGAAGCAAAATTTATTGGTCTAAATATGATTTAAAAATTGATCCTGTAATGGGGTAGGTGGCTGAGTGGTATCGAGTCGGCGTGTGGATCTTGAGAACCCTGGTTTGATCCTCACAGCCGACAAACAATTTTCACCAATTTAAATCTACCCCTGTGGCTTCCCCTCCACTAATATTTTTGGGGGCCGTGATTTGACTTCTGGTAACCACACTTCACGCGAGGAAATATATCACTTACCGAGATCTGCTTAGGCGGAGTGCCACACCCAATAATGGGTAAAAGACGTGATGATATATTTATTTATTTATTTTATTTAGTAATCAGGGAAGCATGTTTTTTCATAAAACACATGCATATCTTTAATAGTCTTCTACGATTTCCTATATTTAACCTAACCTTTAAAATTTAAAAGACATCTTGACAAAAAGAACGCAAACCTCTCAATATAATTCCTACTTTCGTAGTGTACGAAGAAAAGTGTTATTCAAGTATGCGGCAGTACAACTTGCCAATTAATCGCGATGTCATTGATATCAATTCGCCAATTCGACCTTCTTAACAGCAAAGATTCTTATTCTTTCTCGTGTCTCGCTTCAGTTCACCTTGAGGAATGTTTACTTCTTGTCAATGCTGGCACTGGTTGCAACATTGAACAGTGATTGAGATGCGGAAACTAAAGTTCTTTGTGTCAGAAAGGGAGTGCTATGGATTCTTTGATTGTTTTGTTGTTGCTGATGAGCAATTGGAAATTACAATATTTTTGTCAAGTTTTCCTGGTTAGTGCAGATACGACGTCAGAAGGAGAGATACCGCAAAAAGATGTGCAATGTGTCAGAGTTATTGTATTTTTATAATAATAAATAGCTGTTTGTATATCAAGTGAAGAATGACATTTTCTTCATAATTTTGTTTAACTACCCTATCGGAAAGTGAAATGTTCAGAAGTAATAGACCTACAGATTTTATCGATAAATTTTTGTTTTCCACGAATTTTTTTTGCTTAGCAACAAACACGACAGCAAACTGCATTGTAAAATCACGAGTTCGCAGAACGAGGGTTTTACCTAATGTCAGTTAGCTACAAGCAAGAAAATTGAGTGCTTAAAACAAAAATGTATCTAGAGAAAATCTAATTATTTAGGCCATTTTCAAGCAATTTTTAGTATATACTAAAAATTGCTTGAAAATGACCTAAATAATGTCCGAAACATCTTCTTCAAAGATTAATAAAAAAAGGATTTAAAATAAATATTTAATTTACCTTTTTTACTATTAATTAAAGCCTGAAATTAAACTATTTAAAAAATAAATTTAAAAATCTCTTATACAGTTTATTAGATTACAAAATATTTTGATTAAACCAATTATTTATATAATAAATAAAATAAATATATCATCACGCCTAAGCAGATCTCGGTAAGTGATATATTTCTTTGCGTGAAGTGCGATTACCAGCCGTCAAATCACGGCCTCCAAAGATATTTGTGGAGGAAGAGTCACAGGGGTAGATTGAAATTGGTGAAAATTGTTTGTCGGCTGTGGGAATCGAACCAGGGTTCTCAAGATCCACAGGCCGACTCGATACCACTGAGCCATCTACCATATCAATTATTTATATAAATACGTCAAAAACTAGTTTTTGATAATAATTTAAAAATCCTACACAAAAGAGTTTTGTACCTAAAAAAATTATATATTCCTATGAAATCAAATCGAAACAAAAAATAAATATTGTACAAATACGACTGTGTGTTTTAGGAGTTTGCATAAACTCTTGTAATTGGGATTAATTTTACTTTGTTACTAAAGTGAATATATTATTTATATTTAAAGTGGTTAAACTTTATTATACATTAAGAAACAAAAAATACATTTAACTTTTAAAAGGTTCTAATAAATTATGTACACCACGTAAATAATGAAATATTATACATACCACTAGCGCATATATTGTTTTCCATTTACCTGGAATGTTTACCAAATTTTTATGCTATGACTTCATGCTTTATTATGTATTTATGTCCTAATCGTGCTTACGAATATACTAATATCAAAGTAAAAATAATGCAATATAGATATACATGGGGTAGGTGGCTCAGTGGTATAGAGTCGGCCTGTGGAGCTTGAGAACCCTGGTTCGATTCCCACAGCCGACAAACAATTTTCACCAATTTAAATCTCCCCCTTCACTAACATCTTTGGGAGCCGTGATTTGACGGCTGGTAACCGCACTTCACGCGAAGAAATATATTACTTACCAAGATATATAGAAGAAAAGTGTCACACCCAGTAATGGGTAAAAGGCGTGATGATATATTTATATTTACATATACATAGTATAATGATTGTTGCTAGAAAATTAATTATTTGTACGTAATTAATGCAAGTAAATATCTGTGGGCTGTTTGATGTAGGTGCATGTATGTTTATTTCTTGTTAAATAACACACATTGTTGATACTAAATCATTGTTTATTGTATCTCATTATAGTAAAGCTAGTTCATTCAAAAAATCATTAATTGCATTTTTATTTCGCGGATTCGATTTAAATAGGTTATGATTGCATCTCGAAGTTGCTGTAATTGAACAATTTCTATTTTGTTATAATGATCAAACAATTTATAACTTTATATAAACAATACAGGGTGTTTCAGGACTAGTGTAACAAACTTTAACAGCTTATTCCTGAGGTCATTTTGAGCCAAAAATGTCATATAAACATATATCCTATACCTTCTAGTTACCAAAATACAAGAGGTAGAAGTTCTATAAATAACATGAAATTTTCAAATTTTTGTAATCAAGATACTTTCGGAAAACAAGAGTTTTATTGAAAAGTCATACCTTATTTGTCTTAATTAATTTTATTTATTAATATTAACATGCATACGAGTTCAAGGCGCTCATTTTGAACACTTGCTGTAATTTTTTTTAAATTTGTTATCTTATTTCATATTGTGTTAACCTATCTCATGTTTGTTTATGTTGTTCTGTGTCTATTTAATTGTGTCATTTAATGTTTTGTTCTCTAAATCGTATTCGTTAATATTAATAAATAAAATTAATTAAGACAAATAAGGATGACTTTTCAATAAATGTCTCCTTTCCCGAAAGTATCTTGATTACAAAAATTTGAAAATTTCGTGTTATTTATAGAAATTCAACCTTTTGTATTTTGGTAACTAGAAGGAATAGGAAGTATGTTCATATGACATTTTTGGCTCAAAATTACCTCAGGAATAAGCTGTTAAAATTTGTTACACTAGTCCTGAAACACCCTGTATAAAGCGTGAAGGATGTTCAAGGCAAAAGCTAACCTACGGCAATATATATATAAAAAAATTAAACAATATTGCACATAAATAAAATCTATTTTTGCTTTATTTAATTCTAGTGACATCATCCATGTCAAGTCAAGTACACAGTGTTAATTATATGAAGAAAATATTGTTATTTGTAATTGTTTATCTTTATCGTTGTTCTCACTTTATATTTTCAATGAGTACGTGACGTGAGTCTTGCGGTTTCAGAAAACAAAACAAAACGATATTCCAGGATTTAGAATGCTGTGATCGTCATTCTGCAAGCAAAAACATTCAATAACAACCATATGATTCGAAGAAGGTGAAAAAAATTGTTTAAGGTGCTGTCAAAATATTGTTCGTTACGCCAACGCCGATTACAAGTTGGCTAACTTTATTTTTCAATGATTTCTAAATGATATTTGCATGGAAACATACATATATAATATAACATTACAGTATGTTCAAATAAATGGGATAGCTCGAAGCCTTGAAACTTTCATCAAACATATACAGCATTTTTGTGACACCCGGAATTGTTTCTACTTCATATTCAAAGTTTTGAATCATTCAATTGAATAGAAATACCCAAGAAATACCTAATTGTAATCAAATTTTCAGTATTGTTTTGAAAAATTGTTAATAGTTTTCATAAAACAAACATTCCAAACAATAATAATTTATATTCTTCTATATGCATATTTGTTTTTACTAATTGGATATTATTGTAAAAACGGTAATTACATTTACTAAAAATAATAATTTGTAAAGTAAGGTAGATCCTAGTGATATAATAATAATAATAATAAATACGAACATTTATTTTCGCGGTGTATCTGTACTTCGGAAATAAAATTAAAGGGTATATACTATAAGACGTACTGATCATGGAACAAAAAAAAGAAATGAAAAATTGCTTTTCTTATATAAATATTAAGGAATAACATCATGTATTTGACGGCTGGTAACTGCAGTTCACAAGCATAAATATATTACTTACTGTGATCTACAACGATAGAGTGCCACAGCCAGAATGGGTGAAGACATGAATATTTTTTGAATTTTTGATTGAACCGGTTCAAAAATATAAATTTCTAAAATTATGTTTCTATATAATTCAGAGCACGAGAAATACACTCGTTCAAACCGCATTTCATTTCATCTCTTTTAGTTTTTGAGTTATATCGATTTTAGATTTTTTTAAAACAACTTTGAGAGCCCATATCTCGAAAACTAAAAGAGATATTGAAATGCGGTTTTAACGACTGTATTTGTCGTGTGCTACTTAACTTATACTGAAATTTAACCATTTTTGAAAATTTTTCAACTTTTTTTCAAAATTTTTTTCTCTCAATATTTATAAAAGTGGAAGAGATAATGAAAATCTGAAAACACCAGTGAATTCCTCGCGTAAAAATACATAGGTATGCAAATTTGTACAGCAAAATTCGTACGGATGAATCTTTTATTAAAAAAAATCGAAAATAGCCATTTTTTAGAAATTTCTTAAGGGGTTACCCTTAAGATTTTTTTGAATTTTGGCCATTTTGGATTTTTTGCAATAAAAAAATTATCCGCGCGAATTTTAATGTAAAAATACCTATGTATTTTCACGCGAGGAATTCACTGGTGTTCACAGATTTGCAACATCTCTTCAACTTTTGAATATATTGAGAAAAAAAAATTTTGAAAAAAAGTTGAAAATTTTTCAAAAATGGTAAAAATTCGGTATAAGTTAACCAGCGTACTAGAAATACACCCGTTCAAACCGCATTTAAATATCTCTTTTAGTTTTCGAGATATGGGCTCTCAAAGTTCAGTTTTAAAAAAAGTCAAAAATCTATATAACTCAACAGCTAAAAGAGATATTGAAATGCGGTTTGAACGAGTGTATTTCTCGTGCTCTGAATTATATAGAAACATAATTTTAAAAATTTTCATTTTTTAACCGGTTCAACACAAAAATTCATAAAAAATAAATATATCATACCTTTGGCACTCTGTTGTAGTACATCTCAGTAAGTAATATATTTATGCTCGTGAACTGCAGTTACCAGCCGTCAAATACATGATGTTATTCCTTAAAATTATAAATTTGATTGAAGCACTGTACGTCAGGGTATGAATGTATGAGGAAGATTAATTGTAGGACATATCTAATGAATAAATATTTCAATGGCTTATGCTACTGCATTTGATGGGATATAGCGGGATTGCAATATTCTTCAAATCATATTCACTACATTAAAATGACCTGCACTACCATCTTTGGAAGCCGTGATTCGACGACTGTTAACTGTATCTCACCAAGATCTACTACGGCAGAGTATCACACCAGAAATCTTGATTAGGTCTTCAAAATTAACATAATTTTAAAAGTAAAAGTAGATAAACTCGTAAGTACTTGAATATTTTGTTTAGTTTTTTTTTGTGTTATTATTATTATTGTAGGTTATTGAATGTACAGAACTATTATTATTTGTCTAAATGATACGTTATAATACAGTAGAACCAGGAAGTAGTGCACCGTGATATTGAAACTATAAATACTTAATTGTTGTGCACAGACATAGATTTCTAATGATTAGTTTTATTTGAATGTAGTGCCATTCTAGTTTTGTATGCCAGGCTCTCCGCTATTTATACAGCACCTGTTGTAAGAATCATGTGACTTAGAATGTGATCATGCGATTTATTCAGAAGAAAGTTTTAATTTATTCAACATAAACATTTTATTTCATAAAACTTACAATTGAATAATTATTTATTTGCTATTGTACAGTAACTTATAGTGGAGTCTGAACCATTCAGACAAGATCTGTTTTTAATGTGTCATAGACAAAGTTTGTATATTATACAAATTTTGCTTAAAACAAATATAAAGGCTAGCGTATATGAAACATTTGTTCTCCGAGTTTAGGCTTTCTTTGTTGAAAACATGATCACAGCGTACCAAGAATATGTTTGGTATTTAAATAAATATACATTTTTATAGGTTACCTACCATTAAAAACAATTAAATTTTGTTCTACAGTTTAAGAACCACTGATTGAATAGAGGGTATGTTATTACTGCTAAATTAGGTCCTTATTGCTTATCATTATATGTATATAATATTAAATCCAAAGAAATGAGTATGACAAAACGTGTATAATATACTATTTAAAAAAAAAAATTATTTTAGAAAAATTTTACAATTTCAATTCAGTTCAAAAAAGCACTTGTTGTTTTAAGAAACCACCCTGTACAAAAATATAAATTGAAGTCAGCGAAATTGAAACGCATAACCTCTTGCTTAAGACGCAATTATCAAGTTCTTTTAAAACTGGTATAGATAAACCCAGATAAACAAAGAACAGTTTTAGTAGGTCTGTATGACGTACATATACAATATTTGCATTTATTTCTTTCAACCTTTCTGTATTTATTATCACATTAAGGTCATCTCCTCATCTCTGAGTATTTAATAAGAACCAGACAATCCTCCCCTCCTCTCTCTCATCTCCTCTCTGAATCTAATAAAGCCTAATACACAACGCAAGTATTTTATTTCATCAGAACGGCCGTTCGCAGATAAATCTTACACATTCATTCCTATTCATAAGGATAACGCTGTAACCACAAGCTTTGCGGAGCGTAGTGTACAACAGTATGGCGACATAAATAAAACTTAAAAGGGATGAAAATAATTCTTCATAAGAAGTGAACCATAAAGGGAGTAACAAAACACAGTTGCGCTCCACCAACACTGAGAGAAACAACGCAACGCGATGCTCGGATGTTCGATGCATAGATAAATCACCAAGACAAAAGACGCTCGCGAGTCGAAAGTGCTAAAACAAGTGGCAATCGAATAAACAAGATTGCACGATACACACTGAGATTATATGCTTAGAGGATTCGTTTTTTTTAATTAAAGATAGTAATGTCTCACTGTTATAAAGGAAGAAATAAACTATTTATAGAAGATAAGACTTATATTTTGTCCTCTGATTAATTAAATCGCGTGCATATATTTCGTTGGACAGTTTGACAATTTATACATACATATGAGGGTTGTTAGAAAAGTTTGTACAAACTCAGAAAAAAGGCACAGCTGGTGCGAATCAAGGATATGTTTAGTTAATAGCATCTTTTCAGAATACACACCAAACTTCAGCCATATTAGTTCATTACTCTGTGTTTAGCGTTCGTTTAAATTATGCTAGTCGAGTCATTTCCAAAAAATGGATGAAAGAGAATTTCGTATGTTGATAAAACAAAGGCAAATCACGCCAGGAGATTAAAGAGAAGCTTGATAAGCATTATGATGAATCTGCATCTTCGATAGAGTGATTGTTCTGGACGCCCTGTTAAGGCCACTACTCCAGAAATCATTGATAAAATCCCTCTGGTGATGGGTAATAAAATAATTAAGATACGTGAGATTACTAGTGCTGTGAGCGTCTTGAATAAACAGGTACTTAAATTTTTGCATCAATATTTGAATGTGAGAAAGCTGCCCGCAAGGAGGCGATTGTAGAAACGAATGACTATTTTGCGGAGTTTGTCTATTCCTATTATTCGAAAGGAAACAACAAACTGAAGCAGCATTCTACGAAGTGTATAAGCCTAAAAGGAGATTACGTTTAAAAGTAAAAAATATTTATTTCGAGAAAGTAAGTACTTTTTTTGCTCGGACTTTTCAAACCATCTTCGTATACATTTTTTTCATATTAGTGTGATTTTGTTTTGATTGGTTAATTTTGCACTCGTGATTAAAAATGGACGAAAATAACTATAGTATATTAAAGATATATTAATCTTGTCGACTTATGGGTCGGATTCCATCTTAACAATAGCTTACTGGAATTAATTTCCTGTTGTGCAGAGTAACAAATAAATAAATATTGAAAATTAATTGCTTTCTTTTATTATTTTTGTTTGGCCAAAACTAAATTATTAAGATTAAAACCAAGGATACTAGATCAGCATACAGATATATCTTGCAATGAATAAAATTACTATAATTTATAAATTTTATGTATGTAATGAATTTTTGTCGGTTCCCAACAATTTTGTTTCTAATTTTAATATTAACATGTAAATGCACACATCATCACCATTCAGTCTAACATTCTTATTCTTAAACAAAAAAAATCAAAAAATTGAACATTCAAATTATTATTATGTTGTATATTTTCAACTGTCAAATCTTTTAAAATTATTTTAGAGTATCATGCTTCAAATAAAAGTCAAAGAAGATGTAGTTCTGCGTGTCTTTTGTTTGAAACATTTGACTGCAGCAAATATGGGAACATTTTTAATGCATGTTTTACAATGTCATCTTGGCTATTACTATTCAAAATTCATATGAATGGCAGAGAGAGACAGATACAGGTAGAGTGAAATAGCTAACCTTCATTTAATAGTTCATACGGAACTAATATGTGTAATTATCTTATTATAATTAGTAATTACTATTTAATAGATACATAGTATGTTGACACACGTATATCAATAATAATTTATTTATATTATAAATTTTATCACGATTATCAAAACAAAAAACAGGATAAATATATCTGCTTGCATTTTCAATCAATTTTTAACTAAAAATACTTGAATTCAAGTTCATTTTGGAAGTTTTTGTTAGCATTATTAATAAACATATTTATGTTTATAAATAAATTGATATTTTATAGTGAGTCATAATAATTATGTATGCCCCAAGGGCGTTATGTAGATGATAGAGTGAGACGGTCTCCAACCCGAAAGCATTATCATCTAATTTATGCATTGATTCTTTCCGGTATTTTTTTCGAGTGCATTCCAACATTAATCTGCACGAATGGAATACGAGTACAGATTACCTTGTTTGAAAGCATGATAAAAAAATCCAGAATATGAATTAATGTTCGAGAGCAGATTCGTTAAGAGTATTATTACGACACCAACACAAAAAGTAAAAATAATTTAGATTTTATATTTTGCTTAAAATAATCAAGTTGTGACAGAATAATATATCCATAAATAAAGTAAATGGTAATGTAACTGATGAAAAAATCACGTACTTCGCATATTGATATTAGTGAAAAACGTGAACATTTTTTAACAGTTGCAGAAAAAAAACAGTGACATTTTTGATTAGGTAAGGTAAGTAATAAAAAATTGCCACGAAATGTTACCATTAATACAATGTTTCTATTGACAGTTAATTAGTGTCGTACGATTTTCACTAGAATCTGTAGAATTAGTTTTAATTTGTAACAATTATGATATAAATCAACTGTGGCGTTATTAAACGGAGCGGGCATTATTTTATTTTATTTATGTTAATCTTTATAACAGGAATTTAATCCCAATTACAGTACAGGGTCCGGACTAACCAAACCGCAGCGTAATAGTTCATTTATTTTTAACTTGAATAGGATTCGAACACTGGATATTTAAATTCGAATTCCATAGTGCTAACTACACTATCGTACTGCCAGACATGAATCATAATGCCCGCATATAATGCTCCGATCGTTCTGAAGTTGTTTATTGACTTCGCAACAAATAATGTTCAAGTGGAAAATACAATTATTTATACATTTAAATATTGAGACAGTGAAAACCTGTTCCACATTATATGTTAATTAACATTTTTTTATAAGAACAGAATTTTTCCAGTAATTATAATAAATCAAGTTTTATTTAAAAAAAAATTCCTTAAATAATTTGACAGGCATATTTAATGACCATACGTACAATTACGTACCTGCATAACTTTATTTGCTTAATTGCAATTTACAATTTTAAAGTAAAATCAAAACATATCTTTAACGACTGAAATGAATTGTTATCTATAATTACAATTTTTCTATTTCATGATTATATTATAGATTATCACAATTTCGGTATTTTTTGACTAGAATAATGTACCTTGACATATTTAAGTTATTTTTAAGCATTTTGATTCATAGTTAAGCATTTGTAATTCGTAGTTATTATTATAAAAAAATAATAATAATAATAACAACTTCATTGATAACTTCGGAAAAAGTGCGGTTAAAACATAATTTTTTATACTGAAAGCTTCGTCCAAAATGCATAAAAATAAAATAGAAATAACAAATCATTAATTTAAAAAAAAATATTGTTCTTAAAAATACATTTTAAGTGCACAAGATGTATTGTACATTTCCTGGCTATTTTAGAGAAATAATATTGAAATAATAGTTAAAAATAATTAAATACTGCATCTAAATCAAAAATGCATTTACAAATATTATTTAAGTTATTTAGTTATTGGACAACTTAAAACTCAATTTTACTAGTAATGAAATAAATAAAGTGAAATATATCGACAGATTAAGAATCAGAATTAAATTCTTTATAAATTTAATTTGAAACTTTTTTCGATCAAAAAAATAATAATAACCCATAAAAATTCAAGATGTTTTAACTCACCTTCTTATAATTGCAGGCGCCATAATAACCAATAATCCAAATGTATTCAAAATTCATAAACCACAATTAAAACTGCACTATACATACACCAAACTAGATTAAATCAACAATCCGACATCCACCAACCACTTCTGCCAATCGCCAACAAATGCAAGAAACGAAAAGTGTCACAACACGCTGTAGCCCGCTAAATCACATCTCACGTGTTCCATCGACGTATCGCTGGAAATACCAACCAACAACTACACTCTGCGAGGCCTGATTACTTTTATAACCTTATAGAATGATAGTGTATTGAATTCTGTTCGATGGTGTTGCGTCAACAGGCGGGAGTTGCAGTTTCTCGCTGGAGAAGAGATGGTTGAATGGTGAGGAGTGGAAGAATGACCTCAAAGTGAGGTTAGGATTTAATTTGACAGATGATGTTTTAATCATTTGTAGAATTGGTTCGTTCTTTGTTGCGGTTGTTGAGTTGTTGTAATCAGGTAGATTAGTTATTTTGTTTTGATTGTTGGTATTATTAGATTGTATTTGTTTTGATGGTATTTATCGGTCGTTTGATTGAGCATCTACTTAGAGATAATTCAACAGGAAAAAAATACCTTGTTTTCTTGCATTTCTGTATTAAAAAATAGTATAACATATAATTTACTTTTCTGTTTAGAACTGATTTATGGGTGTATTCTGTAACATATCTGTTATTTTTTAACGGCCCGGTAACATTTTTTACCAATGAGAAAACACAGTACTGAAAAAAAAAATGTCAATAGTTATTTTTGTGTGCGCGAAATGAATTTTTTTGTTGGTGCGCTTGTGAACGTCACTTGTTGAGACCGCAGGTCATTCGAACGAACCAAAACAAAAAAATAATTTCGGCTACAAAGTACAAACAACATTTTATCTACAGCTGTCAAAAAATAATACAATAATTATTGATTTATTCTATTAAATCAATGAAAAAAATATCAAAAATGATGTGAATTTGGTACGATTTAATGTGAAAAAAAATAAATTTAGAATGAGCATTTCGCGCAGTAGGACGCGAAACAGTAATACGCATTGTCATAGTAATATAAATGTTGAAAAAATGATATACTTCGTGTACTAATATTAATAAAAAAATCTAAAAACAGAACATTTTTTGACAGTTCTAGAAATAGTTATTTGTGTATTAAGAGATTAGTGATTCTTTGTTACTTGAACACGGTAATTGAAGTGCAAGAAGAAGCCGAGAGCTACAATAGTGTAAGAGGATCAAAGACAATTTTGTCTACGATTGCATCTTAGATTACTAAAAAATGTTTACGTACAAAAAATAAATTCGTTCTGTCAACTGTCAATCTGTTTTGTTTCCCTAGTAACTATTGAAGCAATCGCGCATTTATTATCTTTTTCGCGCGTTGCCATTGGAGACATGCGACAAAGTTAATTTTCGATTGTTCAACAAAAAACGTCAACTTCACGATGACAAATGAGAGCATAATTGTCAACTTTTCAGAACAATCATAGAAAAAATATATTTTTATCTCATAAAATGTTTAATGTTCCGTTATAAATATTAACAGTTTTGTTACAAAATACATCCATTAGAAACAATAGAAGACATGTTTGTCGATTTCAAATGACAATGAGCTTAATTCAGTACTCGCCTTTAACTTAGAGATCATCTCGAAAAACCATCTTAATCATCATCTTAATTTTTTTCTTATTAATTAATTGTTATATATATATATATATATATATATATTTGGTTTGTTTTTAGGTGTTCTAAGAGCATGGTTTTAACATGTTAGAGATAGCCAAAACACCCAAATACACTGCTCTTAAAAGAAGTAAAAACAGAGCTTGCGGTATCAGCCTATATGATTACAATTTATTTATGACCAGATGCATCCGCAAAACTTAAATTTTGAACTTGATTTACATAAAAAAAAGTAAGTCGAAAGTTTGCCAGCAATGTCAATATAGGACAAGTAATTTCGCTTTGCTTTTATTTATTTAAACCAACCAGTTTTGACGTGGTGCACCTGTCCATAAATGTTTTAGTAAAATTTATTGAATTTAAATATAAAAAAAAAATAGAACGAAGAAACTTTATTAAACTCATTTGATACAGCAATTATACTTGCGATGTTAGTATATCTCTTAATATAAATATTTGTATATTTACAATTACATTATAATATAAATATTGTAAACAAAATTGTTTTACATTGAAAAATGTATTTTCTAATTTTACTTATATTGGCAACACTGTAATGTGAAACTACAACGTTTATTCGCAATTCTCAAACAGCACATCTTGATAGTTTTATTTGTGTGGTGAATATTGAATGAATACTGAAAATGCCAAAGATTTTAGTTCGATAAACTCAAAAACTCATTGCAAAATGGAGAAAATTGTAATGACATACATGTAAACTTAGTAAGATATGACGTCAACGTTTAGTTAGCTTTATTTCTGACGTATATAAACTGATTCAGAAGATAGACCATAATTTAGTTGATGCTGACACTTGACAGAGAAGTATTGGTGGAACACCCTGTATATTTATACATCCCGGTATTCTACAAAAACTGAAACATAAACTTCCGCTCTAGTTTTAATAAATTATTTTGGTCCAGTAACTATTTATTATTATAGATACATAAAGATAGTTTAGTACCTATTACATTCTAATGAACATACGAAATTTTCCATTAATTTTTATAGTTATTATTCAATTATTGTTTATTGTCATGACATGGAATGAAATAATTAAAATATGAATTAACTCAACAGGATATGAATGATATTACTACTACTATATTTACTCGAACACGATTACTATGATTTTTAAATTATTACCTGACATGTCTAAAAGATCGTTAAAAATTATTCATTTATTTATTAAATAGGATAGGATAGTTTAGTGGCAACATGTTAAGCTACAGTTACATTTAGTTAGCAATTCCAATTATCAATTAATTGAAACGTCTTAAAAATTTGCCATCCCAATTACAATTAATAGCACCATAAGTAAATTGGTGAAAAATTACATTTGTAGAGAACTTTCAAAAGGAACATAAATAAACCAAAAAAACATGTAAAATGGGGTCATACTATAAGAAACAAGTTGCCGATGTTTTTACAGAAATTAAATTTATCATTTTCTTAAAATATATTTCTGTTCTTCGATTTCTACAATTTCAATGTTATATGCTAAACGTCAGATCTAAGCTGTAAAAATCTACCTTGATATTATTTAGCTGTCAAGTGTCAGAGCGAATGTAAAGTATGTGCATAAATATATGATTAACTTTATATAAAACTCGCATTATACAGGTTCACTTTTAAAAGCAACCAATCAGTTTTGCTAATAACTTTAAAGAAAAACTATACAGGCTTATACAGAAGGGAGGAGAACATAATTGTATAAATATAAAATAAATAAATATATCATCACGCCTTTTACCCATTACTGGGTGTGGCACTCTGCCAAAGCAGATCTAGGTAAGGCCCCTAAAGATATTAGTGAAGGGAGAGCCACAGGGGTAGATTTAATTTGGTGAAAATTGTTTGTCGGCTGTGAGGATCGAATCAGGGTTCTCAAGATCCACAGGCCGACTCGATACCACTGAGCCACCTACCCCATATACCATAATTGTATGGTTGGTAAAATAAAATTAATATGGGGATGGGGCGGGGGTTCAATTAAAATTATATTTATATATTTTAAAAGGAAAGGAGCATGTATTTTTATTAAATGCAAACATTTCAGTTAAGTAATAATTTTCAAAAAACTATGGAATTTATATTAATTTCTATAAGTAAACGACTGACTTTCGAAATACTTCCACGTCTAATTTACCAAAAAAATTGTTGTCAATCAGTTAGTTACGGTTTAATAAATAAAATAACATTTCAATAAAAACAAAACAAACTATGTCACGTTACAAGTAATAATTAATACAAAAATTTTGCGAAATCTTTTCTTCCAGTTCATTAATCAACATCAGAAATCATACTTTCATATTGTATAATAGAAAAACCAGATAATTCCAGTGTACAACGAAATCTGTGCTAAGTTTTTTTAGAGTTGGTTTCGGGGTAACGACTCGAAATCTGCGTTCGACGAACTAAAATTATTTCTCTGAATTTCGAGAGAAAAAATTGGGCTTTGTTAGCTACAAACATAGCAGAGTAAAACTTTATCTGTAAAAAGTTAAAGTTATTATAATTACACATGCTTTTATCTTGTTTTCTTTCATTTTTGTTTTGTTTTCAAGGAAATGTTTATTAATATGAAATATTTAATTAACTTTTTTATTAGGTGTTTTAGCATTTTCTCTGAACTTAAAATTATTTATAGAGAAATAAATTTGACGTAGCCATTTTCTCAAATTATGGAAATCTAATTTTAAATCAATCAATATTTTCGATTTTATTTAGTGAATTAGTGTAAAATTTGATTTAAAGTTTCTAAAAATTGTTATTTATACTTCAATAACCTTCATAGATAGTCAAAATGTTAATAAACATAGAATGGTTTAACCGTCTAAAAAACATTTCAAAAATATTTGTTATAATATACATGAAGTAAAATAACAGATTTTTTATATTTACCAACAATTTTTCTAGAATTACACAATTTTTAAAACATTAAAAATAATATTTGACTAATGTCAAACATTAATTTCAATTCTATTCGTTTCAAAACAGATTTTTTTACTAATATCAGTGTTTGTAGCAATATTTACAAATATACTGAAATTTTGTATTGCATTTCTCCAAATTGTTTTTGAGAAATTAAATTAAAATATTGAAATAAAGTTTCATTGCACATAAATTAAATGTTGTTATATTTTCATTGTTAAACTTTAAGAGCTTTTTAGGCGAACTAATATCTTTAGAGAAATAGTTATTTGTGTATTAAGAGCGTAAAGTGATTCCTTGTTACTCGAGCACGGTAAATAGTGCAAGAGGAACAAAGACATAATCTTACAGAAAAATAATTCATATAAAAAATATTGCTAACTAAATTTGCTACAAATTTCATTTGGAAAACTTTTTCTGAAGTATTTTAGAAACATTTGCCAGTGCAAAATGTACGATGCTAAATGTTTAAATTGTTTTGAAATCATTTTCTTTACTCATTAAAAAAATAATAATAATCTCTTTATCTATCTATCTATTAAGCCATTTATAATTCATGTAATTATAGATGTTATATTGCAATCATTGTTATCTTCATAATACTCGTTGTCTGTAAACGACAGATGGAAAAACAATTGCACTTTGTTCCATTATACACCTATATCAGTTCAGTCTTTCGTAGGTATTTCATTGTTTTACAAATTCCAGTAATAATTGTACAAACAATAACAAAACGTACAAAAATGTCATATGCAGGTAAACAAACAAAAAATTACATGTCGCGAAATTGTTTTATAGTCACCAAGAAATATGAGACTGATTAGTTACACAAAATTTCAAACATATTATTGAGACATTCATTATTCACATTAAAACAGAGTTAAAACAAAGCCGTTATTATGTATTGCACATAATTTTGAATTTAAATAATATATTCTTCTTCTGATGGCACTACAGCCCAAATCGGGCCTGGGCCTACCGGGCACACCGAGCCGCAGTTTTTACACTGCCGTACTGCCGGTTTTCGTAGTCAAATGCTACATTATTTAAGGCGTATAAGTGACCAGCTTATAGCGCCCGAGTGTGATAAATACATGTAACTGTATTTTTATATTTTACGACAAATCACACATTGTCGACAGGCGGATTCGAACTGACGAACCTTGGTTCGGGTGACGTCACAGTATGCAAAGAGATGTGCCTTAACACGCTCGGCCACCTCGCAATATATTAAAGAACGAAATTAATAAGATGTTTTTTTGCACACGTGCAAGTTTAGAAAACGAACCGGAGGCGAGTTTTCTAAAGGACAAGTGCGTTAAAAGTTTTATAAAATGAGTTATTTATACTATTTTTTTTTTATTTTGCGGCTTTTATAAATTACAATTTTTAAATAATTTGTAATACTCTAAACCGAGTCAATTTAGGGAAATTTGTATATGAAATATTGTCAGCTTGACTGTTTCAGTATATCATCTGCTACTACCAACCGTCTAAAACAAAATGTTGCTTATCGTAATAAACGCTCTTCCGATGCACAACTGGGTTTCATAATGACTTTGTTATGAATGCAAAATAGAAAAAGTGTATTTATTCATTTACTTGCTACTCTGTGTCACAGAAACTTAATCCTAATTACAGTAGCTTATAGTAGAATCCCGAACCACTCAAATACAATCAAATTTGTTTTATATATGGGGTAGGTGGCTCAGTGGTATCGAGTCGGCCTGTGGATCTTGAGAACCCTAGTTCTATTCCCACAGCCGACAAACAATTTTCACCAAATTAAATCTACCCCTGTGGATCCTACTCCACTAACATCTTTGGGGGAATTGACGGCTGGTAACCGCACTTCACGCGAAGAAATATATCACTTACCGAGATCTGCTTAGGCAGAGTGCCATATCCAGTAATGGGTAAAAGGCGTGATGATATATTTATTTATTTTATTTTATTTTAAGTTGAAGTCGGCAAGATTTGAAAGCAGAATCTCTTCCTTGAGATACAAGTTTTCTCTCAGTTTTACCATACGATTGCTTATAAATGTGGAAAGAATTGTAATAAATATGCAGTTACTAGGAAGAAAAAAGTTATTTCAAATAATGACACAGTGACATGTTAACAAAAAATGAAGAAGACAAAAATAGATAAAGTATTACAACATTATAAAGACCGGACTTAATTCTTTGTTTATAAATAAGTAATAAATAAGAAGAAAAAAAATTACGCTGTTTAAATTATAATTATGAGCATATGAAAATAAACGATTGTTATAAGAAACTATTAAATATTTATTAGATAATAAATTATATAACGAACATCATATTTCTGAGAATAAAAAAATCTGTTGATAGTTTACAATTTATAATAAGTTAATCGCAATTAGATGCATTTGCAATCGTTACTGACATTGAAGATGTCAATTTTACGGTCAAGATTCATGGAATCTTATAGTTATTATTAGATTTTTTTTCTCGGTTTTATGAATAATAATTATTATAATTTTTTAATGCTGCGTGTCCAAATGAAAGAAAGATAAGAATTCTGTGTGAATCCATAAGTTTTGTAGATCTGTAAATAACGGATCTCAACTAAACTTATATAATGTACTCGTATATGTATACTTCGTGAAAAAAGTATCATTCTTATATTTATATTTTTTTCGCGCCTTGCCATTGGAGACGCGCGACAAAGATATTTTTTGATTGTTCCACAGAAAACGTCAATTTTACGATAACAAATAAGAATGTAGTTCACTTTTCATAGCAATCATAGAAAAAATAATTTTTCCGAAATTCGCAAAAAAAATTACACATTACTTGAAGCAAACATTTTTTGTACCACTGAATTGATAGGTTACAATAACGAATAGAAATTTATAAATATTAAAAGTTATTTAATTTAATTAAAGTAGTGTAACAGTTCTTTCAATGTTTAATGTTACGAAAAATTATTGTTTAAAGTAATGTGCAATTATTTTTGAGAATTTTGAAAATAATATTTTTGCGTTGTATCCTTATTTTTCTTGCAATCATTTTGAAACACATTTATACATAAACATAAAAGTTTACAAACTTCAAACTTTTGTCTTTGTTTTACCTGAAAGTAGTTTATTTTTTAAACATTAAACTAAAAATTGTAGCAAACTATACAAACTAATTATTACCGTTTACTAATTCTATATTTTAAAAATGTACATATTTTATATAATTATACAATAGTCAATTTATTAATTATACAATTTCAAGCAAAAGCCAATTTACAGTGTTTATAATTATAATTCAGTTATTTATATATTAGAAATAACTCTCGAACCAGTGGCACTAAAATGAGTACTTCATGTGAAGTGCAATTACGAGTAATATCGAGAATTTTGTAAAAAATAAGTTACATCATGTAATATCCGACATTTTTATTCTGAAGTAGCGAAATACCCTGTAATAAAAATGTTTTGACATAACTTCGGTTTAGATACCCGTTAAATATTAAACATCAAAAGGTTTTTATTTCTAAAAATATTTACAACTAGTATTTTACTTGACTAGATTTTAAACGTGTCTCCTGCATCAATAAAAAGTCTTTTATTTAAGTGTTGTATTATATTTTTCTTATGCGTAATTTAACAATCTCCGTTAGATATTTACCAAAAATATTTCACCCTCCATGAAAGGTTTATATCTGTTGTATTCGGAATACTACCCTTTAAATTTGTCGTAAGATTGTAGTACAAGGGATTACTCGACAAAAATATGTAGGTACAAATGCACATTTCATGAACACTCGTCCCTAGCCATAGCTTTTATTGCCAGTATTTATAAGGGTTGTTTTCGCGTGTCGCTGATGCCAGTCGCAGCAGGCGTGCTTTAAATCGCACGGCACATGTTTTATATTTCCCCGGCGGGTGGGGGCGAGTTTACGCAAGCGCGAACATGTATTTTTGATGCCCCCGCCGTCCAAACGGCTCCGCCGCCGCTGGGTGTAAATATTGCAGCGGGCGCCGGGAAACCTGAGTATGACACACTTCGTGGAATTTATTTTCAAATGTTGGTATTAGTTGGGTATTACCTGCGGAGCTAATATCAAGTTAATTGTGCTTTGTGCTATAAATATAGTAAACGTAGGTGAACTTATTGAAATTCATTACATGCAATGGAGCGAGATATATCGAATGACAAGTGAAACAGATGTATGTTGATGAAACTGGGGGTGGCAGATCGCCTGAACGACCTAGGATACCTAGGAATAAATGGATGAATATGATTGAAAAAAATTAAAAATGTGGTGTGTCAGGTTACAAATGTTTGAATTGTTGGATGACTCTAATGAATAAACGTTCATTGTATGTTTCAACTTATAGCCAAAAAACACGATTGTGTTTAAGTGGTTCAGATACCATTAAAAACTACTGCAATTGGGAATAAATTCCTTTCGTTTAACCTGTCAGGAAAGTTTAATTTTGAATGGATTTGTGATTTATTGAAGTAAATAAAAGTTATATAAAATAAATAAATATATCATCACGCCTTTTACCCATTACTCGATGTGGCACTCTGCCTTGCAGATCTCAGTAAGTGATCTATTTTTTCGCGTGAAGTGCGGTTACTAGCCGTCAAATCACGCCCCCCAAAGATATTAGTGGAGGGGGATTTAAATTGGTGACTCGATACCACTGAGCCACCTACCCCATAAAAGTTATTGTCGTCATATTATTATGGGGCAGGTGGCTCAGTGGTATCGAGTCGGCCTGTGGATCTTGAGAACCCTGATTCGATCCCCACAGCCGACAAACAATTTTCGCAAATTTAACTCTACTCCTGTGGCTCCCCACCACTAACATCTAACTAACAACCGCACTTCACGCGAAAAAATACATCAGTTACCGAGATCTGCTCCGGTGGAGTGCCACACCCAGTAATGGGTAAAAGGAGTGATAATATATTTATTTATTTATTTATTTTATAATTATTAAAAAATAGTTGACTATTCACATAAAGAAAAGTTACAAACTAAATGTTTCTGACGGTTGAAAAATTATACATTTTTCTACAACTGTCAAAAAATGTTCACTTTTTTCACTAATATCAATACACGAAATACGTGATTTTTTTAATGATTTGCATTACCATGACAACGCGTATTTTGCGCTTGCACCCTAGTGCGCAAAATATGTATTTCGCGCACGCTCTCAAATTATCATCAATAGTACCAAATTCATATTATTTTCGATGTTTTCTTTCAATTTACTTGAATAAATCGATAATTATTGTATTTTTTTTGACATTTGTAGAAAAAGTGTTGATTGTGCGAAATTCTTGTTTTTTGGAGCGTTCATTTCACTATCACTATAAAGCAGTAATTCTTATAAAAATGTTAATCCGATTATTTCTATTACAAAACGTACAAAATAAAATGTGTTTACTGATTTAGACGCAGAATTTTTTATCAAAAATGAACTGACCACTTTTGCGCAAGGAAAAACTGATTTTCCATTTTAAATGCTTATGGCCAGGTTTTCATGCATTACATTCTGTGTTGATATATAAATACAAAACTCAAAATATTCATGCATAAAATTCCGAATAAACTAGTGTTGAGGTCATCTGACGTAGAAAAACCGGTGTATGCATCTATTAATAGTAATATAATTTAACTTTCCTGTAATATATCAGCTCTCGGCGCTATAAAAAAAAGCGAAAGCATTGCTTAAAACCTCCACATTACCATTTAAGCTCATCCACAACCACTTTGTTTACATTTCTACCCCTGTTTAACAGAAATTACACGCGACAAACAACCCCTAATGTCTCTCACAATATTATATGAGGAACAATGCCGAATTAATTAATTAAGTGTTTTTGTTTTTGCAAGCAAGCCTACTACGCGTAGAGAGAGAGAGGGACGACGCGTCATTATTGCTTGAGGTTCTTTGTTATACTTCAAGGCTTGAAGGGCTGAAGGGTGAATCGCTAGAGCCAAACAGTGGGTAGTTGTTTGGAAAATGTGCCTTAAATGTCATGCGAAAAAATGTTACAATGTTGTGTGGTAATGTGAGCTTTAAGAGCCGAATAAAATTTGGATTAAAGTTTTAATGGATATGTACTTTTTATTTTGGGCTGTTGTAGTCTATGGTTCCATGTCTGCTTCACAAGAGAGAGATTACGAATTCATAATTTGCTTTTAAAAATATTATTGTGTTTGAATGGTTCTGATTTCACTACAAGCTACTGTAATTGGGATTAAGTAACAAATAAAATTATTTATCCACGACTATTAAGTAATACATTCATTATAAGTGCACTTCTAGATACGTAATATGGTTCATTATTTAAAAGTGCTGAATAATGAAAAAAATTATTGAATAATGAGCCCATTATTCAATTGCTGTTAGCCAATAAAATTGCAGTTGCTATAACAACGCAACGCTAAATGTTGAATAATGAAACATTATAGATTGCCATCTAGCGAGACTTAAAACAACTACTGGGTGACGTTTGCCATTTGATACAATACATTATATTATTTATAATTTATTTATCTGTACAATCTAAGAAAAACACGTGAACTTATCAATTATAAAAACAGAGAATTGTTGACAAAAATCTTGGTCAAGTGACTCTCACTTCATGCCTTCGATAAAAGAGACAACTTCATGCTTGTTGCCATTTCAACTTGTCAAACGTTTTGTAAATAGTGGAACAGTTTTCAATCGTTTTTGTGTCAAATATGAGTACTAGTGATGAAAATGATGAAGTTTGTACACCACCAGACGGTTTAGAAGCTGTCAAAATAAATGGTCGTGGATAAAGTATAGTATTCAACTCGCGTATTCTAGTTATTATTCATCCGAATTAATAATAACTATCATAATACGCTCGTAGAATAATATACTATTTTACCACGACCATAAGGTAATACATTCATTACTCGTATATGTACATTTCTAGATATATAAGATGGTTTATGCAGAATAATGTAAAATGTGTTAATTAATGAACTATAATTAAATTAAATTACATTTTAGCTGTTTTTATTGTTGTTATTTTCACGTTGCTTAGAAACTACTAAAGTTTAACGTTTAATATGTAACCTTTAAAATTTATTACGACCTAAAATTGCAAGTTCCTATTGAACGGTCGTAGAAAATGTATAATAATCAGATCCCAAATTCGAATTCCATTTAAGATAAAAATATATGAATTATCAAACTGCGGCTCGGTGACTCCGAATCCTATACTATAATTGGAATTAAGAGTAGCATAAATAAATCCAAACTACTCAGACACAATATTTTTTCCTTTTAAAAGTCTTGCTTGTTAGTTAATAAACGCAAGTTTTACATCGGTTTGGTCCACTGAGCTACGATTTATTTTTAATAAATAAACTAGTGTATATATATAAAATCCCTTACATTGTATGTGTATAATTAATAAACTAACTTAATAATTAGTATAATTAATAAGAGCATTTACCGTCCGTTGCTCACCTTTACGCTAGTACAGTTTGCTCGTTCCACGAACTATCAGTTCAATTCAAGTGTTCAAGTGTTCGAAAACTCATAACCGTAAACGTGCGATCGAACATACGCTATTATAGACTATCACATTGTATACTGGATTTCCAACCTTGGAAAATCACTTTACTTCCCTAACTTCGAAGATACTTTACATACGAATACATACATACACAACATCACGCTCTCTCTTTAAGGCCGCTCCGGAGTGAATACTATTTTCGTATTTGCACCTAAATCTTATGCACCCGCTAAACCCAGCAACTGGCCGTGTTACTGTTCTTGGAACCGTGGTCTGCTGGCCGAGGGTCTATTTATTAGGGAATGTAACCGGTTCAAAAATAGAATTTTTTAAAACTATGTTTCTATATAGTTCCGAGCACGAGAAATACACCGCATTTCAATATCTTTTTTAGTTTTTGAGTTATATCGATTCTTGACTTTTTTTAAAACTCAAGTTTGAGAGCCCATATCTCAAAAACTAAAAGAGATAATGAAATGCACTTTGAACGAGTGTATTTCTCGTGTGCTAGTTAACTTATATTAAAATTTTACCATTTTTGAAAATTTTTCAACTTTTTTCCAAAATTATCTTTTCTCAATATTTTCAAAAGTTGAAGAGATAATGAAAATCTGAAAACACCAGTGAATTCCTCGTGTGAAAATACATAGGTATGCAAATTTTTACAGCAAAGTTCGCACGGATAATTTTTTTATTACAAAAAGTCGATAAATGGCCAAAATTCGTAAAAATCTTAAGGGTAACCCCTTAAGAAATTTCTAAAAAATGGCTATTTTCGATTTTTTGTAATAAAAAATGTATCCGTGCGAATTTTGCAGTAAAAATTTGCATACCTATGTATTTTCACGCGAGGAATTCACTGGTGTTCACAGATTTCCATGATTTTTTCAACTTTTTGATATATTGAGAAAAGGAAATTTTGAAAAAAAGTTGAAAAATTATAAAAAATGGTAAAAATTCAGTATAAGTTAACTAGCGCACGAGAAATGCACTCGTTCAAACCGCATTTCAATATCTCTTTTAGTTTTCGAGATATGGGCTCTTAAAGTTGAGTTTTAAAAAAAGTCTAAAATCGATATAACTCAAAAACTAAGAGAAATATTGAAATGCAGATTGAACGAGTGTATTTCTCGTGCTCCGAACTATATAGAAACATAATTTAAAAAAATCTATTTTTGAACCAGTTCAACCAAAAAATAAACGCCTTCACCCATTCTGGCAGTGGAACTCTGCTGTAGTACATCTCAGTAAGTAATATATTTATGTTTGTGAACTGCCGTCAAATCGCGGTTCAATATGTCATCTCAACGAAACTTTTGCGTGCGTATTTCAGAACTAACACTTACACACACCATGGTTGACACTTAGTAGTTACAGGAGACGTTTTCACCAATATGCATAGTGGAATCCACAGATAGTTCGTTCCTCTAAAGCAGTGGTTCCCAACCTTTTTTTAATCGTGACCCTTTTTAGTTTTTTAAAAATGTTCGCGACCCCCCTTTCGCATATTTGATCAATAAAACAAAAAATAAAAGGTTTGACAAAATATATTTTAGGACTTAGTGATTATATTTTTCCCCTCAAAAAAACCAAGGCGATCCCCCAAAAAAGCTAAGGCGACCCCCTTGTGGGTCGCGACCCACCGGTTGGGAACCGCTGCTCTAAAGCCTTCATATTATTGCATGAAAAAATACAAATTAATTCTGTATTTTGGGAAGAAATAATGATTCCAAAACTAGTACATTTTTATCAAAATTATTTGTTGCACAAATTAGATGATCCTCGATTTTATTTTTTTGTTCAGATCACATTTGCTAGGAACTTCGTCAGTCTTCAGACTATTTTTGACAAAAAATATTCTGTGATCGTAGTGGTAAAAGTTTATGGTTACTCCGCAATAAATATGTACCTGTTTTCAAATCATAGTCGCTGCGAAAGCACAAAATGTTAGTTTGGTTGCATAGTTTTCTACATTTGGGAATTGAAACATGAAAATTTGATGTAAAAATCGAAAACAAATATACAGTTTTCTCTTGAACGGAACTTTTTAAACAAATTTGACTGACAAAAAGTTTTATTTTTTCATAACCTTTCATCTCATATACAAATTGTATATTGAAATGCTCTGTAATCTGTGAAAAGTTTGATAATGCCCAAACACAAAAATGACAGTATCTTGTTTATTATAAACTATCAAAAAACTGACTGATAAATGTAAATATTTTTATATCATCATTAATTATATAAAATTTGAATAAATTTGGTCGGTTAGAACAGCAGATAAGTTGATAGCATTTTTGAGCGTTTTCGCTTGTACTCCGGAGCGGCCTTAAATGGTATAGCATAAACCCTTAAAACATTCACTAAATATTTATTCATTCAGCCTGCAATCATTTTTATCCTAACATAACATATTCATAATTTCTTTCATATATGGTCAACTTATCTTTCGTTCACTACAACCAACCTTCAATCATATCCATCCATTTATTTCTATATCTTCTAAGCAATCTCTCATCCTCAATATGTATCACAGTGGCGAAACTTACAATTTTTACCCATTTTCCTCTCCCTGAAAATATATTTGCTCCTGCCCAAAATTAAACTAAAATTTGCTATATTCAATCAAATGAGATGACACGAACTCCTGAAACAATCATAAAACATCAACTCATCAGATTTATCAAAAAAAAAACAATCACATTCATCCATTCGCTCCTATATAAATATTTCATTAATTTTTCACTTACGCCAATTTCTTTAACAAACGAAAAGATAAAAAAGGAAGGGGGCGTCGCCCAGTACTTGTTTTTGGAACAACCGAAAATATACTACATTTAGGCCCGGTTGCATAAAACGTTATTAATAACTACGCGAAAAAGTTGAATTCGAATGAAAAAAAATGCATCTAAGAAATGTCATTATTTTTGACGGTGCAGTTGCAGTAGTATACATTAAATATTAATTATTCGTTACAAATATTGTTGTACCTTAGATATTTAACTAACAGTAAGTACTTTAATGCTGATATTAATTAATTATAACATAAAAATCAGAAAATATGCAAAATGTGGTGTCAGCCATCTTGGATATTGTAAACTTTTAACTTGCTGTTAGCTTACAATTTAGTTAACATCGCTTTATACTACCGGGCCTAAAAGCAATAGCGATTATTTGCACCAATCAATCATCGAACGTACACTGAACTTCTATTCATCCAGTTATACACTGTGAAACTTTCAAATCCTAGTATACCATTACTGCTTCACCCACATTCATAATTCCTTTCATATAGGCTTGTCTCATATTTCGTTCAGGCAACAAACCTTCAACCATATCCATTTATTTATTTCTAGGGACCCTAAGAATCCTAGATCGTCCACGCAATCTCTCACCTTCACCAACATTCGAATATAGTTATTTGCGTATTAAGAGCGTAAAGTGACTCTTTGTTACTCGAACACTTTACGCTCGTGATGCACGCATAATTTTTTTCTACGATTGCATCTTAAAATTATTCAGAAACGTATACGTACTGAAAATAAATTCATTCTGTCAACTGTCAATATGACAAGTTTCTGTTTTGTTTGTATCCCTGGCAACTATTGAAATAAACGCGCATTTAATATCTGGAAACGTGCACATTTAACATCTTTTTCACCCGTTACCATTGGAGACGCGCGACAAAGATATTTTTCGATTGTTCCACAGAAAAAGTCAACTTTACAATGACAAATGAAAGCGTAATTGTCTATTTATTTACTTATTAATTTTTTTGCACAACAGGAACTTAATCTCAATTACAGTTATAATAGAATCTGAACAACTTCGACGTCATTATAAGTCAACGTAGTTTGAACCCGCGACCTGTTCCTAATGAAGTAAACGTTACAACTGCTTGTAAATGCAGCATTCTAATTTTGATTTCCTGGTGTGTACACACATTCTCCAATCAGGCAGTAAATGTTACAAGCGCCAAATATCGATGTAACATAACATTTAACATGTAGCACATATGTGACGCATTGATACACTTACTTTCACATATAGTCACATGGTCCATGTTCGAATCTATACCACACCATATTTCTAAACTTAATACAGTACACTCCATGTCAAGTATATGCAGAATAACTGCTTGGCGCTTGATTGATTTTAATTTCTATAAGTTTGAAGTTTAGTGATGAAATCAATGGTAAATATTTGTCATGTAGCTTTTAATAATAATAGTGTTGCATCACGTATCCATATATGATTTGAATTACGAAAGAGATTAATGTTAATAATTTAATTGCTCGTAGAGCTAATTAAGGAAAAGAAAATCATTTTAATAGTTAAGATTAAAGAAGTGATGTAATCTACAGATTATTTATTTATTTAAAACTAGACGATTAGAGCATTTTAATGTATTTTCTTTATAGATAAATTATGATTATACTGCCAGTATTACTACAATGCACAACTAGTTGAAAATTTCTAGGATGAATTATCCGCAAATTTCTTCGACATATGCAGGAAATTATTCATGCACTTAATTGGGTTTGAAGGTAGCACCTAAACATTAATCTTTTTAAAACATGATATAAAAAAATAAATAAATATATCATCACGCCTTTTACCCATTACTGGGTATGTCACTCTGCTGTAACAGATCTTGGTAAGTAATATATTTCTTCGCGTGAAATGCGATTACCAGCCGTCAGATCACGGCCCCCCAAAGATGTTAGTGGAGGGTAGATTTAATTTGGTGTAAATTGTTCTCACGCGAAGCAATATATCACTTACCGAAATCTGCTACGGTAGAGTACCACACCCAGTACACCCATACCTCGCTTTACGGCCTACATACGTTCCACGAAACGTAAAGCGAAAAACCGTATAAGGAATCAATCAATTCTAATACAAATTCATACAAATTCAATGGGAAAAAAGTTTTTTTTGCCGTTATAGCGAAACATTTTATTCCGTAAATTGAAAAAATCGTAAATTGAAAAGGGTTGTTATAGCGAAATGCCGTATAAAGAGCGGCCGTATAGTGAGGTATGGGTGTAGTGGGCAAAAGGCGGAAGTTAGTTTATTCTGTTCTTTATATCGCCAGGCATATAAGTTTCAATTATAATATCTTGTTTCAAAATGATCATTATTTAGACCTAATTGAGAATATGATTCACCTTAACCTCATTGACTCCATTAAAACAAAAAATACCGCTACTTCCAAATGATTCGAATTCCACTATAATAAGCTACGAGTATACGTCTCCTGTACTGTAACTGGAATGTTTAAAGTTTTATTACACCCAAATAAAAATAATTTTACAACTTATCAATAAACAACTTCATTCCCAAGTAACTTCCTCATGACTATCTCATTTCATTTTTAAACCATAACTTTCCAAAGTAACTACAAGCATCGAGAAACGAGAAGCCGGTTGCGCTCTTCCTCTGAGAACCAACACAACGTTTCATTGCATCAGCAATTATCTGCATTCTCTCTCTTAGCAACCAGTCTCGTGAATAAATAACTTCTTCAGCGGGCGTCATCATCAACTGCTCGCCTCTCACTGTCTCACACCCAGGCAAACTTTAACTTTCCTCTGCGGTACAAGGTGCAGGTCAATGTAAAGTGTTGTGAATGTGTCTTTATTTCACGCAGCAGTTGAACCTTGGCCACGAACTGTGGTTGGATGAAGACGGAGACAAGTTACTTTCTACAGTGACGCGTGACGTGTGCAGGGGACGTCACTAACCTGGTTTTGGTTCCGGTTCCGTAAACGCGATTTAAACCTTAACTTTTATAAGAAGCATGACAGAAATTGTAAAATATATTTATTTGTTATTCTAGACAACAGGAACCTAATTCCAATTTTGTAACAAAGTGAAACAATTCAGAAATTGGTTTTATTATACAAGTATTAGGATGTTTCACTATCAACTAAGTTTTAAATAAATAAATATATCATCACGCCTTTTACCCATTACTGGGTGTGGCATTCTGCCTAAACAGATCTCGGTAAGTGGTATATATTTCGCGTAAAGTACCGTCAAATCATGGCCCCCAAAGATATTAGTGGAAGGGAAGCCACATAGGGGTAGATTTAAATTGGTGAAAATTGTTTGTCGGCTGTGAGGATCGAGCCAGGGTTCTCAAGGTCCACAGGCCGATTCAATACCACTGAGCAGGGTTCGTAAATATCATGATATTTATAATAAATATCAAAATATCTGATATATAGGATATATATCAGATAAATATCACTTTTTGGATATTTATTTTTTAATTTTAGTTTTTGTACACATTTAGAAAAACTGAAAAATTCGAAAAATTTCACTTCTCCGGAGGCTATATCTCAAAAACTAAACAAGATATGGAAATGCGCTCAACGGCGTTGAATTCCCCGTGTCCGAATTGACTTATAAGCAAATTTTCATACAATTTTATACAATTTAATATTTTTAATTATTTCCTAAGGGGTACCCCTTTGGTTTTTTCAGATTTTAATTCAATTTTCCCAAAAATCCTTAATCGTAGGATTATTAAAACGAAAATTTACATACATATGTATTTTGACCCACTGAATCCAGTGGTGCAATCTTCAAATGCATATGACTTCTGGTTTTCGAGAAAATGTTAAAAAACCGCTTTTTGCGATTTTTTTTGGCGGAAAATTGAAAAAAAATAAAAATCGCTGAAACTATGTTTATAAGTTAACTGAAGCACGAGAAAATTAATGCCGTTGAGCGCGTTTTCATATCACATTTAGTTTTCGAGATATAGCCTCGGAAAAGTAGAAAAACTTAAAAATTCGAAAAATTTCACTTCTCCGGAGGCTATATCTCAAAAACTATTTGATATTTTTATATAATGGATATATATCATTGCAAAAATATGACGATATATATCAAAATAAATATCATGATATATATCGATCGATATATATCTTCGAACCCTGCCACTGAGCCACCTATCCTAAGTTTTGAGAGAACTAATATACTAAATATTTATTTAAAAGTTGACTTCACAAAGTTTTATTTATCAAATTTATTAGTGAATATGTTTGTAATAATTTTAGTATTCCTTATATGGTAAGTGGCTCAGTGGTATCGAATTGGCCTGTGGATTTGAGTACTCGGGTTCGATTCTCACAGGCGGCAAACAATTTTCACCACATTAAAAAAAATACCCCTGTGGCTACCCCATCACTAACATCTTTCGGGACTGTGATTTGATGGTTGATAAACGCACTTTACACGAAGAAATATATCACTTACCGTGATCTGTTACGGCAGAGTGCCATACCCAGTAATGGGTAAAAGTCGTGATGATATATTTATTTATTTTTATTCATACCTTAAGTCAGTGATTCTTAAACGGGGGTCCGCGGAACCCTAGGGACCCGTGAAAGGAACTCAAACGGTCCGCGAAACTTTAAAGTTATCTCAAGTTTTAACTGTTACTCTACCTACTAGTATTTTTGAATTTTTTTATGGTTATATTATAAAAATTATACAGTCGTTTTCATAGTTAATAAGAAATGATTTTTTCATTTTCTTCATCAAAAATAGAAATATTTTAAAAACGTATACACTTTTAAACATCATTAAATTTATATATTTTTATAACAACAAAGACAAAATTAATTGTCATCCATACACTTGGTGAAACTAGGTTTAATTTTATATATTTTTATTTTTAACAACATAATTTATATTTTACTATATTTGATTTGCATTATAATTATTATAATAATATCTGTTTCTTACATCACAGACGTCAAAAACATTAGTGGTTCTCAAAATTTTGTAATACTTAAATTATTTTGTCATTAGAAATTCCGCGACAAACGAAGCGACAAGCAACAATTTAAATGTCAAGAGATTAGACACAAAGAGACAAACTGACAGACACAGAAGTACTCAAAATATTTTTATTAAGATTCAATCAGTGATACTTTAAATGTTTTCCTACCAAAAATGTTTTCCATAAAAAATGAGTTTCTGTCAAAAATAATTTATTTATTTATTTATGTTACACTGTACAACAGGTACTTAATCCCAATTACAGTCCAGAGTCCAAACTCACCGAGCCACAGTGTGTTAGTTCATATAATTTTTAGCTTGAGTAAGATTCGAACTCGGGATCTCCGGACTCGTCATATCGCATCCACACCACCGTACTAACGGTTTTTAAAAAGATAGTGTCCAGCTTGAGTATCATTTTAAAATTTTGATAACTATATAATTGAAATTGACAGCTTACGCGTATACATTAAATAATAATAATTCAAATTATTACATTCGCATGTAAAACGAAATAATTCCACCCGATACCATTTCAACACGTTAACCACACAAAATAATCCATCTTAAACTAGTAATTAAAGCAAAGTACATTTCATATGTTACCGTAGTAATTAATCTTGTCAGCATTTGTCGGCACATTGTTGCGCATATCACATATTGTATCCTTCTCATAATATATGCCTTGTCTTAAAATATGTAGTGTGTTTTAAGGTATATGGAATATACTTTGAGCAAAACATTACAAAAGGTAGGATTTTACTAAAATTTGAGAGATTTAATACAGTAACTAGAATTTGTTATGTATATTCATAGGTAATTTGTCCCTCAGTACGATGGTGTGGATAGCAATACGGAATTCGAATCCGGAGATCCCGAATTTGAATCTCACTCAAGCTAAAAATTATATGAACTAGCACACTGCGGCTCGGTGAGTGCGGATCCTGTACTGTAATTGGGATTAAGTTCCTGTTCTACAGCGTAACATAAATAAATAAGTAATATCAGGGTTCGAAGATATATATCGATCGATATATATCATGATATTTATTTTGATATATATCGTCATATTTTTGCAATGATATATATCCAATATATAAAAATATGAAATAGTTTTTGAGATATAGCCTCCGGAGAAGTGAAATTATTCGAATTTTTCAGTTTTTCTACTTTTCCGAGGCTATATCTCGAAAACTAAATGTGATATGAAAACGCGCTCAACGGCATTAATTTTCTCGTGCTTCAGTTAACTTATAAACATAGTTTCAGCGATTTTTATTTTTTTTCAATTTTCCGCCAAAAAAAATCGCAAAAAGCGGTTTTTTAACATTTTCTCGAAAACCAGAAGTCATATGCATTTGAAGATTGCACCACTGGATTCAGTGGGTCAAAATACATATGTATGTAAATTTTCGTTTTAATAATCCTACGATTAAGGATTTTTGGGAAAATTGAATTAAAATCTGAAAAAACCAAAGGGACCTTTAGGAAATAATTAAAAATATTAAATTGCATAAAATTGTATGAAAATTTGCTTATAAGTCAATTCGGACACGGGGAATTCAACGCCGTTGAGCGCATTTCCATATCTTGTTTAGTTTTTGAGATATAGCCTCCGGAAAAGTGAAATTTTTCGAATTTTTCAGTTTTTCTAAATGTGTACAAAAACTAAAATTAAAAAATAAATATCCAAAAAGTGATATATATCCTATATATCAGATATTTTGATATTTATTATAAATATCATGATATTTACGAACCCTGAGTAATATAGTCAAAAATTCATCGATTATATTTCGAATAGTTGTTGCGGGGATACGAATAGTCGAGTGTCAAAAATGACATAATTTTACCAAATAAATTTATGGCTCAAGTTATATTCGGTTGAGAATTCACCACACGTCACTGTCAACCAATAGGATCACGAATTTGTTTGAAAATGAACCAATGAAATGTACATTTCGACGGAAATTCATCACTAGTGAAATTTCATCGGAAATACCACTGTTATTAATATCCTTGGTTACGAATAAAATAAATGATATTTTCAATATTTTCATAAACGTCAATTGAAAATTTTTTTTCAGTGTACATTTCATATTCAAAATTTTCATAACTGTAATAAGTAAATAAATACCTAACTATTCTTGTTAATTAACTCTTGTTTGGTAAATTCTCAAGCCGAATACAACTCGTAGTATGAAAATTGACAGATAATATTTTGACATAAATATACATTCGTTGTTATGGAAATAACAACTCATAATTTATGTCAAAATATTTTCAGCAATTTTCATACTACTTGTTATATTATATATGAATATTTCCTGAATTAACGTTATAAATTATTGTTTAAATGTCAAAATTTTCAAAATTAACAACCGGTTGTCCAGGATATGGGGCAGGGATTTTATCAAAATTTTATCATATATAATACCATTAGTGACTATGATTTTGCCGAAAATTTTTGTCGTCATAATCACGACTGCTTGTTGTGACGAAAATCCGCACGAGTGTAGATTTTCTTAAAGCAAAAGCAGGAGTAATCTAGGAAAAAATTACCAAAGGAAAATCATAGTCACGTATGGTATTCTGATTGACAATTCTTCGAAATATTTTATTTACTCTAAAAAAATGCAGTATTTTAAAAACAATATCTGAACTACTATTACCTTGGTGATCAATATTTATATTGTTTATAAATATTATACTATACTGTACTTACTGGCGATTAGCAACACGTTAGAAATTTAAATAGTATGCTTTTTATATAAAGCATAAAAGAAATTATGTATTTTACACACTTGAAAGCTAAATAATTTTAGGTTAGATTGCTGCAGAATGTACTTGACATTTGGCGTATACCATTGAAATTGTAGATATTTGTATGTATAACTAATATTGTATTGTGAGAATCGAATGAGTGACGTCACTAGAATATATTTTAAGAAATTTATGGATAGTTCCGGATTATTTTATATCAAGAAACATAAATTTTATGTTTGTAAAAAAGTCGGTAACTTTTTTATTTTCATATGACCCTATTGTGATTAATATATATATAGATTTATAAATAAATTGCATGATCAAGAATATTACGAACCAATGCACAACGAGATCTGCAATTGCAATTAATATACTATTAAATACTTGCAGAACAGTTTTATTGTGTGCTTGTCAATTCCGCAAAGCGTAAAATAAACTTCACCATAACCTAACATTCTCTTAAACACCTAGTGTGTACCCATACACACACACATATACCCATCTCACATGTAATTGTGTACGTGAAATCACGTCTTCTCAGACATAGTTTGCTAGTAACAATGGAAAAGCGCATAGCGCACATTAGCCACCGGCAGCATAGCAGCAAAAGCAATGCTAGTTGCTGGTAACTAGTTCGCTAGTTGTACTTATGTGCTTGTGCAGTTTATTAAATCAAGAGATCGTTAAGCCATTGTTTCAAGTCACTTGAATGCGCGAATAGAGAGATCTACTGTGCTTGGATGTGATGTTCTTTTGTCTAGTGATTTGTAATGTTGATGGTAATACCTGAGAGATTTTTGTTATCTATGTGGAACGATTTCAACAGACGGATAATTTTTCTTCATTTTTTATTTTGTACCATAATAAGTTTATACATTAATTTAAATCTTACTATAAAACTTGGTCGCTAGATGTCAATAGTGCATCACTCCTCCCAGTTCATTGTAGTTAATTTAAAACAAAAAATAAAATAGTTATTTTTCTACGATTGCTATGAAAAGTTGACAATTACGCTCTCATTTATCATCGTAAAGTTGACGTTTTCTGTAGAACAATCGGAAAATATCTTTTTTGCGCGTCTCCAATGGCAACGCGCGAAAAAGATGTTAAATACGCGCGTTTCCAATGGCAACGCGTGAAGAAGATATTAAATGAGCGCTTATTTCAATAGTTACCAGGGATACAAACAAAACAAAAACTTGTCATATTGACAGTTGACAGAATGAATTTATTTTCAGTACGTATACGTTTTTTAATAATCTAAGATGCAATCGTACAAAAAATTATGTGTGTATCACGAGCGTAAAATGTCTTTGTTCCTCTTACACTATTGCAGATCTCGCATTCGGCTCGCGCTGCTATTACCGTGCTCGAGTAACAAAGAATCACTTTACGTTCTTAATACACAAATAAAAATTATTAAAAAACGTATAAGTACTGAAAATAAGTTCGTTCCGTCAACTGTCAATATGACAAGTTTCAATTTTGTTTGTATCCCTGGTAACTATTGAAACAAGCGAGCGTTTAATATCTTTTTCGCGCGTTGCCATTGGAGACGCGCAAAAAAGATATTTTTCGATTGTTCCACAGAAAACGTCAACTTTACGATGACAAATGAGAGCATAATTGTCAACTATTCATAGCAATCGTAGAAAAACAATATTTGTGTCAACAGTTGGAAATGGTCTAATTCATTCGACAAAGACCAACACAAAAACAGTGACTATGTTAAGATCTATGAAGGAGGCTTTATACCAGACCCATATTAAGTCGTTTTTTTTTAAATATATTAAATCAATGTCGCTTACTAATAATGGCAGTTTGATCCTCGCAACAAAGCGGATATAGGTAAAGGTCTATGTGGAGTCGATTACCGGTTCGGCGGTACCGCTACCGGTTTACCTTGCAGCCTAGCTCCGGTATATAACGGTATACAGTGCATCTATCATACTGCAATACTGTACCTGACATTTTGTGCTCTTGTTGTCGTCAACCACGTTCATAACGAAGCCGATCCAGTTATCGTGTAGGTAGTGATTCTGTGGCGTCATCAGGCCGTTACACTTTCTAGAGGAGTGGTGTATAGTCATTCATTATCTTATGTTATCAATGAGTAAATATTTAATGATAGAATAAAATGCGAATTACGAAAACTAGGTCAAATTATGTTTCTGTATATTTATTTTAGTTTGCGAATCCCATCGATTTTTGAAATAATAAAAATCTCAAATCTGAGATTCCATATCTCGAAAACTAAAATAAATATTGAAATGTGGTTTGGACCAGTGTATTTCTCGTGTTTCAATTAACTTATATCAAAATTTATAACTTTTTCCAAATATTACCTTATTAATATTTAGAAAAATTTAATTAAAGAATCGAAATATCCTAGTTTTTGAAGAGTTTTTAAGATATTTGCTAATTTAGGCCATTTAAAGATTTAAATTGTTTTCGTAGCGCAAATATTGTGATAATTTAAATACCTATATACAGGCTGTATTTGTACTTCGGGAAAAAAATTAAAGGGTATATATACTATAAGACGTACTAATCATGGAACAGACAGATTTTTTTAACAATTCGCAAAACACTGAACCGCAATGTGATTAGTATATATTGCTTGAGAAAGATTCGAACACAAGATTTTATGATTCGAATGTCTCAACTCTAGTTACACCAACATATTTTCGGGTATCTCAATATATTTATAAAAGAACATATGTTATTTTGAGGTTATATATTAATATTGTAAAGAAAAATTGTGATAAAGCTTTTACTTTTGAAAAATTTTATTTATCCGTAACATTAGTTAAAAGAACAAGGCCTCAAAAACATTATCGTTTCAGGTCTCAAAATATGTAAGACCAGCACTGTATCAATGATAAAGGTAGTTACAGGATGAATCTAATGTAAATGTAAGAAATCTAAGGCTAAGAACTAACTAACAAAGAATTTAACCCCTAAGCCTTAATAAATGAATTGAATTAGATACGTATTTCGAGAACTAACTTCTCATCCTCAGTAGAAAAGGGAAAAAATCAAGATTACACGACTTGTGAACCAAGTCAGTGGTCAAGATAGAATTCAATTTGCCCAAAAAAGGGACAAACCTATATATACTAAAAACTAAATTCTTTGTTAGTTATGAATCTAATGAATAAAAAGTCAGCGAATAATTGAAGGATTTGTGTTATTCCATTTGAGAGTACTCTGTATAATATTATTTTCTTGTGTCACAAAAATACGTGAAGTAAGTTCAGCACAGTATTCGTGATGATTTATTAGTAGTGTGAATAATACAGTACCTACTTATATAACGGTGTCCTCATCCTTGTTTCAACCAACTTAGCACTTTCTTCATTTACCAACAACGACTCTATAAATAGCAACATGGCACAGGATACAACGTTATTCTCGTGATAATAAAATTTGTCAAAGGCTAATTATAAACGAATATTTGTAGGATTGTGCAGATTTAATCTTCATGACACGATGCTAATTAAGTTTGGTAAAAAACTATGTTGAATTGCACAGTGCTACAGTGGGAAATAAGTCCCAAAAAATATGTAATGTAAAGTGTAATTTGTACAAAATATTGCAGCCCTAGTTTAATAGTACTACAAGTACTAAATAGTTATTTGTGTATTAAGAGCGTAAAGTGATTCTTTGTTACTCGAACACGGTTATTGCAGCGCGAGCCTAAGGTGTAAGAGGAACAAAGACACTTTACGCTCGTGATGCACACATAATTTCTTCCACGATTGCATTTTCAAATTATTAAAAAACGTATACGTACTGAAAATACATTCGTTCTGTCAACTGTCAATATGACAAGAATTTGTTTTTTTGTATTCCTGGTAAATATTGAAATAAGCACAGGTTTAATATATTTTTCGCGCGTTGCCACTGGAGACGTGCGACAAAGATTTTTTTGATTGTCCACAAAAAACGTCAACTTAACGATGACAAATGAGAGCGTAATTATCAACTTTTCATAACAATTGTAAAAAATATATTTTTGAGTTATGGCTGTAATGCATAATTTGAAACAATAGAAATAGATACTGAGTTTCAATTATGATGTATTATTAAATTTTTAAATAAATAAAACAAATTTAATTTCTATCTTCAGTTAAAATATAAAATGCCTCTTTTCTTTGATTATGTCATTTTGCACTTACAAAATTGAACTAGGGGTGCGATATGTTAAATTTAACCAAGGATAATAAGTAACCTAAATAACATTGGAAACAGCAAAATGATGACAGTCATTTTAAAATCATGTCTTTTATTGCTTTTATCAGTTATAAATAGTCGATAATAGTATGTTATGCATCAAGCATATTATACTTTTTGTAACAAGTGCACAAAAATTACTGTCTTATCGGGACAAATGTCAAATATGGGTTGCGTAACTAGTTACCTAGGAAACGCCGCAAACAGCTAATAATCGTAGTCTCTAGGGAGAGAAACATGCTATCTAGGGAGAGAAACATCCTACCTAGGGAGATAAACATTATGTTTCTCTCCCTAGGGGAGAAAAGCAGTGTTTCTCTCTCTAAAATTAGGGAATAAGAACGTGTTTCTTGTGCATGTGTTACGAAATAGTTATTTATATATCTAGACCGCGAAATGATTGTTTGTATGCGCCGAGTTAGGTTGGCGAAACAAACCATGGAAACAGTAATTTCTGTGCTGCTATTAGTCAGTTTGGTCGTGTCATATGCTACTGAAGATTTGTCTTAATAAATTTTATTCAAGTACTGATATTTAATATGTACATTAAAGCATGGGAGGAAAAAATATATTCTTTGATGCATTTTACGGCCTAAGTATACAAATAACAAATAACTATGTATATAATTATGTAAATATTAAAACAGTAAATGCTGATAGTAGATATATTTTTATATGATAAATAAATATTCATGTAGTATGTGGTTTTCACAATATTTATTTAGTTTCACAAATTTATGCAATTTTAAATAAAACACATAATAAACAGATACTCTTTTACTTCATAATTAAAATCAAAATAATATACTGTACAGTAGTAAAAATACAGAGTAATATTAGTTACATATTTCGGGCAAAATTGCGCGCTCACAAAATTCGCTCCACTTTCTGGTGAAGTATAAAAATCACAAAAATTACCGTTAAAAAACAAAGCAATTCCATCAACAAACAAACAAACAAACAAAGGCGCATCAACCCCCACATAAAACAAACAAACCTCACATTCCTCCCAACATAATCAAAATAATTCAACTTGCTATCTACATCAAATAAAACCCACACTTCATACGCAGAATTTCAACAAACTGGTAGAACCACACGTCATCATAGTCACGTGTACACTCCAGCCAATCAGCGCACGACCTGTGGCTTCCCAAGCCACAACAATGAGTAGAAGTCACACGCGATATCTACCGCTCTCTCTCCCGAACAGCGTGGCAAAATCGTGGCGACTTTACTTCAGTTTGGTTTCACTGTTAGTGTGGTTAGGTTGTAATGATGCATCTCGTGAAATTCGTTTGCGCTCTCGCGTTTATTTTCGTTGCCCATGGTGACAAACAAAAAGACGAATTAAAAGTTGATAAAGTCTACGTGCCTGAGGTATGCGACCAGAAAACGAAGACCGGAGACATGTTGACGATGCACTACACGGGAACGTTGGCTGACAACACCAAGTTCGACTCCAGGTCAGTCATTATTTACTTTCTCTCGGTGCTGTCATGAAATTGTGCTGAAATTTTTATGATACGACTCTGTACTAGTAGACTTTTTCGAGATGTATGTCACTGAATTTGTGGAAATCTTGTTCGAATTGTTTTAAAATAATCATGTGATTGACGGCGTTGAAACACTGACGAAAACTTTTATGATATTATCGTAAAATTTAATTGATGATATTTACCATTTCAAAAACTTTTTAATAATAAAACATTTTTAATCACATATGAATATTTGACAATTATATTGATTACAACAATGATTTACTTTCATTGGTTTTCTTTTACTGGTTTGTATGTATAGTTCGATATCGTATAATTGATTAGATTGAGCAGTATTAATTTTAAAATTAAAGTACAGTTTCAAGGCTGACTTAGCCACAAAAAGTAGACAGTAAAATTACTGTATCGTCGCGTCATGGACAACGTCATCCAGTTAGTAGTTAGACTCTTATCCGGAAACGAATAGTCCTGGGTCCAAATCTTTACATCGCCCAAATTTTTTATTACTTTAATCACATGTTTAATATTTAATAGATTTGTAATTTAATTAAATATAATTTATTTTTATGTACTGTAATATAGTAAAAAGGGTAATAACAATAGTTATTTACGTAAAAAGTCATGAAATAGCTTACGAATCCTGTACGACCCATTACTGACGTGTTACGTATAACATTTTACCTAAAACTTATATACAAATAATAAAATTTTAAATTAATTTAAATTAAGAGAAATATTTGACTTACATATTCAGTCAGTACTTTATGTTGCTAGTAACTAGATACTCACGTTTCTTTCATTACCTGGCTAGGCAGGCAATATGTAATTTTCCTGACTAGGCATGCAAAGCAAAGCTTTCCTGAGTTTTAAAGGTCAGGCAAATGTTTATTTTCATATTTAGTTTCAGGTAAAAAATGTTACATAATTTATCTAGAGCTAGAGATGATACTAAAATTATGTCTTACTTAAATAAATAATGTTGTTATTATGGTATATTAATACGAAAATATTTAAAATTAAAGTTATATAATTTGCTATTTATGAAACTAGTAAGTCAATGACATAAGTAAGGTAATAACCTATTTCCTTACTAGTTTCATACAATATTTTTCTACTTCCGTTCTAATAAATACGAAAGAGCGTTTTTGAAATTATGAAATTTTGACATATTAATGACAGTTATAAATTCAAAAAATAAAAGAATAACATATCAGAATTCGTCTACCAAGATATCTGTTGTTATGTTACCTCATTATTTCACTAGTTAAATAATGCAGTTCATTACCTCAAATAAGTGAAATAAAATATCTATTTCCTAATGGAAGTAGAAAAAATTTTGCATTAAAAATTCAGCCTACAAATTCTATATTCCTAATTTGTCAAAATAAATAAATATATATATATATATATATATATATATATTTGTTACTCTGCACAACAGGAGCGTAATCTCAGTTACAGTAGTTTATAGTGCGATTTTGACGCACGACCTCCTGCTTGTTAATTAATAAACGCGACTTTTACCTTGGTTTTAACCACTGGGCTACAATTGCCAATTTATATAGTTAGCCTTAACTGGATCAAATTTGTAATGTACATAAAAATTTGAAACTTGATTTAAAAAATATCTAAATTAGAATAATAATATTTGGATGCAAAATGTACCTCATTAAAGTAACCAACGCTAATGGCAACTTTATTCTTCATGTAACTTTTTAGTAGTAAATTTATTAATAACTTTATGCCAATTTATTTTGATATTTTGTTTAAAAAACCTGTTGAAAGAAAATAAACAAAGTTGATACTTAAATAAATTTAAAAATGTGTACATGTTATTAGTTCCATAAATTTATGAACTCGTTTTAGGTAGGATAAATACAGATAAACCGATCGGAAATGTTCTTCGAACTAAAAATACCAGAAATAATTTGGCAGATATGTCAATACAACAAAAATTATTTCTAATATTTCGCGTCGTACTGTACAATAGTTTAAAGATGGCTATTTTAACAGGAACGTATTGGGTATATCAATAAATTTTTTACAATTATTTTTCCTAAATAATAAATAAGTAGACAATCGCTATAAGTAAAGAAAATATGATTTTACGTAGGTATTTATGTGGGATTATACCTACGTACGGAAAAAATATTTGCGGTTATAGCTTACAGAGATAATTTCCGGTGGTTTTACCAGCATAAATATTGTCTTGTCTGTGTTAGTAAAAGTTTCACTTTTGTAAGAATTAGCAATAAACAATGGGCACAAAAGTTCAAAGTTCGCAAATTGCAGATGTCACTTAGCACGCAGAACACAAGTCGCATTCAACGAGTGAACATACTTGCAGAGAAAGTTTGTGTTGTTCATTAAGTAAACAAGTTGTATAAGTGGATAGCACTTCATGGACACTCTGTAGATATAAATTAAATTTTTATCTCGAAAAGTTTGAATGAGCAATTTTGCCGAATATTATCTCTTAACACTGTGAAATATTCTAATTGGATTTTGCGAGCTTTTTAAAAAATTCGTTTTCATTAAATTATTTTGTTTATTTGATAAATTATTGCTTAGTTGTCAAACGCATTAATTATCTACAAATAAATTTTGCGGTTTTGTTTTATTAATATTTAATGCATTTGTGAAATACGTGGTATGAATTTTATTTAAATAAATGTTTATGATTAATATTAATGGAAAATTACCATTTGGAAATTCCAGTAACTCAACATGCCAAAAGTCATTATCTAAATACGAATTTAATTATATTTAGATGTGGTTAAATGCATTTTAGATGTTTCTTGTCGTTTACTAATAGTTGCGAAAGTAAGGACTAAGCAATTGTGTTTACATTTAAAATCATAGTATATTAATTGTTTGTGTGGTTGGCACTTGGTGAAACATTTTAAATTATAAAATTAAAATCATAATATTACGGTAATTGTAGTGGATACTTCTTGTGTCTGCGAAGCAAAAGTTTGCGTGTTCAAATCTCGCTGACTTCAACTTATATAAACAAAAATGATTGTGACTGAGTAGATTACACTATAAGTTACTGTTGTACAAAGTAACAATTAAATAAATATTAGCTGGTCTAAATTTTGGTGTTGGGTTTCTTGACCGGATTAGTAAATGTTTAAGGTAGTTTAGGGTTCGGGATTAGGGTTATTAGCATAGAAAGGGACATCTGTACCTACCTGACTTTCTTGACAATAACAGCTACTGTTGCTGGACAGATGTTCTGATTAAAGAGCAATATAATTATGTTGCACAACAGGAACTAAATTCCATTTAAAGTTGCTTATAGTGGAATGCCTAAGTTTACTAGGTACCTAAATTGTTAAAGACTAAATTGATTTAAATTTGTTGTTTACGATACAATTTTTAAAATTTATTTTAAAAATAAACTGAACAAGGTATTTATGTTACCGATAAAGTATGAAATCCAGTATCGTATATGATAGACTCAATGAGTATTGGTGTAGCACGTATCCACCTCCAATTACTTCTTACAAAAAAATGCGTTCTGTACTAGGTCAGGCATGGTTATGGTTAGGGTTTTTTTAGTTCTACCAGCTCCAAAACTGCTGAAACTCCTAACCATGCCTAACCTAGTACAGAACGTATTTTTATGGTAAAAAGTAATTGGAGGTGGTTACGTACTACACCAAAACCCGAAAAATATGCTCTATAACCCTTTTTCTGATCTAAATTTACCTTGAATTAATTAATGTAATACTAAAAAATCACCATAAACTATGCCTGACATATTTTTATTATGCCTAATATAGTTTCAACCTAAACGAGTATTGAGTATATTTTTCGGTCAATGCTCAAATTCGGGTATTGAGTCAAACAATATATAAATGCAAAATTTCAAATGCAACTTTTTTTTGTAAGTATTAAACTCGTAGAACTCACGTAGGACACGCACATAATTTTATATTTGTTTTTGGTAAAATTTGCATTATTTAAAATTGCTGCTTATATTGCCTGTTAGTTGAAAAATAATTAATTTTAGGTATAACGGAAAAGATAATGGAAACATGTTTTAAACAATTTTTGGTCGGATTTGTTTATATTTAATTTAAAATGTTGAGATGGGGTAGGTGGCTCAGTGGTATCGAGTCGGCCTGTGGATTTTGAGAACCCTGGTTCGTTCTCCACAGCCGACAAACAATTTTCACCAAATTAAATCTATCCCTGTGGCTTCCCTTCCACTAACATTTTTGAGGGCTGCTATTTGATGGCTAGTAACCGCACTAAACGCGAAGAATTATATCACTTACCGAGATCTTCTACGACATAGTGCCATACTCAGTAATGGGTAAAAGGCGTGATGATATATTTATTTATTTATTTTAAAAATGTTGAATCCAAAAGATCCTATTTTAGGTTGTAAACAAATATGTTTCCTACTATATCGTATTTCTATGCTTACAGTAATGATATCAGACCGGAAAGTATGACTCTCTAGTACTAGTACTGTACTAAATATTACGGTTACGGTTATCGTAAAATTGCTAGGTAACAAACAGTTTTTAACATTTAATTATAATGATTTTAAAATGTCACTTGCAAGGAGAAAATAATTTTTAATAATTAAATGCGACACATTATGATATAAAATATTGTACATCATACGTCAGTAAATAATTTTTTACGATACTCATTTCGAAAATCTAAACTCGGCTCCTTTGTCGCTTAGTCTTACTCGAACCGTGAAAACTTATTTACCAATCTTATAACCTAAATGGGGTAGGTGGCTCAGTGGTATCAAGTCGGCCTGTGGATCTTGAGAACCCTGGTTCGATCCCCACAGCCGACAAACAATTTTCACCAATTTAAAACTACCCCTGTGGATTTCCCTTTACTAACATCTTTGGGGGTCGTGATTTGACGACTGGTAATCGCACTTCACACGAAGAAAAATATCACTTACCGAGATCTACTTAAGCAGAGTGCCACATTTAGTAATGGGTAAAAGGCGTGATGATATATTTATTTTTTTATAACGTAAATAACTATTTTTTTTTGTTATTTCATAAGAAAAGTTGTAATGACAACAATTTTTAAATACTGAATTGTTTGCTCAAAATTGTTAAGTTTATATTTAATTGAAAATGCGGAGTCCATAAGAGTTATTTTATGTGGTAGCTAATTTATATTTTTGTTGTATAAATTAACGCAGTTTGCAAATTTCATAAATACAATACTGGTCTGGTATTTTCAGCACATAACTCCAGCTGCTCGCAGCAAGTGTTGCGATTTGTTATGCTTCGATTTATTTTGTATTTTGCCACCATGAGTTTAATATCCAAGCACTTTATACTCGTGCCTGTTTTCTTAGCTGTTATTACATCGTACCTTTTAGCTATAAGATTTTGTAATTTACTACTACTTAACATTCAGCCAAGAAACGTTTTACATTATTTATTTGCTATTCTATACAACAGGAACTTAATCCCAATAATTACAGTGCACTATTTTCATTTTAAACTGGAGGGATCGGCATAAAACGATTAAACGTCCCTGTTCCATATAACTACAATGAAATCTATTAGTACGGCTACCACAAATCGCTTAACGATGGTCACAACGGGTACATTTTTAAGGGTCGTATTCAACCTAAAATTATGCTTGCTTTTTCCTAAGATTAACCATTTAAAAATTACTAATACGGATTAAATTATCCAATTAGCAGTTATCTTACTCAATAAGAAGATTAAATATCCTGTACCGAATCAGACTAAGTAATGTAGGTAATTGTTTAGATTATGTTTGTATATAATATTTATAATATATTATATTTGTATCGTATGAATATGGAAATATATTTATTTAAAGGTTGTAATTTATTTGTTTTTATTATACACGTACCGGCGAATGAGGCTGTACAACCCTGTGCGAACCTTATGACACCAGTAATAACGAGTCATATTTTGAGTTCCTTTGTAAACGTAATTGCGGTGCATTTAATCGTTTTATGCCGATCCCTCCAGTTTAAAATGAAAATAGTATAGCTTATAGTGGAATCCAAATCACTCTGACACAACCTTCTTTTTTGGCGTCAGTGATTTTTTTTAATTTACGAACTATTACTTTGTAGAGACAAGTTATTCCTTCAATTAAACAAAGGCAGGTAGGCGTACCTAGAGCATTCCTCCAGGATCATTCCTGCTGGATGAGTCCTCGATTCGCCTTGTTCTTCCAGTGTGTTATCTTAACGCCTCAATCGGTATTTATTTCTCCAGTGGGACTAATCACTTACAGTGCATGGGAAGGTGTGTAACATCACCTAGTGCTATCCTCTCTGTAGGTGTGCTCCAACCACGGAGATTATTAGTTGCCTTCTCATTTGGAGAGTGGGCGAGTGTGAGAGGAGAGAAGTGTGGTGTTATCTGCTGCTCTGCTGGTGTAGTGTAGTCGGTAAAGTCGGGAGTAGAAACATAAATATATCAAGGACTGCTGTTTCATCTTACATATGAACAAGGAAGTTATAAGTGGAAGAGAAGAAACTACTCGGGAATATAAACAATGTACAAGATAATGTTTGTGTTATGAAATTATATTATATTCTTCGTTCCCGTTAAGTTTAATTTTTCAACTAAACTACATTTATTTTTAGTTTGTTGATTCTTAAAGAAACGAGTGCCAGTATCATAAACAATAATTAAATTATTATACAGATGTTTGAGAACTGTGCCATAGGCGAATAACATATAATAGTTATTTGTATATTAAGAGCGTCAAGTGATTCTTTGTTCTTCTTACACTATTACACAATTATTGTGTTCGAGTAACAAAGACACTTTACGCTCGTGATACACACATAATTTTTTCTACGATTGCATCTTAAAATAAAAACGTATACGTGCTGAAACCGTCAACCGGCAATAAGACAAGTTTCAATTTTGTTTGTATCCCTGGTAACTATTGAAATAAGCGCGCATTTAATATCTTTTTCGTGCGTTGCCATTGGAAACGCGCACATTTAACGTTTTTTACGCGCGTTGCCATTAGAGACGCGCAAAAAAGATATTTTTTGATTGTTCCGCAAAAAACTTTACGATGACAAATGAGAGTGTAATTGTCAACTTTTCATAGCAATCTTAGAAAAATATATTTTTTTGATATTCGCAAAAATTAGGGTATTATTTTCCTAGCGAACATTTTAGTGTCACTGGTTTAATAGTACATTTAATTAAAAAAAATTAAAATAAGGCATTGCACCAGTTACCTACATAATAACAAATTAATAAATGATTATTTGTAGGCAGTGTTTTTACTTTTTTTCATTAGTAACCTAATTACAAATAATTAAATGTACTATTAAACTAGTGACACTAAAAATGTTCACTAGGAATGAAATACCCTAAATTTTGGGAATTTCAAAAAAATATTTTTGTTCTATAATCAGTATATCAAATTATATATGTCATTAAAGTTTCGTGCAGGCGTATAGAAACATCCTGTATATATCTACCACTTAAAATTGAGGCACTAGGAATATTCTCCTAAAAAATAATTAAGGGCTATTTGACACCTAAAAAATAAAGTTAATCATAGTCAGTTACATGTATAGTATAATATATATTTATTTCACAACTGTCATAGTCGGAGTACAATTATCACGGATACTATTCTTGTTCACCTACATTAGTTTTTACAGCCTTCGCTAATTCCTGCTGGCATTTCCGGATCCAGAGAATCACGATCACGAATATCGCTGGTATAATTGTACGTGGATGGCGGAACCCGGAGTCGATGTACGACCCAGGTTCCGGAGAGGTGGGGGATGAGTGCGAGTGCTGGTAGTGAGCAAGTGAGAGATCTGTATCACAGCGCACAAGTGTTGGCAATTACAGTGGTATTAGTTAGGAAAACATAATTATAATTGGAGCGCACTACCGACGCCGGGACGCTGGGGACGATGTCGTGGACGTCGGGGAAATCTTCTTGACCTCTCTCTAAGCTGGGACAGACGCTTAGGTAACCCGAGGAGAATAGATTATAGATTATAAGTAAAGATATCCGGATTTCTTTAACATTTACCTAATTCTTCTTTAACGTAAGAATACCTAAATTATATTATAGTAATACGTAAGGCGGGTTTACAGATCAAAAATTTTGGAGCTTTATATATATATATATACAGGGTGAGTCTGGGAAGACGCCCCCCCCCCCTTAACTTTTTTATTATGAGTAATAGAAAAAAATGGTTCATATGAAAGTTTTATTATTTTAAATATACTATTTGTTGGCAGATGTAGATATTTTTTATAAAGTCAGGTTTACAAGATACGACTATCAACTTTTATTTTTTAAATAGCAACCTATAATTATTTTACTAAAATAAAAACCGCCATTTTTTTCTCTTTTCAACGGTGTATTAGTTTTTATTAATGTATCTGAAAAAATTCGAGAAAAATAAGAAAATTGAGAAATACTAGAAATAATTTTTATACAAATATTATAGGTGGCTATGTGAAAATAAACAAAATGTAACAGTGTTAAATTAATGTCAAAAAAGTATACATTTGCTGGTTACTTTATTTAACTTATTTTGCAAACAATAAAAAAAACGTTTTCAAATGTTTACGAAAGAAGAATTAATAGATATGATTCTAATAATTGGTGAATCGACTGGAATCATGAGAAGGGCAAAAAGAATTTACCGGGAGCGGTTTCCTAGACGTCGGCAACCGAGTTTAAGATCACTGAGGAGGATTTTTACCCGATTTCGAGAAACAGGTTCAGTAGAAAAACCAAAACGAAATACATCTAATATTATAGTAAATGACATGAGGATTTTCGTAAACAGAAGCCAAAACCATAATTTCGGTTTCTTCATTTATTATAATATTAGATGTATTTCGTTTTGGTTTTTCTACTGAACCTGTTTCTCGAAATCGGGTAAAAATCCTCCTCAGTGATCTTAAACTCGGTTGCCGACGTCTAGGAAACCGCTCCCGGTAAATTCTTTTTGCCCTTCTCATGATTCCAGTCGATTCACCAATTATTAGAATCATATCTATTAATTCTTCTTTCGTAAACATTTGAAAACGTTTTTTTTATTGTTTGCAAAATAAGTTAAATAAAGTAACCAGCAAATGTATACTTTTTTGACATTAATTTAACACTGTTACATTTTGTTTATTTTCACATAGCCACCTATAATATTTGTATAAAAATTATTTCTAGTATTTCTCAATTTTCTTATTTTTCTCGAATTTTTTCAGATACATTAATAAAAACTAATACACCGTTGAAAAGAGAAAAAAATGGCGGTTTTTATTTTAGTAAAATAATTATAGGTTGCTATTTAAAAAATAAAAGTTGATAGTCGTATCTTGTAAACCTGACTTTATAAAAAATATCTACATCTGCCATCAAATAGTATATTTAAAATAATAAAACTTTCATATGAACTATTTTCTTCTATTACTCATAATAAAAAAGTTAAAGGGGGGGGGGCGTCTTCCCAGACTCACCCTGTATATATATATATATATATATATATATATATATATATATATATATATATATATATAACGAAGCTTAAATCTTTATTGTTTAATAGTAACACTCTTTAAGTTTTAGAAAAAAAAATAGTGTTTACATTTACACAGCAACAAAAGTCGTATTTTCAAAGCCAAGGTGGTTCTTACTCCACTATAAGCTTAAGGCTTACAGAGAGAACAAATATACAATTAATAATTTTGTCACAAACAAATATGAAGAAATAGGGAACAATATCACCTTCAATATTTAAATAAATGTACGAAATTCAGAATAATTTGGGTGAACTCGAATGTAATGGCTTGTGTTTGTGAAGCATGTATTTTTGGTACTTAGGATTTGCTTGCTAGAAGTATATGCGAAGCCAAGAATGCGATCTAATTAAAAAAATTAAATGAAAAACATTGAGACGGTATATATTTTGAAATGTAGTACAGATTCTCAATAAAAAAGATGTTTTAGTATAATTTGATTATTATAGTGTTTTTATTATTATATGGGGTAGATGGGTAAGTGGTACCAAATCGGACTATAGATTTGCGAATCCAGATTTGATTCCCATGGCCGAGAAACAATTTTCACCATATTAAAATTACCCCTGTAGCTCTCCATCAAATAACATCTTTAGAGGTCTTGATTTGATGGCTGGTAGCCACATTTTACGTGCATAAATATATCACTTGCCAAGATTTGCTACGGCAGAGTGCCACACTCAGTAATAAGCTCGGTAATGGATAATAGACTTGATGATATATTTATTTGTTTTATTTATAATTGTTAATGTTTATTTAAAGCAACCCTTCAAATGAATTTTAAATTTTTCTTTTAATTTATAATCAATACATCAAAACGTATATACCCTCATAGTTTTATTACTCTCTGTTTTTAACTTCCTGTCTATCAAAATATATTTGAACCTTGCGTCTAAACTTTAAATGTATAGTCGGTATTTGAGTGGTTCTTATTCCACTATAAGCTACTGTAATTGCGATTATGTTCTGTACAGGGTGTTTCTATACCTCTGCACGAAACTTTAATAACATATATAAAAAAATAAAAATAAGACATTACGCCAGGTATCTACATAATAACTAATTAATACATGATTATTTGTAGGCAGTGTTTATACTTTTATTTCATTAGTAACATAATTAAATATACTATTAAACCAGTGACACGAAAAATGTTCTCTAGGAATAAAATACCCTAATTTTTCCGAATTTCAAAAATAATATTTTTCTACGATTGCTATGAAAAGTTGACAATTACGCTCTCATTTGTCATTGTAAAGTTGACGTTTTCTGTGGAACAATCAAAAATATATTTTTTCGCGTCTCCAATGGCAACGCGCGAAAAAGACGTTAAATGCGCACTTATTTCAATAGTTACCAGGGATACAAACAAAACAGAAACTTGTCATATTGACAGTTAACAGAATGAATTTATTTTCAATACGCATACGTTTTTAAATAATTTTAACATGCAATCGTAGAAAAAATTATGTGTGTATTACGAGCGTAAAGTGTATTTGTTCTTCTTACACTATTGCAGCTCTCGCCTTAGGCTCGCGCTGCAATTACCATGTTCGAGCAACAAAGAATCACTTTACGCTCTTAATACACAAATATCTATTTTGTTATATAATCAGTATATCATATTATATATGTCATTAAAGTTTCGTGCAAAAGTATAGAAACACCTTGTATAAATAAATAAGTTTATATACCATGATGTTTGCCATCAACATCATTTTGAAACCAATGAAATTCGTAATACGGGATTGTTTTCTTGGGAAATTTGTATGACAAACTGATTAAATTAGTACCTCTAGCCATCATCATGCAGTCAGTCACACCGACAATTCAAAGTCCCGTTACCTCCGTGGAAGCTCTCGCCAGTAAAGAATCCGGATTTCTTGTCCGTACGTGGACATGGTGACCTACATCTGCAGTCCGACATGACTACAGCTCACTCGCTCGTAATTACAATACGACTTACAGAGATAACTTGCTATCTTATCTTAGCAGGCTGTGGTCCGTGTCGCTAGCTAACTCTGTCTGCTCTACTGATGCGAGAAGCGCGAGTTCGATGCTTTTTATACATGTGTTTTTGTGTGTTGTATAATGTTATGTAACAAGATATTGGATGACTGGGAAAGCTAAACTAAACTTGGACTAAGACTAGGTCATTATTATAATATTTGATAGTTGTAAATTTATGGTTTATGAATTATTTATAATGCAGGAAATAAACGGTATTTTTTGTATGAATTATACTGAATATATATTTATTGAGATCAAGAACCAGAAAAGATGCAAACTCAATTAAAGGATCAAAGTAGTGGCATTTTAAGGGTGTTTTTATTTTTTTGTTAATTTGTATGGGTACTATTGGATTTAAAAGTAAAGTTGTATAATTTATTTTAAAAAACTATCAATAATTTTATTTAATAATCCCGAATTTTAATTTTTAATTCAATAATATGAAAATACCAACAATTGTCATGAACAGGTATTAAATTATAATATTAAAATGACCATCTTTTTTTATGTGTTAAATATAAATAATCCAAATTTATTTCAATTTAGTATGTCATTGTTACAAGCCTTCTGGAGAGTTATATAAAAATTAAATGTATTTTTTTGTAAATCTGATTCTTTGATATAACTTTTGAAAGTAGTAGATCAGCTACACAGAATGAACTATTGCAGCAAAAATTTGTTTTTAGAACATTACTCATTTATTTTAACATGTGTTATTGCAATGAAAATGACATCATTTAAATAAATGAAATAGAAACAAACATACAAAATAATAAAGATAGCATAGTAAAAAAATAAATATATCATCACAACTTGTACCTCTTACTGGGTGTGGCAGTCTGCCGAAGCAGATCTCGATAAGTTATATATGTATGTGCGTAAAGTGTGGTTAATAGCCGTCATATCACGGTCGCTAAAGATATTGCCATTGTTTAACTAACATGCCCTATAAATAATAAATAAACAATCCCACAAAAGTTGTGCTATAGGCTAATAACATTGGAAATATGTTTGTCGTTACCACTGCCTCCCTGATTGCAAGAGCAATATTCAAATAAATAAATAAGTAAATAAAATAAATATATCATCACGCCTTTTACCCATTACTGGATGTGGCACTCTGCCAAAGCAGTTCTCGGTGATATATTTCTTCGCGTGAAGTGTGGTTACCAGCCGTTAAACCACGGCTCCCAAAGATGTTAGTGGAGGGAGAGCCACAGGCTTAGATTTAATTTGGTGAAATTTTTTTTGTCGGCTGTGGGGATCGAACCAGGGATCTCAAGATCCACAAGCCGGCTCGATACCACTGAGCCATCTACCCCAATATTTAAATAATAATAATGGAGTAGATGGCTCAGTAGTATTGAGTCGACTTGTGAATTTGAAAACCCAGGTTCGCTTCCCATAGCCGATAAACAATTTTCACTACGTTAAAACTACACCTGTGGCTCCTTCTCCGCTAAAATCTTTGAGGGCAGTAATTTGACGGTTGTAAAAAATATATCACGTATCGAGATCTGCTACGGCGGGTGCTACACCCAGTAATGGATAAAAGTCGTGATGATATATTTATTTATATTCAAATAAGTGTTTAGTATATTCAATTATGCGTTTAAATCAGTCTAGATATTATATTTAACTCATTTAGTTACAGTTAAAATCAAATTTAAAATATGTATATAACATCAATTTAGGAAACATTTAAAATTAATTTTACTAGTAATAAAAAAGGTAAAATGAATTGTGTTATTTAATTTGTATGCAGAAGTCTCGACAATTGTTATTTGAAACATTTTCCTGTAAAGTTATCAAGAAGGCAATGGTAACTAAATACCTATTTCGTATGTTATTCATATATGGCAGAATTCTCGAGGAACATCCGGTATATTTACTTATTTGTAAAGATAAAATTCTGCAAAATAAGTATAATTTTATAAAAAATAAGGTAATATTTTATTCTTTCATTATTTACATTCATTATGAACATCGCACGTTTGGGCACTCAACGTACATATTTATTTAACAATTTCACGTTCTCTTTATAAGCACTTTATCAAGTTTAATTGGCAAATTCACATTGGCTGTTTCGCTTACCGATTCGTTTGCTAAATGTGAACACTGATACATACTCGTATTCGAGTGTACTGTGAGCAGTGATGTGCTGATATTCCCCAACGACAATGAAGTGGACGAGGAAATAATGATGTATGCATATAATTAGTCGTGTCGTAATTGCTACTGTTGAGTGTACAGATATCGGTAGAGACAAATCATTGGTTGGTTTGAAAATTAAATACTATACTTACTACGAGTATTATAAAAAGTGAGGAACGGTTTATAAAATTATTCAAATAACATTAAAATGACAATTTGTCTAATGCTGTGGTTTTGAAAGTGTGAGCTTAGACTCTCTGGAAGCCGAGGAGACATTGTAGATGGGGAATGGTCGTCGGATGAAATTAAGAAATTAAAAATATAAAGCAAAACTCAGTGAATTCTACAAACTAAATTGTTCAAAATTGTACAAATATATTATAAAAATTGAATGTAAAATTAAAACTATAATAGCTATTTATGAAACTAGTAAAGAAATGAAGGGTATTAACTTACGCATGTGAAATTTGCAGAACGAGGCGTAGCCGAGTTATGTAAACACATAAGTAAGGTAATAACCTATTTCCTTACTAGTTTCATACAATATTTTTTCTACTTCCGTTCTATATATACGAAAGAGCGTTTTTGAAATTATTAAATTTTGACATATTAATGACAGTTATAAATTCAAAAAATAAAAGAATAACACATCAGAATTCGTCTACCAAGATATCTTATTTTTGTGTGTTGCTATGTTACCTCATTATTTCACTAGTTAAATAATGCAGTTCATTACCTAACTCAAATAAGTGAAATAAAAGTCTATTTCCTAACGGAAGTAGCAAAACTATATTATAAATATGTATTTAAGAAGGATCCAATATAAAAATTAATATAAATTATATTTAAATATTTATATGAAGCCTGGTATGGCAGGACAGAAAGGTTTCGAAGATGAATTGCTGGATGAATCTAATGAATAAATGTTTAATGAATGCAATGAATTTTGAAAGCTGTCATTGAATTCACTATTTAAAGTTAATTAAAAATGTTCAAACCTTCAATATTTGATTTTAATTCCTACCCATTTATTATAAAATAATAAACTTTTTAATTATAATGGAGCTATTGAAAATAACTAATAAACAAAATAGAAATTTTATCGTGAGAGCATAATTTAAATTGCAAATATACGAATATTTTAAATAGTTTTTCAGAATATAACCTTTACAAATATATTTGTATAAATAGAATTCCCAGTATTCATACAATTTGACAACACGAAGAGAAATTTATTGCTCGATTACCAGTAGCTGTAATGAATTGTTATCTTATCAGCCGTTCCATTGTACGTCGCACTCTGCATTTACATACAAATAAATGAAAGTTGAGTTTCACCTTGCCAAGTGCTTTTGCCATTACCTTCTTGATCGTTTTGCGATGGTTTGTGCATATAAATGAACTTATGATTTATTTTTACGTGAAGATAGCTACGGAAGTAATGTTACTAAATGTTGATATATGGTAATAGTTATTTAAGTATTAAGGGCAGTATTTCCTACCGGTTGAGGATGATTGTTGAGTTCGAGACGAAATCGAGATCTCTAATATATTTGATACTTACTGACCGCAATGCTTATTACAATGTTTGCATGGTTAACATGCTTTGCTTATATAAATATTAAGGAATAACATCATGTATTTGACGGCTGGTAACTGCAGTTCACAAGCATAAATATATTACTTACTGAGATCTACAACGATAGAGTGCCACTGCCAGAATGGGCGAAGGCATGTTTATTTTTTTGTGAATTTTTGGTTGAACCGGTTCAAAAATGGAAATTTTTAAAATTATGTTTGTATATAATTCAGAGCACGAGAAATACAGTCGTTCAAACCGCATTTCAATATCTCTTTTAGTTTTCGAGTTATATCGATTTTTGACTTTTTTAAAAACTCAACTTTTAGAGCACATATCTCAAAAACTAAAAGAGATATTGAAATGCGGTTTGAACGACTGTATTTCTCTTGAGCTACTTAACTTATACTGAAATTTTACCATTTTTGAAAATTTTTCAACTTTTTTTCAAAATGTACTTTTCTCAATATTTCCAAAAGTTGAAGAGATAATGAAAATCTGAAAACACCAGTGAATTCCTCGCGTGAAAATACATAGGTATGCAAATTTTTACAGCAAAATTCGCACGGATGAAACTTTTATTCAAAAAAATCGAAAAATGGCCTAAATTCGTAAAGACCCCAAGGGGTACCCCTTAAGAAATTTCTAAAAAATGGCTATTTTCGATTTTTTTTAATAAAAGATTCATCCGTACGAATTTTGCTGTAAAAATTTGCATACCTATGTATTTTCACGCGAGGAATTCACTGGTGTTTTCAGATTTTCATTATCTCTTCAATTTTTGGAAATATTGAGAAAAGATAACTTTGAAAAAAGTGGAAAAATTTTCAAATTTGAACTATATAGAAACATATTTTTTTAAAAAATTCGAATTTTGAACCGGTTCAACCAAAAATTCAGAAAAAATAAATATATTATGCAGTTCGAAGAGCAGATAAGTTGATGGAATTTTTGAGCGTTTTCGCTTGTACTCCGGAGCGGCTTTAAATACATATTTATAAAATTAAAACTACAAATTAGATTCAAATATGTCTTCGAAAAATAATATCTTAGGTATTCTTATAAATATTTGAATGTAATTTATAGTTTTAATTTTACATTGAATTTTTAAAGTATCCTTGTACAATTTCGAGTAGTATAGCAATGGAGTGCTACTTAAAATGAACAGTCTGTATATTTTGTTATAAGTTACATTTAGTGAGATTTAGACATAAATTTTTGTTTGATAGACAAAAATTACATCCTCTAAGCAACAATGGCCTGTATTAAAGATTAAATATATGTATAGTATGTTATAACAGTTGTCAAAGATATTAAATAATTTAAAATGAAATGTAATACTTTAAGTGAAACCCCAGGCATTCTGCAGTAACTAATACACAATCAACATAATTCATTTTTCAAATCTACAATCTTCTTAACGAGAAATTGATCAGGTATAAATTCTTTCATCTTCGTTTCATTATGCAATTCAGTATTCTCTAAAACAAATCAGAGAGTCAGATCGACACCGCCTCCGACATTTCTGACCCAGTTCGCAGTTGGCAGTGTAAATGATTGGATTCTGAGATGGACTGAGTGACTTGACTACCCACACCCAAACGGACCGCACTCGATGCCCGATGAGCACTGCAGAAGTGGTAAGTTGATGCCTCTCGACGCCGGCTGTGCGGAATACTAATGAAACATGAAACGATTGTGATGATTCGGGCGGACCAAGTGCTACAGAGAATTTGTCAAGAGGAACTGGAAAGAGTCAGGAAATATTCAAAGTTTCAGGTTTTAGATTGTGGTGGGATTATATGTTTATTTATTAATTATTAATTATTAGTCTGTACAACAGGAACCGAATCCCAATTATAGTAGCTTATAGTGAAATGTGAACCACTCAAATAAATAAATAAATATATCATCACGCCTTTTACCCATCACTGGGTGTGGCACTTCTGCCTAAGCAGATCTCGGTAAGTGATATATTTTTTTGCGTGAAGTGCGGTTACCAGCCATCAAATCACGGCTCTTAAAGATATTAGTGGGGGGAGGGGCACAGGGGTAGATTTAAATTGGTGAAAATTGTTTGTCGGTTGTGGGGATCGAACAAGGGGTCTCAAGATCCACTGAGCCACCTACCCCATAGAAATAGAACCTATTTGAGAACATGCCGTTCTTTGCTTAATTTTTAAATATACAATTTAGGTAAAGTTTAAACGAAGAAACGAAAAAATTGTGTCATTAGTGTCATTAGATAAAGTTGTAGGATATAGTATTAAATATAAACAATTTATTTGAAGTTAATTTTAACAGGAAAACAGAGCAGTGTGTTTCGGTATTTGGACGACTAGTAGTCAACCGCCTTAACAAAACAAAATGATTACAATATTTTCAACATCCATTTATAATGTGGATATAAAATTTGCTAGATGTGTCTAGAAACCTATTTTTTATTTCCCAACATTTTAAAAATGCATATCAGTCACCCGGACTTACACACGACAGCTTTCGCTTGTACACTCCCCTAAGAAACAAAAGAACTTAGCAAGATCATCAGCATTCACTCACACAATCCTACCAACATTGCAACACATAACTTAGTTTAAAACTCACATGCATTACACTTGTCAGCGTTTATACCTCGAGTATATCAACACAACCACGGAATTTATTTCTCGCAAAGTAAAAAATGAGCGTGTTTCGTCTACAGTTCACCCCTTCGGATTTGTAAGCGCGCGCCCGAGACATATGTATGTATAAATAACATGGAATGCGAAAGAGCGAAGCGTTGAGCCCGAGGAAAAATTGTCCCTCTTGTGGAAATTTAACGGCAGTTTTCATGCTTCTTGCAAATTACTTTTCGTTTTTGGTTGTTGAGGAAGATGATGTTGTATTAATTGGAGGGTGAATATCGCGTAATTAGGACGTTTTGGTAAGGGTAATTAAGGATGAAAGTTTTTTGAAGTTATGCTTGAATGAACGGAAATGTATTTGAGGTTTAAGTAGCGATGTAATGTAAAGATGATTTACATTTTAGAATTTTTTGAAACATTTTTCTTTAATGGGAAAATAACTTGAATACTTGGCATCGTATATTTTCCGCTGTCATATGTTTTTAAATTATTTTTTTCTACTTCCGTTATTAAAATGTTATTTAACGTACTTGTTTCCATGACTCTAAATAATATCTTAATCACATGTTTTTAAGCTGTGGTTTCGAACGTTTTAGTCACAGCGTGGAAATAACAATTCACATAATACGTCAAATTTAATTTCTTTTTTGTTATTTTAATTTGCTATCGTAGATAAACTATATATATATATATATATATATATATATATATATATATATATATATATATATATATATATAGTTTATCTACGATATATATATATATATATATATATATATATATATATATATATATATATATATATATATATATATATATATATATATATATATATATATATATATATATATATATATATATATATATATATATATATATATATATATATATATATATATATATATATATATATGACTCTCGTAACTAAAGAGACGTTTATAAAACTTGTTACATTTATGCATGGTCCGGCCTGGTGATTCTGTTCGGATATTGAATAATTATTATTCAATACTTAGCAGAATGTAAATTAACCAAGATTGGCTCTAGAGCCCGCCATGTTACAGAACTATAGGTATAATGAAACTCTACATCAGATACTTGCAGAGTGATAGATTCTAGATGCAGGTGCAGTGTTTGCACTTCTTATGAGAGGGATTAATTTCCTCGGCGCAACCTACAGATTTATACATTAAACTCTAATCCCATTCGCTCTCGTTCGACCGTTAGAGTGTTAGTTATAAAGCAAAGAAACTGCTTGTTTTTATTTTAGACCGTGTGATACACACATCAATTTTGTTTTGTGGCACCGAACTGTCAAAATTAAACTGGACTGGGTGGTTTAGTTCTATTTGTATTTTATTTATTTGGTACAATGGGAAGTTATTACTAATTACTGTTGCTCGTTTGTACTAACGAAACATATTTTTTATAGCTGAATTAAACAAAAAAAAAGCAAATCGAAGTAATATGTCATATGGGCACGTTTACATTGCTGCTCTAAGGTAGTTATGAAATTTTAGTTTCGTTGGTGCAAACAGGCTTAACAGTTGTATCAATTATAAGTCCTAATATATTATAAATTTAGATATTAGATTACCTGGATGTCGCTCATTCAGTTGTATTCCAATGGCTACAGATATATCTTTACTTTCCTTTCCTAAATATAAATAGTATCATTTTTTTCTTACAGTTGAAGAGAAAAAAAACTTTCTGACAAAGTTATAAAAAATAGTATATTGTGATGCAGCTTTTGAAAGGGTATCATGGAGATGTATCTGTAGCACGTATATTACACACTATTTTTCCTATGATAGTGTGGAAAGTACACAGTTTCCGTACTCATTTGCGTGCAGAAAGTGATTATTGTCTGCACTCAAGTGTCAACAGAATCAGTATTGTTTTCAGTTATCATAAACACAAAACTAACAGTGAGACAATGGATTTCGCAAGAATTTTTAATTTGAGAAAGTAAAAAAGACATAGAAATTAAATAATTTCTTGTAATGTAAAATACTAAATTGTAATACACGCTTTCCAATAATACCCTTTCAACATTTGCATTACAAAATACATATTATTTACCGTTTTATACCGTAAAAGATTTTTAAATTTTTATTACTTTTTCAAATAATATCACAGGTTGTTGCCAATTCATTGTTGCACTGTAATTTTTTGTATTTATGACAAACGAAAACAGTAATGCCATTCAATTGACATTTGAGTGCAGAAAAGATCACTTTTCGCACGCATATATGTAATTTCCGCACTGTCGTAGGAAAATTATATTAACTGCCATTTTCTCATTTGTTCTTTTTGCATTTTAGACGAATAAGTTTATTAGGAATTTTTCCAGCATTAGTCTTAACATTCACTCATCTGATATTAATAATTAAAATTAACAGTTTTTATTTATGTCGTTTTAAACAAAATTAAATTCAAGTAATCCATCCATACACCATAATTATGTTGACGTACACAGTTCCTAATATTTTCTGTTTTTCTCTACTAATAAAAATCATAATTATTTAAAAATTAAATTAAGTGGTTTGTTAGGTTTCACAAGTTCCATGTTCATCGCGTATCGTTGTACAGCATAAAAAAAAATGTTTAATACAAATATGAGCAACGTAAACCAAAATACAAATATGAAAACACGACTCTCAAAAATACATTTTTATTTACCGATTGGTAAATCTCGCATGAATTTATTTATCAGTTTTTTTCACTCATTTCGACAAAAACCGGTGAATATAACAACGGTAGCCTTTTACATTAATTAGTATGAATTCATGATAATTACATGAAAACACGGTCGAGCGAATGCAGTATGAAATAATTCATAATTAAATTCATTTTCCACGATTAATTATCTGTTTAATATTTAAACAGTACGCGGTAACTTTAATAATAGCTAGCGATTATTTCAAAGGGATATTATAATTTCTGATTTAAACTACGAACTACAATTACAACGCAAATACTCTTTGTAAATTTTACATTCGCATTAAAATTGAAAAATTATTTCTTTAATCAATGCAAAAATGAATATAATAGGCAAGTGTAACCCAATAGATAAAATCGAGGTAAAAGTTTCATTTATTAATTAAGTGGTTCACATATAATCTACTATAATTGGAATTAAGTCCCAGTCTTGCAGAATAGCAAATAAATAAATTTTGCCAAATAAACATCTCATAATAATTGTTGACAGTTCAACTTAGTTATTACTCTATTAACCAACAAATTAATAAAGTAATTAAAATATAGATAAAGTAAAAGTTTCCACTAAACGACGAATAAAATACTTGTTTCCGCGCTTTTAATTTAATCAAACGAATCAAGAGAGACATGAATCTTCCCGGAAAAAGAGCAACATTGCGATTATTTCTCCGGTTTCCGGCGATTCCGGGCACAATGACATTAAACGGAATTGAACGTTTCGGAGGCGGAGCAAACCCGCCATCCATTACTTAACACGGATTTAGGATTTAGTTAGCACAGAACAAGGCTTAGCGATGTATTGCGCATGCACAGACGTATTGCAGAAAATCTTGTGTCTGATTCATTAGGAAAGAATTCTTTAATCCATGACGCTACTACAAGACGAAACGATGGAACAAATAATTAAATAAACTATTATTATTGTCTACGGCTTGTGCGGCAAACTTCATCCGAATAAATGATTGATATAGCATGCCAGTAAAATATTATACTTTTTCCACGACCATTTAACAGAGACTTGCAAATATAGATCGTAGTAAAATAATAAATATTAGAGGTTACATGATAAACTTCAAACTTAAATAGTCTCTAAACAACGTAGAAATAATATCTAGCAATAATAATAACTATTAGCTTTTTTCATTAATCTAGAATTTTGAATAATGAATCATCTTATCTATCTATAAGCGTATACTCGTATACAGAATGTTCAAAAAGTTCCGGGACAGTGAAATATCTCGACAAATACACATCGAATTAAAAAAAAACACGTGGTTAATATTTTTCAAAAACCTATCTTATGTCACCAAGCACGATTCCCCAGCGCCACCCTCTGTGGGTGCGTCGGGGCGGCACTTTGCAACCTTAAATGGGAACCCCCATTTTTTATTGTACATTCAGATAGTACGGTTAAAACTAAATAGGTTTAGTATGAAACTTTTTTCCGATTCGCGATATATGGCGCTGTAATCAGAAAATAATTATTGTCATGATTCCCATTTAAGATTTTAAACTGACCCCTCCGCCCCACCCCCAGGGAGTGGCGGTGGGGGATCGTGCTTGGTGACATAAAATAGGTTTTTGAAAAATATTAAACACGTGTTTTTTGTTTTGTTTTTGACTCGATGTGTATTTCTCGAGATATTTCACCGTCCCGGAACTTTTTGAACAACCCTGTATATATATATATATATATATATATATATACTCCTTCGAATAGGCCTAAAAAATATGCATAATCCCATTTAAAAAATATAACTTTGTGTTGTAACTTGAGAACCATTCCATAACTTTGCTTTATAATATTTTTCTGTAACTATAGTAATAAAGAAAATATAGGCGGTGATTGGTTTCGCTGTTACTCCCTGTATATATAAATAATTATATTGAAATCTGATTCACTCCGACATGTAGTATTTTTGATTATATGTTGAAGTCGACGAGATTGTGAAGACCTCGAAACGCTTACTGATCCCGATACCGTTAGATCCCACGCCTTTAATATACTTGACTAATAATCAGCATAGATCAGTGTGTTTACATGTCCTCGTATGATAGCATGGGTGAGCATGAGTTTGCCAAGGTGTTCATTACTCGAATAGGTGTTCAATCAGAGCTGGTGATGTCAGATGGTTTCTAATTTACGCTTGTGGTGCGGTGACGAATCATACTGCACCACTGCATTGGTTTGGTTGATACTGAATCTGTACACATAGCGTTCTAGTTGCTATTAGGCTGTTTGTAGAATGGAAGCTAGGTTATCTGTGCCAGGATATCATGTGTGGTTATCGAACGCATGTCCTGCAACTAGGGTGTAATGGATCTTTTAGTTTCACCACCGCAAAATCAATTTTTAATACAGATCCATTAAAACTTGCATTTTGCATTTATATCAAACTAAATGTTTTAACACTTTTAACAATTTTTTTTCTGGAAAAAACCTGGAATTAATAAACTTGAGTTGAAATTATTTAAAATCCCTCAATTTTTACTTGGAAAAAATATATCTACTTAAAATAGCTGTTTTTGGTAATTGTATTCCAATTTTTACTGTGTTTAAACAAATATTTACATTATGTCTACAAATTACGTACATTTTTATGCAATAAAACTGCCTGGATATTTTTATATTACGTACCTTGAAATCTTGAAATCTTGAAATCTTCTGAAATTATATATTTTGAAACTAGTGGATACATCTTATAGCTATTTGTGTAATGGGCAGAAAATGTATTATTTCCGCTGCTGCTGATTAACGCTTCGGGCAATAAAAAAAAGAAATAACAGTTTTCTCCAGAGGTATATTACACACGTTACTAAACCAAGAATAGCATCACGGGATAAGTAACTACGGTCGCGCCAGACCCCATAAACTCTATCTGTATTTGAATAGTTTTCAAGCAATTTTCATCTTCCCTAGACATACTATCTAATCTACGTAGAACATACATTTATCTGAAAACAAGAATTTTAACAGTATCATCGATTAGTGTGAATGGAGACATTTAAAAGTAATTTTCCAAATGATACTATACATTTTTTCGTGTCATTTAAAAACAAACAATACATGAATAAAATATGTGTCAGTTGAGGTCGTCTGAAGATGTGAAACGTAATCGAATGAAACTTTGGTGTAGTTCAGAGTTAAAAATTGTGCGGATAATCTAGGATCTCTAGGAATAAATTCATATATATGATTGAAGGTTTGTTGTGTGAATGAAAGATAATAAGGGGGCTTGTATGAAAGAATTAATGAATGTGGATGATAGAAATTCATGGTACTAATTCGTTCTTTTAATAAATAGTAAATACTAATGTTGGTAATGGTATAAGGTACTACTATAATTTCATCAGGAGGTGGGAAACTGCAGCTACAGTTTCAAAGTAACAAGTACAGTCCAGACACAAATTAATATCAATGGCCAATAAAAACAAAAATAACTGCACCCGTTGCAAACTATTAGCAACAGAACTTCAAAGTGCAGCTTAAAACTTGTACGCAAGATTCCGCAAAACGTTTCGCTGTTCCGATAAAACTTTCACACTCTACCTAATAGTTGGCAAGTGCGATGTCGGATGTAAAGTCCAAGAACCGAATGAAATCAAAGTGTGTAGTGTGGGTATCAATAAAATGAAATCTCGCAAATGCACCAGAAGAAATAAATTAGATGGGAATTTTGTTTTTGTGAGAAGACCAATCGATTGAAGTGCAACGGAGCTACCGCATAAAAGAGAGAAATAAAAGTGTCACAGAAAAATTGCGCAAGAAATGTTACGTGTTTTTGTTTTCAGAGAGGTTCTGAATTTTAAAAAGATACAAACCAAATATATATCTTTCACGAGAAACATAACAAATATATCATCACAATACGACTTCCCTTCTGCAATGAAAAATAAGCCTGCAATTGCAGAACTACATAACTGACATAATTAAAAACTTTAACGTACAGTTTACAGTTATATATATATATATATATATATATATATATATATATATATATATATATATATATATATATATATATATATATATATTAATATTATGTTTATTTTAAAATATTACAAAAATCTGTATTGTAATTAATAAAATTCATTTCTCATTTCTATAGTTCGACATGCTACCACAAAGCAATTTACCTGTTTTAATTATGTTAATTTAATAATAGGTTTATAATAATGAATTAGTTTATGAATGTTTTAATTGAACGTTGCTAAATCTCCCGGGTGTGAGTTACAGTGAACTCAAAAATAACGATTAAAAATGATGAGAATGAGAAATGAAAACTTTTACGAGTCCCACGCTGATTTACAGAATCCAGAAAAACGTAAAAAAGAACTTCATTTCACGGCCTGATTCTACCTTCTGAAATTTTAAATTTGCTTTCCACAATTATTATACTTTGTTATACATATCAAACTTACCTATTCTTTCATGACAATTACATTTGCGTTACACTTTTCTGTTTGTAAAGTGAAACTTAATAAAAATATATATAATGATATTTAAAAATATACAGACTTTTTTGCCAATTAACATTAAAAGTAAGTTTTTATTTGACAATTGACCGACTCTTAAAATGTTGCTATGGAAACACAACAAACTTGACATTTATCATTTAAGATTAATGAAAGAGTACGAGTGAATGGATGGATGAGATTCTTTCTTGCGTAATGAAAGATTCCTAGTATAAAGAATAAATGAGCTTGTATGCAGGGAATGTGAGTGCGGTAGAAGCGAGGATGGTATGTCAGGATAAGAATGTTTGACGAAAACTGATTATTTTGTAAATTTGATAAGTGAATGTTTTGTTAATGTTTCAGAGGTTCGTGCTACCCCATAGCATGGAATATAGCGTAATGTTATGTATAATTTAATTTAATAAATGTTATTACATCTGTATACCGCTTCTTTAATCTCGAACGGGTTTAATATTCCTTTGTCACTTACTATTATATATTATGCATTTAATTAATATATAGTGATTGACAACATTCATAAAAAGCAGAATGACATTTATTTGGTTTCACATAGCCACCGCTTAAAAATGCTTAATAACAATTACCAATGATGCCAATAACCTGAGAAATATTGAAAATAATTTTACCTAATTCCGTTATGAAAAGTCCTGTTTACATGAATTTTTGAGGTTATGAAATGTCAATTTTTTTCATTACTGTCATTCAGGAGTTATATAAGGAATTCTTTACATAACTAATTACGTAATAAATATTGTCAGTTTGCACTTTCTCAAAAATGTTTGCAAATAACGGAGAAAACTATTTATTAAAATTTTTAGGATTTATATATATTTAATAATTTTTCTGGTATTACATAGTTCACGGCCAAATTAACAGATTCTTCGATATCAGAAGGAAGGTCTGTCTCGGATTCAGAACACATTTTCAATGATGACATAAGCTTTAAATTTAAAAATTTTATTCATTTATTTTCTCGGCAACGCTTTTAGTAAATTGATTTATTGATTTTGAAATATACTGAGCTGTCATAAACCTAGAATTTTATGTATTTAAAAATTATTTTAGCGGCATTAGATAAAATTTTGTACATAATACGTTATGAAAATGTGATGTTTGACTTACATAATTTACAAAACTCGCTTCGCTCGTTTTGGCAAATATTATGTTTGTCAAACAATATCAACCTTTTCATAACTGGTTACGTAAATAACTATTAAACAATCAGTAAAAAAGTTATTTATTTAACACTGTAAAAAAGCAGATTTACTGTCTCGGCTATCTTCATGAAACTCTAGTCACGATAGTAAATGTGCTACTTTTTTGCCTAGTTAAACAATAACTTTTTACTTTAATTCACTGTAGTGGCGCCACTAGTAACTACAACGTGTAAACAAAAATATATACATAAATAAATAAATGAATATATCATCACGCTTTTTACCCATTACTGGGCGTGGCAATCTGCCGAAGCAGATCTCGGTAAGTGATATATTTTTTCGCGTGAAGTGCGGTTACCGGTCGTCAAATCTCGGCCCTCAAAGATATTAGTGGAGGGAGAGCCACAGGGGTAGATTTAAATTGATGAAAATTGTTTGTCGGCTGTGGGGATCGAACCAGGGTTCTCAAGATCCACAGGCCGACTCGATACCACTGAGCCACTTACCCCATAAAAAATATGTACATATTATCGATAATTATGAAAAAGGAAATTGGATTAGTAATAACTTATAAATTTTCTACAATATGAAATATTAATAAATTTGTTATATGCCTCGTAAAGTAAAAGTTCCTGTAGTTATTGGCAGAGAAAATGCAACAACTAAAGTCGCATACAAGTTTATCATTTATAAACGTCGCCGTATTTAATATTTGAATCGCGTGAAATATTTATTAAATTTGGTGCGCTATCTAAAAGTCTGTCTGAAGAGAAAACTTTCAGCTTCAGCCGCGTGTCGCGTCCCGGCCAACGCAGATGTTCCTAACTTTCTTTCGATATTTTCTTGAACAGACTTTGACAATTTTAAGTGGTTGTTAAACTTTTATGTGATATTACCACGAATACCTGCCCATTATGCTCTACTTTGCTTTACATTCATTACCAAAAAACCGCAAAAAAATCTCCCGTGACGATATTGCACTTCATATTTTTATTCCGCTAGTTTTATTATAAAAACTTCACTTTAAAAGTTTTTTTAGTGACAAGGGAATTTTCTCAATTTATGAATGTGCTAGTTAGCTAGTAATTTGTTTTAAAGCACAAATATTTTTAGCGTTTAAATGTCAGAATGGTTTGATTCATTGGTGGAAGTGATGACATATCAAGTCAATATTTAAATTTTTGATGTTTTAATGGATTTGATGATTTACCTGCTGTCAGTTTAAAATAAAACATTGAAATGTGAAAACAGATCAGTTTTTAATTATTTGTATTTTTGTTTGTTTCAGGTAAGCACAGTTGAATTCACACCATGAATTTTACTAAATACAAAACAGTTATTTGTAAGTAACGTAATATATTATTTATCTTTTGGGGGAAACTTCGAGTTTTCGTAGTATTATAAAATAAATCGGGGTGAATAATTTTCTTTGAAAAACAACTTTATCTTCTTCAAGATAACTTATGAAAATGAAATAGTATAATCGTAGTCTCTTGAAAATGGGAGAGCAAAATAATAAATACGAAAAAAGCGCTTAAAAAAATTCTCCAAAAAAGAATTAAATATCTAAACATCACAAACAAGGCAAAAATATAAACATTATAAATATCAGACAGAGATGTCGAATATATACTTCTTAAATTATAAATAAATGCAATTTATTGTTTTATAAAATTTTTTTGGTGCTATCAATATTTAGCGTAACAATAAGAAAAGATTGGTGGACATAAAATAGTATCTATTTTCTACGATTGCTATGAAAAGTTGACAATTACACTCTCGTTTTCCATCGTATAGTTGATGTTTTCTGTGGAGCAATAGAAAAATAACAAAAAGAAGATATTAAGTGCGCGCCTTTCTAATGGCAACGCGTGAAAAAGATATTGAATGCGCGCTTAATTCAATAGTTACCAGGGATACAAACGAAACAGAAACTTGCATATTGACAGAATGAATTTATTTTTAGTACGTATACGTTTTTTAATCATTTAAGATGTAATAGTAGAAATAAATTATGTGTGTATCACGAGCGTAAAGTGTCTTTATTGCTCTTATACTATACAGCAATTAACGTGCTCGAATAACAAAGACATACAACTATTTTCGATTGTTCTACAGAAAACGTCAACTTTACGATGATAAATAAGAGCGTAATTGTCAACTTTTCATAGCAATCATAGAAAAAATATGATTGTGCCCTGAGTGTTTCGAATTCCACTACAAGTTAATGTATTTACGATGAAGTTTTTGTTGTGCAAAGCAGTAATAAATAAAATTACCATATTCATTCGTATGTCGACATTTATGAAACATATGTATGAGGTCTCTAGAAATAAATAAATAGATAGGATTGAAGGTTTGTTACATAAACGAAAGATGAGACTAAGTTATATGAATGTAGATGGAACATAGAGCGATGATATATTTACATTTCTAGTGATCACAGATAATAGAAAACACAACAAAGACATTTTCTAGCACACATACATTTTTAACTTATAAAATGGACGATACATGGTAATGTCCTCAGCTCTATATATGAATAGTATTGTGCAGGTGGTTTTCACCATGTTCCAATTCGATTAATGTGGTTTTACAATAGCACCATCTGAGAATTCTCTTTTCTATACAATACTCGTACACATGTATTTATTATGACTATGTACATTCGTAATATTTCATATTGTTCAACATTGCGGCGAAAATATCAACTAATTTTAAAGCAGTATATAGAAATAGTGCGAAATAGGTTAACCAGTAACAAATGAATTTGCATGTAGTAACATTGTTTCTCTTTTTTTTTGTTTAATTTGTCTAGAAAATAATAACGTTCTTTTATATGGCGTATAGAGTACTTAAAAATATAAATGTATGTATACTAAATAAAATAAATGTATATAAATATATCATCACGCCTTTTACCCATTACTGAATGTGGCACTCTGCCTAAGCAGATCTCGGTAAATGATATATTTTTTCGCGTGAAGTGCGGTTACCAGCCGTCAAATCACGACCCCTAAAGATATTAGTGGAGGGGGAGCCACAGGGATAGATTTAAATTGTATGGGGTAGGTGGCTCAGTGGTATCGAGTCGGCCTGTGGATCTTGAGAACCCTGGTTCGATCCCCACAGCCGACAAACAATTTTCACCAATTTAAAAAATCTACCCCTGTGGCTCCTCCATCACTAATATCTTTGGAGGCCGTGATTTGACGGCTGGTAACCGCACTTCACGCGGAAAAAATATATCACTTACCGAGATCTGCTTAGGCAGAGTGCCACACCCAGTGATGGGTAAAAGGCGTGATGATATATTTATTTATTTTTATTTAAAATTGTTTGTCAGCTATACATAATAATAATGTCCTATCAAATGGGGTAGCACGAACCCTTGAAACATTGACTAGATTAGTGATGCACGATGAGGCGAAAGTACTCTCGCATTTCGCCTTGCCACGGAACAAAAATGAAAAACGAAAGCAAGAATGATATATGCGCTCAACCGCATTGAATTTCTCGTGCTTCAATAAATTAATTTTTTTTATATTTACATTTAAAAAAATATGTACTAAAATTTTCTCAAAAAATAGTTTTTGTACAAGAATATGCACTTGAAAATTTTACTATTGGATTGAGCGGATCAAAATATATATGTATGCAAATTTCAATACAATATTCGTCTGAGAACAGTCTGACATTGACTTAAAATCGAAAAAAAAACAACAAGGAATACCCTTTAAAAAATTATCAAAAAATTAAATCGCTAAAATTTGCTTATAAGACAATTCGGACACGAGGAATTCAATTTTTAATATCGTTTACGTTATAAATCTTCAGTTATATTCATTAATTTCTTCCTAGGTCGTCCACACAATGTCTCGTCCTCAAGCTCAAACTATCTCAACTGACTCACATTTATGCTAGTAACATTCTTTTCAATCTCAAATTCATCAATTAGCAACATACGAATGTTTTGAACACGATAGCATTATTTCTATTTTTAAGTTTTACGACTTTTCTATTAATAGATTAATAGTGTTTTAATTTATTTGTAAACGATTAGGTACACATAAATTTAAAGTGAGAAATTTATTGAAATAGTTTTAGTTTAAGCGACAACATAAAAATTAGTATAGGCCGTTAAGTGAGAGATTACAGCGTAGTTGTAAACATAGGGTGGTTGATATTTAATTTTTCACCTTATATCTACCGAAAAGATAAAAGATGAATGAAAAAAATATAGTTTGCGCTATTTTGTAGACCAGGTTCTGTTACACAAGACTTTTTTTGTATCTTTAATATTTTAGTAGATATAAGCTGGACAATGAGAAATCAACTAGCCTGTATTGATCCCTAATCTAACTGGCTGGCCCAAAAGTCAAAATAATTGTTATTTAACGTAAAAAGTCAGGAAAGCATTCAATTACAGGATGAGTAGTTAGTTTCATGCCAAACGACAGTGAGGCTTGAGACAGCTTACGAATCCTGTACAACGCTTTATTGACATGTTACGTATAACATTTTACCTGAAACTTATAAACAAATAATAAATATTTTAAATTAAGAGAAATATTAGAGTTACATATTCAGTCAGTATTTTATGTTGCTAAGTAACTAGACACTCACGTTTCTTTCATTACCTGCCTAGGAAGGCAATATGTCATTTTCCTGCCTAGGAATGCAAAACAAAGCTTTCCTGAGTCTTAAAGGTCAGGAAAATGTTTATTTTCATGTCAGTTTCAGGTAAAGACATTTACAGAAGATAAAAAACTTGTGATAATGACAGTGCTAATTGTTTCCCAAATAAACATGGCATACAATTGAAGAAACTATTAAACATTAGTAAAAATGTGCCATTCAGTGCACAAATTAACTTTTTCCATTTTTTAGAAAATCTTAAATTTAAATGTCAAAGCACTTGATACAGTCATAACTTTTTATATTTTTAATAACTTTCCTGAATAATAAAGATTAATACCATTAAATGACAATTTTTTTTTGGCCATTGAATAATATATAAATCGTTGCAATAAAGCAACTCAAATGCACTAGCAAGCGCTGAATGATAACGGTGATATATATTTGAATTTATATTATAAAGGGAATTTAAAAAAAAACAATGTACATTATTTGATCGCATTTCTCAACATTTTATTTTATGGAGTTAATCGATTTGTGCACTGAACGTCATATGTAAATATGTCTTAATTTTGACGTCAGCCAATCAGAATAAAAATCCTGCATACAGAAACACACTGTAATCTCTCACAGAACAGACTATATTGTTGCACGAAACCTTTTTCTGTCTATAAATGCAGGTATTTATCTTTCTCCATTTTTCCTTTTTTACAACAAACGTTTTAATATTTATCCAGACATTTCCATAAATATGATCCATAATTAATACTCCTTATTACAAGAAGAGCAAATTAACTTATGCAAAATAACAGCCATACTGTTCCAGCAACAAAAATATTACTTTATTTTATTTACCTTAAATATCTAGAGCATGCAGCTTGCACGTATTGTCTGTAATAATTTCATTCCAAAACGAAACATTCGACTGTTGGTTTCTCCCTCTCTGTCTTGCACCAGGCAGTGGTGTCCTTGTCGCTCCTACGTGGTGGATAAAGGAAGGAAGTAGTGAATAGTTCCGGTGTTTGCCGTTGGCGGTGGTGGCAACACTGTGGTGGTATTTACCCTGGGTAAATAGTTCAGCGGAGGGCTGCGGGATGCGATGTGGATGGACCTAAATTGTCTTATACCTTGGAAAGTATTTATATGTTATAAGGTTTTAATAATTAGTAAATTTATAAATTGAAATTAACCGAATTTAATTATTATTATTATTAATTAGTGTGAAGTGGATAGCTTAGAAGCAACACAAAAATGATTTTAATTACATTAAAATTACCAGCTTTGAGGGCTGTGATTTGACGCACTTCACACGCGTATAAATATATCATTTATTAAGATCTTCTACGGTAGAATGCCACACTTAGTAATGAGTAACAGACTTAACGATATTTATTTATTTATTTATATATGTTACTTTGTACAACATGAATTTAATCCCAATTACAGTACAGAGTCCGCACTCACCGAGCCGCAATGTGGTAGTTCATATAATTTTTAGCTTGAGTGAAATTCGAACTCGGGATCTCCGGATTCGAATTCCATATTGCTATCCACACCACATATATTTATCATACAATTTGCTGTGATGTTTGTTGCTAAGGAAAAAAATCGTGCAAAACAAAAATTCATTAATAAAATCTGGAGATCTTGTGAAAAGTGCTGCAAACACAAATATAAAGAACTTAATGCTATACAATTTAAAACATATTAGACGCTAATATTATTTTTATCTCCGGTATAAAAGTTGAGTTAGTTCACTTCAAATTTAATCCTCTAGCCGTTAATGTTTTTGTAATTATCTTTTTGTATTTTACAATTATATAATTCTCCGAGTACTAATGAAGGCATAGCAAATAATCTGCAATATTTAACCTTGATTAACTGTGCTCTATTTATAAAATATTTAACATTTTTGTATCTTGAATCAAAGGTTATCGATATCTAACGAATCACTCCCAAAATAATAAAAAAATATACACAGATTAGCAATTCGGTTTTTCATTTTGATTATAATTGTTGTTAAAATATGTACATATAATAAATGACTGTTATATTATTTAACATTTACAAAATAAATTGAATTGTGGTTTTATATGAATAAATTAATATTTAATGTGGTTTTTAAGTAAGTCAATAGTACTAGACCAAAATAATATGGCAACTCGACTTCAATGGAATATTTTGTATTGAATTGATTTGTATGTTTCGAGTGGATTTTGCTTTTCCATATTGCTAATTTCATATTCGCAAAATTGAATATGCCACTGATAATCATAACTACATATTTGATCTTATTTATGTACAATCAAATTACATATTAATACAGAATGGGTTCCAATATTGTGCATATTATTATTATATCTGTTCCATTGAACGCAATATTTCATTGTTTATCTAAAATTTACAATTATGTATCAATACATACTATATTTACGAAAAATTTGGCAATTCAAAATAAAATATACGGCATCTCGAATGATTTGATTATTACGTAATTTGTCTAAGGTTCAATATACAAAACGTACTATTTTAAAAAATAAATATTTACTGAGGTATAGATCACTAAATTTATAAATATACTGATTATCTTTCTCCGAGTCGTCACCATAATTTGGATATAATTTGTCATTATTATTTGCCTGGTTCGATCCCCACAGGCGACAAACAATTTTCACTAAATTAAATCTACACCTGTGGCTCCTCCACCATTAATATCTTTGGGGCCGTGATTATACGGCTGGTAACCGCACATCACGCGAAGAAATATATCACTTACCGAGATCTGCTTCGGCAGAGTGCCACACCCAGTAATGCTTAAAACGCGTGATGATATATTTATTTATTTATGTTACGCTGTAAAACAGGAACTTAATCCCAATTACAGTACTGGGTCCGCACTCATCGTGCCGCCGCAGTGTGGTAGTTTATATAATTTTTAGCTTGAGTGAGAATCAAACTCGGGATCTCCGGATTCGAATTCCGTATCGCTATCCACACCACCGTACTGACGGATATTTATTATTTGCACAAAATTTAATGTTTAATTACAATAATTTCAACGTTTAACTTTAAAAATATATACAATACATAATATGATTTATTTATAATAACAATAATGTTCATTTATTATCGTTATATTTATTAGTGAAAATTCACATGAAAAAATAAACTTTTTTGACAGTGAAAATGTTATACATTTGTCTGTTATTTCGGTTACAAAACGTGCAAAATAAAATATTACAGAATACGCCTGTAATATCCAGTTTCACTAACAAAAGTTACTTTTTAAAGTTGGTTTAAATAAATATAAAAGCAAATCGAATGTACGACAACAATTCCATTTGCCATGAAATTTTGATTTGCTTAAACCAAGTATACGAGTAGAATTAACTTTTCTTGGTGAAACCGGCTACAAGAAGTTAAAAGTTAAAAAAAAAATCATCTACATCAATATACTGAATGTATGATCTGTTGCAATGTACTCATTGCAATCGCGCAGCCTGGCTGCTCCACGCATGATATTTCCCCATGGCCCACTACGTTATCGGGCACGTAGCTACCCCTACGGGACACCACCACTACACACTATCCCACTCTCTATACATGCGGCGCAATCTCCAGCATTCAATACACCGACACCATATCATCATCATCATCTCTGATCTTCACGTTACAGAGTCCAGTGGTGTTATGTAGAGCAGTACTTCTTTACTGGGGGTCTATGAAAGGTTCTCAAAGGGTCCGCGACACTTAAAAGTTATCTCAAATTTTAACTGTATCTCTGCCTACAATTTTTCATTTGAATCCGATTTAGTAGCAGATAATTGTTAGATTTACTAGCGAAATATTATTTATAGTTTTTTTTTTTGTTTTCTTTAAGTTTATATAATAAAAATTATATAGTTGTTTTCAAAGCTAGAAATTTCAAATATTGCAAGATTTGTATTTTACCATTATCAGAGTAAGAAACTAACTTTTTTCATTTTCTCGCCTAAAAAAAAGTAAACACACTCTAACATCATTAAATTTATATATTTGAGGTCTTTATTATATCAGTCCTTATAAAAATTTATATATATATATATATATATATATATATATATATATATATATATGAGTACGTGGCTCAGTGGTATCAAGTCGACCTGTGGATCTTGGGAACCCTGGTTCGATCCCCACAGGCGACAAACAATTTTCACCAATTTAAATCTACCCCTGTGGCTCCCCTCCACTAACATCTTTGGGAGCCGTGATTTGACGGTTTGTAACTGCACTTCACGCGAGGAAATATATCACTTACCGAGATATGCTACTGCAGATTGCCACACCCAGTAATGGGTAAAAGGCGTGATGTTATATTATACAGGGTGTTTCACAACTTAGAGCAAAAAATTAAAGGGTATATTCTGTACGACGTGCTGATCATGAAACAAAAAGAATTTTTTTTTAAATCGCAAAACTATTTTCCATGTTTCGAAGTCTAAAATTTTTCGTTGCCACTGCCACTAGGTGGATGATTATATTAAAGTTATTAATTAAATAAAATTCTATTATAAATAACTGCTAATAATTGAATTGTGTAATTATTCTTTCGTAGTTGATACCTACTTCATTGTTTGTGTTTAATAGGAAAGAGAATCCAGTGCAGTACTACAAAAAATGTTTTAGGTTAAAAACCCTTAATTTTTCGAATTTAAAAAAAATCTTTTTGTTTCATGATCAGCACGTCGTACAGAATATACCCTTTAATTTTTTGCTCTAAGTTGTGAAACATCCTGTATGTATATATATATTATTTTACCGTTAGGTATATAATAATTTCTGTAGAAACCGGGGGTTTGCGAGAAATATTTGGAAAATTTGGAGGTTCGCGATGAATCGCTGGTGTAGAGGGCATGTATATTAGTATGTAATGGGGTCGTTTTGTCAACACCAACCCCTGGTATCAAATGATGGTGCGGTAAGAGGGGAAACTGTCGCTCGGGAGAGGTAAAATGAGTTGTTTGTGATTATGAAGTGGTTTTATTTTTGATGGATTTGATTTTGATTTTAATTAATTAACTATACTTTTTTGAGGAGATTTATTTTGTTACTCTGCACAACAGGAACTTATTCCCAATTACAGTAGCTTAACAAGTAGAATCCAAGTCACTCACTGAGGGTTGAACGCTCGAAGTTTATGTTAACCATGTCAAAAACAACAACACTGATTGAATCTGTTGTGTTCGCTTATACTGTGCGGTTAGGTTTGTGTTCACGGGCAACTGGACCGAAGCTGGAGTTGTGTCGTTGTTTGGCGGAGTGTGGGAGTGAGAGAAAATACGGACGAGAAGAGAAACAGGAAAAGAACAAGAGAGAAAGTTGTGTTCCTGTTCACAGCGTTAACTCACTGGAAAAATGTGTAGTGCGCAATGAAGTAGCATTCTTTGATGTCCAAGAGTCTTTGTGGGGTTTATTGATACCGGGAATTCTCATTTAACCGGTTTTAATATTTGTCTTTGAGAAAAGTAAATGGGGCAAAGCATAGCATGTTTAACAGTCCAAATCAGCTTATTGCATTTTTATGCTTCGGAGAAAAATGGCAGGATAAATATTATATGACGTACTGATCAACGAACGTAAAGATTTTTTTCTACGATTGCTATGAAAAGTTGACAATTACACTCCCATTTGTCATCGTAAATTTGACGTTTTCTGTGGAACAAACGACAAATATCTGTTTTGCTCGTCTTCAATAACAACGCGCGAAAAGGATGTTAAATGCGCGCGTTTCTAATGGCAACGCGCGAAAAAGATATTAAATGCGCGCTTATTTCAATAGTTACCAGGGATACAAACAAAACACAAACTTGTCATATTGACAGTTGACAGAACGAATTTATTTTCAATACTTATACATTTTTTAATAATTTGATTATGTGTGTAAAGTGTCTTTGTTCCCCTTGCACTATTGCAGCTCTCGCCTTTGGCTCGCGTTGTTATTACCGTGTTTGAGTAACAACGAATCACTTTACGCTCTTAATACACATATAACTATATTCCAAATTTATAAAATTAAGGGTGGTTTACTTTTTGTTAATATTTTTAGTTATTTCTACTATATTGATAATTAAATTATAAATACTACAATAGTCAATTTATTCATTATACAAGAGCATAAATATGACTATTTGTAACATTGACCAGTGGGACTAAAAATGTGAACTCCAAGAACCATTTAATTTTGTTCTATGGTCGGTACGTCCAAGTTAATACTCATATGTTTATTAGGATCTTAAGAATGGTAAGAGATACGATATAGGTTAAATTAGACAAAAGTTGCGAAAAAATATTTCTTCAAATCCTTGTATCTATTTCACAAAAATCGTCTTTTTTAAAATATCGATTCTTTCCTCAAGATTGACCTCCACTGTAAAAGTTTTATTACGTCTGGTTTAGCTAATTAGAGTGGGAGTAAATAATAAATGAACCTGATATTCATTGAGTTGAAAAATACTCTAATTGTAGTTTTAACTCATATTATAATGAAAATTTAATATTCAATAGTTTGTTATTAACTGCTGGAATACATTAATATATTAGTACGCATTATATTATAATTGAGCGATTTACTAGCGGTTTACTAGATGTTAAATTAATTAGATATTGTTACCAGATAATAGGAAAATTGTTTTAATCGGCCATAATGAATGTTACTAATTAGGTGCATATGTTGAGAATACTAGAACAATAGAATTTTAAAATGTTCAGATTTCATACTGTGATGGGAAGTACATTCTTGAGTGCGTTAATCAAATGGAAATTGTTTTTTTTTAGTAATAGTTATTTGTGTATTAAGAGCGTAAAGTGATTATTTGTTACTCTAACGCGGTAATTGCAGTGCGAGCCGAAGGCGAGAGCTGCAATAGTGCAAGAGGAACAAAGACACTTTACGTTTGTGATACACACATAATTTTTTCTACGATTGCATCTTAAAATTATTTAAAAACGTATACGTACTGAAAATAAATTCATTCTGTCAACTGTCAAACTGACAAATTTATATTTTGTTTGTATACCCAGTAACTATTGAAATAAGCGCGCATTTAATATCATTTTCGCGCGTTGCCATCGGAAACGCGCTCATTTAACCTTTTTTTGCGCGAGTTGCCATTGGAGACGTTCGACAAAGATATTTGTCGATAGTTCCACAGAAAACTTCAACTTTACGATTACAAATAAGAGCGTAATTATTTCAAAAATGTTGCATAATATTTGCTGTGATAATATATATTGAATTTTTCTAGTGAAATCAAAACAAAAATGTTTTCAGAAATTATATTTTTAATAAAAAAATTTGTGGGATTGATTCGCTCGCACTTTTAACAAGCAAATCGTAGGCTCATTGAAATCACGTTCCACAAAATGAAGTTATTATAGGTATCAATTTTACTGGAGCGTAATTTTTATTATATAAAAATATGATACGAAAAGGACCATTGCATCGCAGTCATTAGTTTATAATAATACGTCATAATAATAGTAGGTAATTTTTGCCTGTTGTTGAAGTTTAGTGGATTATATTGCAATTAAGTTTGTCAACATTTTACAGATTTAAGCGCTACCTATGTAACTCATTACCATTGCTCAAATTTGATATATTTTGTTTAGTTCACATATTTTCCGGACTTTTTATCGATGGCGTTGTATGACACAAACAAAATGATTAGCTTTTGTCTAATCTATGCACAATGGGGAATAACAATGTAATCTTAATAAAATGCGGAAATTCCTCTAAATTTTGCTCAAAAATAACTTATACTGTAAGCAAGCCAGACAGTTACCTGTTTTTATCTATAGCACGGTCTGTTACCTAATGATAGTAGCGTAAACGATTGTTTTTATTTCAAAGTAAATAAACAACCAAGAACAAAGAACACTAAAACAACCTCGCCGTCACAGAATTTCGCCTACGGTTTATTAGCTTCATCCACCATCCAACCGGTACATTTTTCCGGTTGACTAGCGGTAAAAATCACAATTTCCCTCTAGGAAAAACTGCTCAACCTCGACAGTCTTCTGTTGTGGATTCGGAAACAACGAAACAAGTTTGTTTTAATCTTGTCACACGGTTTACGCCGACACCGACGCCTAGAGACAGTTGAAGAGACGCGACAAATGACAAACGACGAACGAAGCGCCGTCGTGTGGAAACAGTTGACACACGAAACACGACGATGTTAGGATTAGATTGTTTTTTGATTGTCGGTTTATAGCGTTTACAGTCCGATGCATTTTTTCTCGAAAATCTTGTAGCCTTTTCTTTTTATTAACGATGTTTTAATACCGAACAATGTTTATTAGGAATTGGAAAAAAATATTCATTTCCTACTTTGAACAACTTATGGAACTTAATCCCAATTACAGTAAATTTTAGAGAAATCCAAATCTCTCAAATACACTCGTATTTTTTGACTGTAAATTGAAGTCAGCGAGATTTAAATTTTCATATTATTGCATGATACATTGAACTACGATTGCATGTTTGTTAGGCTAATTTTATACACAGTATAACTGATCCAAATAAAAATTGAAAACTATTGTGTAATTGACAGTAATGCACCTACGTACTATGTATCTTCTAATTACTAATTAAAATTAATTAATTAATGGTTTAATAATCATGTATGAGCCTATGTCAAAGGTTCCCAACCGAAGACACGCGAATCCCAAGAGAGCAACCATCTGTTTTCAGTGCCTGCGCTATAAACTACGAAACTTTATAGTCTATCTACATCTCTTGTACAAAGGTGCACAAAAATAATTCTTGGAAAATAAAATTGACACTTGATATCTGAATTCACACAAAGACTTTTACTTTTTCTTCCAACTTTTACTTCAAAATTTTTAGAATCCACATTAGGGAATGTTAATATTTGTAGGTGTTGTCCTGGCGATGCTGATGTGATGTATTAGAAAGTATTTTCGCATTATTAGAATCTAGATAAACTTGTTTCATTTACGCTCTGTGATATATTCCATTTTATATAACATAAAACTTGTTCTTCCTTTTTGAGGGGCCGGCCCAATATTTAATATTATATGTACATTTATTTATGTTACGCTGTACAACAGGAACTTAATCCCAATTACAGTACAGGGCTCGCATTCACTGAGCCGCAGTGTGGTAGTTTATATAATTTTTAGCTTGAGTGAGATACGAACTCGGGATCTCCGGATCCGAATTCCATATCGCTATCCACACCACCGTACTGATGGACATACATACATAACATCACGCTATATCCCATCAAATGGGGTAACATGAACCCTCACTCAACAGATTTATTTATGAACATTCACTCATCAGATTTATCAAATAATCAATCATCGTCAGACATTCTCATCCTAACACACCATCATCGTTTCAATCACATTCACAGTTCCCTCCATATAAGCCCATTTATTCATCACGCAATAAACCTTTAATAACATCCATCCATTCACTCCTATACACCTTTTGTTATTAATCTTTTATTCGCTATTCGTTTCATATGCTCAAAACATCTCAAATTACTCACGTTCATTCCTCTAAAATCGAATTAAAAAATATAAGAAATCATAGAAGCGGCATCTGCGCTTGTATTATAAAAGAAAGGTATAATATTAATCTTGATAATAATCCATATTCATAATACCTTTCATACAAGCTCGTCTTATATTTCATACACGCAACAAACCTTCAATCATATCCATCCATTTATTCGTAGGAATTCCGAGTACTCCATGCATTCTCTCACCTTCAATTTCACCAATCATTCATTCGATTTACATTCCATGCGACTCTCCTAATAATTCTCTTCAATTCCAGACACAACAATATGTATGAAAAATCCAGCTAATTTTAGCACAAGCTAATTAAAGAAAATGGCAAGCTTCGATAACCTATTGGAATATATGTATCGCGGATTAAAAAATAATTGGAATAATAGCATCTATAATTAGATAATTTGAATATTTAAAATGAAAACACAAAAATTCCATTATTGCCATAATTTGGAAAGTTTGGTTTGTAATTAAATTTGGCAGGATAATACAGAGTTCTAATACAGTTATAATCATTTGTTGAAATAAATGCTAAATATTTGACATTAAATTGCTAAAATTATGCCCATGACAAATGAAGTCTGTCGAATTTATAGAGTAACTAAATTAGACATTATATTATTTCATAATAATAATTAAAATTACGAGGGTCGTTCAATAAGTCCTTAGAAAAAAGTAGAAAAAACACTTTTTTTGGGTAGATTTTTTTTTATTTTTCTACATAATCTCCTTTTAGCTCTATACACTTCTCTAATCGTTCCCCCAAATTTTTTAAGTCGTCCAAAAAGTAGGATTTCGGAAGCTCCTCAAAATAGGCTTTCGTTTGGGCGATAACCTCCTCATTGGACGTAAACCTTCGTCCGCCAAGCCATTTCTTTAAGTTTGGAAATAAGAAAAAGTCACTGGGGGCCAAATCTGGTGAATACGGTGGATGTTGCAATAATTGGAACTTTAATTCCATAATTTTGGCCATCGCAACTGCGCAGGTGTACACACGTGCATTGTCTTGATGAAAAAGGACCTTTTTGCGTTTCAAATGAGGACGTTTTTCTTTTATTTCTTCGCTCAGCCGGTCCAATAACGACGCATAATACGCTCCTGTTATCGTTTTTCCCTTTTCCAAATAGTCGATGAAGATGATTCCGCGTGCATCCCAAAAGACCGTTGCCATAACCTTGCTAGCCGATTTCTCCGTCTTCGCCTTCTTCGGAGCCCGTTCACCTTTAAAAATCCACTGTTTTGACTGTTCTTTTGTCTCTGGAGTGTAGTAATGTATCCAAGTCTCATCCACAGTTATGTATCGACGCAGAAAATCTTCAGGATTACGACGGAAAAGCGCCAAAACAGCCTCAGAGTCCACCTAACGATTGCGTTTATTCTTCACTGTGAGCAACCGCGGCACCCATCTTGCCGAGATTTTTTTCACACCTAATTTTTCGTGCAAAATTAAAGCGACTGTGCCTTGTGATATGCCTGTAGCCTCAACTATTTCGCGCACTTTGATTCGTCGGTCACTTAAAACCATATCGTGGATTTGGTCAATCATTTCGGGGGTAGACACTTCTACAGGGCGTCCGGAACGATGTTCATCTTTTGTGGATGTACGGCCACGTTTAAACTCATTCACCCAATTGTAAACAGTTGCAAACACAGGAGCAGATGTGCCATGAACTTCATCCAACTCAGCTTTAATTTCTTTCGGCGTTAAGCCTTTTAAATACAGATGTTTAATCACCGCTCGAAACTCACTTTTATCCATTATTATAAACAATCAAAAGTTTTTTACTACAATTGACAACAACAATGAAACTACGTGACGGCTAAAGCTAAAACTATAACAGTTGACTAGTTAGGAGTGCTGCTTACTGGAAAAAAATCATTTTCGATACTACGAGCACCATCTCTTGGATTGTCTAAGGACTTATTGAACGACCCTCGTATATATAATCTTATAATTATTTTGTATACGTGGTTTTTCTGTACTTCGGGATCGAGGAACAAAAAGAAACGAATGTTGTAAATAAAATTAATATATCATCACACCTTTTACCCATTACTGGCTGTGGCAGTCAGTCGAAGCATATCTCGTTAAATGATATATTTATAAGCGTGATGTGAAGTCAAATCACGTCCTTTAAAGATGTTAATGAAGCAGGACTTACATGCGTAACCAAGGAGACATTTTCAGAAAAAAAATACAATTTGTTTGTTTGTTTTGTATTCGTGTTTTTAATTAGTTTATAAATGGAAATATCAACTTTATTTAATAGTTGCGTGAAATTAAAATTTAGTTTAAAAATATTTAATGAAATAATAATCGAAGAATTTAAAACTACGATGTTAGAATTCGTTGAAACGTGAATAAAAACAATCAATATTTAATTTCTCCGAACACGTTTTTCTTTTATTTTCACCTACACTTTAATTAAGTTTGTTAATTAAAAACATAAAACCTATGGAAATTTATTGTCATGCAATTAAGACACGTTAAAAACAAAGCAACTCGTGGATTGTGAACGAACTAAAGTGTAAAGTTAATAAATAAATTTACAGTTTTAATTTGTTGCATAACCACAGTTCGAACTAACAGCACAACAGGGAATTTTTATACAAAACTTGGATATAAATGAAGATTTATGCGAGAAATAAATCTTAAAAGATTCTGGAATGCTCTATACACAGCAAAGTAATAATAATGGAACGACGAGCATTTTGCGTCTTTTGTATAGTAGAAAATAGTAATTATTTGTAAATAACTAACATAAGATAATAATATGTAGTAGTAATACACAGTTTTCTACTTCAATAAATTTAAAAGATTTATATTTATAATAAACATAGTCGAGTAAAATGTCTGTTTTATATGAGTGTATTCTGCACCGTACATTGCAGTACGATTTTTTCACATAACGAGAAAACAAAAGAAGAAAATATGTTATAAAAAGAACAATAAAAGCGCGGGTTATAGGAGAGAGAGAAATGAGTTTCATTGTTTATTTATAAGTGCATTATGTGAATAAAGAAATAAAATGAAACAAAGGACTGTGCATATTTAGCACGACACGTTTCACAGCCCGCTACGATCACATATGTTGAGACGTGTTTTCTTTAAATTTTCTCGAGAACCCGGAGGCGTTAATACATCATCTATATAACCTCTCTCTCTTACACACACAAACACACACACATAACATATTATTTCATTTTTAATTAGAATTACCATTTATACAAATTAAAATAATAGCTAGGTGGCTCAGTGGTATCGAACCGGCCAGTGGATTTGGGAACCCGGGTTCAATTCCCACAATCGGTAAACAATTTACACCACATTAAAACTACACCTGTGGCTCCCCCTTCACTAACATCTTTGGGGGCCGTGATTTGACGCCCAGTAACCGCATTTAGTGCACATAAATATATCACTTACCGAGATCTGCTTCAGCAAACTGTCACACCCAGTAATGAGTTAAAGGCGCGATGATATATTTATTTTTTATTTTAAAAGCTGACAATTATTTCTATGTTCAACATAAATATCTAAATTAATATATCTGAAAAGTAAATTACTTTCTTTACTTATTTATTTATTCTACTAACAGGAACTTAATTTGAAATACAAGTACAAGATCCGGACTCACCGAGCTGCAGTGTGGCAGTGCACTTATTTTTAGCTTGAGTGAGATTCGAATCCGTAACGCTAACCGTACTACCGGAAATATGATTTAATACTAATTAAATAAATATTTTCACAATTCAAATAATTCTTACTAAAAACCTAAATTTGGACAACATTTGAATGTTTTTAAGTTGCTTAGGTTGCTAAACTCTCAATTGATCAGTTTTACATATTTTCTAAGGGAATAATGAAGTTTTAAGTTAATTAATTTGCATTTTATTAAAATTTAAAATAGTTTTCAGAACTCTTATCAGAAAGAAAAATTTTCTTTCCTCAATTGTAAGGAAAAAAGTGATTCTTTTTATCCCTAAAGACGAAAGTAAATTTTCTTCCCTAGGGAAGGAAAGTAAAGCTCATATTCATGGCAACTGGAAAACAACGATATAATTTAACATTAGTAACACCCATGTGAATAATAATTAGTTTTTAATATTTTCTATTTATTTCTGAAAGTTTTACTTTCTGATGTGGTAGTGATTAAAATATATGTAACTATTCTTTCTAAATTCATTTTAGATTATAAATTCATTTTTTCTAAAATAAATGAGCTTATTATGGAAATAATTATATTGACAGATTTAATTATATACGAAAGATAAAACTAGAATATTTTATTTCAAATATATTTGAGCAGACAATAATATATCTATTTTTGTTTGAACCGTTGTCAATTAAATATAACATTAAAATATTAAATTAAATCTGCCAAGTAAAGATCTATCATATCAACAGTTTCTATGTAACAATAAATGACAATTTAAAATTAGAATTAAAACTAGTATATTTATAAAATGAGAGCATAGCGCGTTAGTTGATGAATTGTACCCCAAGTTAATCGGGTACAATTCTAAACTTTTCCAAAAAAATCTGTGTCAATTAAAAACTTGTAGTTATGTTAACTTTCACTTTAATCCTAATTCGGTTGGTCCGCCACTGGATCCCTTACTCCCATGTGAGTTCAATCAACTTGAGCCTTTTCTCATTCTTCCTCAGTGCTACCAACTACCACCACACACCGAAACTCCCTAGTACATCACATCAGCAACGCCAGGACGACACAAGTTGAAATTAAAATATTAATGGGTTGACATCGTCACCGCTTCGTCTCTACGGACTCGGGTTCGAATCTCGCCGACGTCGCAACGTCAAGCACTGACGAACGAAGGCAAAGTGGAAACAACGTGTTTATATTTTATTTAGAAACTTTGTTTCAAGTTTATGTTAATGTGGGACAGAGAGGAATAGACAGAGAAGTGAATACGTGGTGCTGACTAGAGAATCAGACAAGGTGATAATTAGTGTTTTAGTTAGGGGAAACTGGAGTAATTCAGAAGTTGAGGGTGTGAATTATTTAGTAGAAGTAAGATTGTTTTAAATTGATGTGGTTATAATTCTAACTACGATAAATTAATGCAACTATTTTCAGTAGAACTCCATTTAATCATTCGTATCGTAATTATTAAAACAACAAAATATTGAATAGTTTCCTGATGTCAATCTTTTTTAAAAATTAAATGTTTCGTAGACAAGTAAATTAGGCAGCACTAAATATTAACGCCCTTGAGCCTTTTCCTTGTGTGTGATAGAAGATTCGGCTTGTCTAAACTAGTGTCACGAAATTTTGTTATTTTTGTTTTTTAATTTTTCTAAAACTTCATTGAATTATAGCAAAAGGTTAAATATTGGTTCTAAACCGTTGAGACTTTGCTATGTGATAGATAAAAATTGGTTTGTCAGGCAAGTGATTTTATTTTTTGCTTTAGGTTTCATGGGTTTCGAGTTTTTGGTTTTTCTAAAACTCCATAGAGTTCAGAACTTGACAGAGGAAAATAAGTGAATGGCTAATTAATTTTATTATTTGCTCATGTACACAGTAACGCTTATTCATTCTAAAATAAATCTAAATAAAGACAAAAGTTTCAATTCAATTATTTAACGAGATATTTCTAAAATTGTACAGCTCTAAGTTCACTACTGGTTAACGAATGTACAACGAATATAATATCAATCTTCGTTAAAAGTTAACTATAAATGAATTTCAACATTTGCTTATTCTGAAAAGTAATGTACATTTAAGTTAATCAGTAATTTAATTAACAAAAAGCAAAAACTATAAACCGGTATTTTAATTTAACTTTTGACAGTTCATAGTGATATATCATTTAGAGATAGTCTTGAACCATTAAACTTTAGTTACTTAATGAACACCACCTACGATATGTTATCAAGAGCTCGTAAAGTTATTTAATTTTGCAACCAGTTTTAGATTATATAAAAATCACATCTAATGTCGTTCAGTTAAATTCCCTGTAGTACACCTTACGAAATAAATATATTACTGCATTTTAGAATACATAACAATTTTAACAAAACATCAATTACAAAATTTCTGAAATAATTATAATCCTCATTTAAATAAATAATGAAAAACTTATTGATTCATCGTATGACACCACTGATAAAGAGTTGCACATTTGAAATGTAAATGAGTGAAAAGTGCTTAACGAAGTGCGGCCCGAGTTTTAATTATTAAAACTAGACTCAAACTCAATCGATATTTGTGTAAAGCCATCGCGAACGAAACTCTTGCGTCACTTGAAACACAACAGGCAGCGGGCTATGAATACGGGACAAACGCATAACTCTGGGGATATCGACAGTGGAACAGATAACAAAATATTTGTATCGAACAGTTGAACGTGACGTAGATAATGTTATTAGTGGAAGAGTTATTACCGATTGAGAAGTTTTAGGGAATATTGTATAGATATTTTAAAGCATAATTATGTGTCGACTGCCAAATGAAATATATTTGAAAGAATTGAAAATTTAATTCACTTAATTGTGGATATTTTCCTTTTTAAATATAAGCAATTACTATATTTGAATTTCCATAATAACTCAAGATTCATGTCAAAATATTATCGACGTTTATTATATCACTTGTTATATTAGTTATGAAAATCGTACGATATTAATTAACAAAAAAATGTTGTTATTGTCAATTTTATTTACTTGATACAACTTGCCATTGTTATATTATTTTATCATTGATTATTTTAAGCTAAATATAAAACCTAAATTATTTTTACTTTTTGTGTGGGTATTATTACGCTTTTCATACCAAATCTGCCCTCAAGCATTAATTCATTCCGGAGAGAATCAATGCTCTAGTGAGATTATAAATGAACATTTTTTTAAACATAAAAATTGCTGAAAATTATTTTATCATAATTGAATTCAAGGACGGTGAACTTATTCTATTTCTCGTTTAGTTTTTGAGATATAGCTTCAGGAAACTACAAATCTGATATGATAAAATTTGGGAGAAAAATATATATTTTTTTTAATTATAACTAAATAAGATATGAGGATGCACTCAATGACGTTAAATTCTTTATATCCGAATAATAGATACAAAGAAAAATATATTAACATAATGCTTTATATATTTTCCTATAAAAACGTAAGACACTAGCGAGATTTCATCGAAAATTCTTGCTCTTATAGTCTTTATATCGATCTCGTCTCAAATTTTCTATTGCAATATCATCTTTTTTGCGTTGCGGGGTAAAATGTGAAAGTAATCACTAAAACAATTTCCTATTTCAGAATAAGACTAATAAATAAATGTTAATTGCTACTTTATTATAGTAAATAGCGCATTGCTAGGTTTGCATTTATTATTAAACTTATATAGCTTAAATCTGAAAACAGTTTTAGCTACTCCTGATTTTTAAATAAATATATATCTGCATGACTTTTACCCATTACTGGATGTGGCACTCTGTCGTGGCAGATTTAGGAAAGTGATATATTTATATGTGTGAAATGTGAAGAACCATAGTTCTCAAATCCTGACTTTTAGATTGTTATAATAAGTTAAACCATAATCTCAAAAAAATTGAAATAAACTCCGATATAATCTAGTTACTATTTGGTTTTCTGAAAGTGTTTTCAATTAACTTTTAATACCTGGTTAGATAAGATTAGCTAATCCGAAATTAGAAAAAAATTTTGAAAACCAAACATAATATTTATATGTAAATTTTCACTAAATGTTCTCCTCTCAACATCCTTCTCAATTCAGGGTTAGTGTTTACAGGCTATTGTCACCATGTCGAACAACCCCCAGACTAGGTCTCATTAACGATTGATCGGGTTAATTTTCACGTGCAACCCTCTCTCAGTGAAATGATCCTAGAACCCGGAACCACGGTGGCCCAGTGAGAGATGAAACACGCAAGCTAAAGCTACTGTACCTGTGATTCGTGATCGTGATGTGATACGGACTTTTGGATTATTTAGTTTATGATATCAATTGTTTAGCAGGAGCTGGATAGAGTTGATTGCGAGAATTTGGAATAGTGACATAGGAAGATTTTAGTTGGTTTCAAACTATATTTATAAATAAAGATAAATAAATAAATATATTATTTACACCTTTTATTCAGTACTGGGTGTGGCACTCTGCCGTAGGAGATCTTGATAATTGATATATTTACGCGTGTGAAGTACGACTACCAGTCGTCATATCACGGCCCCAAGTTATTAGTGATGGAAGAGTCACAGAAGTGGTGAAAATTGTCGGCTGTGGGTATCAAACCCGGGTTCTCAAATTAACAGACCGACTCGATACCATTGAGAAACTATATTTATAAATACGAGATTTCAATTTTTTTAGTATCTTCCTCTCAAACGCTTTCTTGAAATTAAATCAATATTTTGAAATCATTTTCCATTTTTCTTTACACAAATTTAATGTTTTCAAGTTTATTACAATACTTCCAATCTTAGTTTTAAAATAATAATTATCATCACGCCTTTTACCCATTACTGCGTGTGGCACTTTTTATCTTAAAAAATATGTGCGTTCATAATATGTCTACCTAAATTGTGTGGCTGTCGTAATTTTACGGAAAGTATTCGAATAGGAATCCTTATAAAATATTGTTTAATTACTGAACTGGTACCTTGTGATGGTTTATCTTAAAATTAAAATGAATTTAATTAAACAATTTGTATAACTGTATTTAGTTTGCAAAATTAATTAAGTTACAAAAAGTGAAAGTAGTAAATTAATAAAGTAAATAAAATAAAAGAGAGCACTTCTTGAACATCTGCCGTTATATTTACACAACACTTACAGCCAGACATACAGATTAAATTAAATTACGTATTACGTAATCAGGACAAGAACTAATAAATAACAAAATTAGATTTTATTTTCTACCTTAGAAATATAATGAAGATACTTGTTTGTTCTATTTGATGTAACTAACTTTGTTATCTTTTTGTTTCAGGTAAGAATTCAAACAAAACATCTTTATTATTTTTTCGTTTCTGCGTCAGTAAGTAAATATACTTCAACTTTTATATATTTTTATTGAAAGCAACTAATAAATATATTATTATTTCTTAACATATTTATCATCATATATAAAAATCTAAAGTAAATTTTTAGCGGATATTATAAATACGTAAATGAAATTAAAAGTTACTGATAATTGTATTTAAACTTACTACTAGCCTATTACAATAATTATTTTCTGAGTCATGATTTTTCTTTTTGTTTTTCATTACAACTTTCTTGAAAACGGTCAAAATGAATCATTATTCATCAAGGTTAATAATGCAAAACGTTTGAAGAAACTCAAGCCTTCAATTTATTGTTTTGTGTATTATATTGGATGTAATGTTCCGTACTGCACATTTTGTGCCTCTTTTTGTGTTGCTACTATTATTATCTTTCTGTTTATAATTTTTGAGAAACTAAATCGAAATTTTGAAACTAGTTTCTATTATTATTTATACTTAAATTAAACTTGAATAATATGTAAAATACATAATATGTATGGGTAGGTGGCTCAGTGGTATCGAGTCGGCCTGTGGATCTTGAGAACCCTGGTTCGATCCCCACAGCCGACAAACAATTTTCTCACCAATTTAAAATCTACCCCTGTGCCTTCCCCTCCACTAACATCTATGGGAGCCGTGATTAGACGGCTGGTAACCGCACTTCACGCGAAGAAATATATCTCTTACCGAGATCTGCTTACGGCAAAGTGCCACACCCAGTAATGGGTAAGAGGCGTGATTGATATATTTATATTATTTATTTATTTATAATATGTTTCATTTATAATAACAAGAATATTATGTTTCAAAAAGATTAGTGTTGAAGTGACAACTTCAGTCCTCCAATATTAGTATTAGGTTCCTGTTGTGTAGAGTAGCAAATAAATTTATATTAAATGATTAATATTTAATATTAATCTTTATACATATCCTGTTCGCATCTAAGATATAATCTATTTATATCGGTAATAACATCTTCATCCTACCTCCTTACAAAATAATCTTTTCGTTTCCGGATCTAGAATCTCCTCGTAGATTCGTCTCATCACGCGAGCTGGATCTCAAGTCTGAACATCTTAATTCAACCATTGATTCAATATCACAAATCTAATAACTCGGCTAGCGCTAACGTTACATCTCGCGAGCAAGTTTGCTGTGGTAGAGACGTTGGACTCCTGTAAGATGTAATCCTGCTGTAGGTGTGTGTGGGTGTTTGTGAGTATTAACCCAGAACACGAAGGAAATTACCCGGACAAATTGGCCGGTAGCTAAGATAGCGCTTGGATGGAGAATGTTGCGTGATTGCTATGAAAAGTAAGACGATACTGTTGTGATTTGTAAGTCTTAATTATGCGATTGTCTTGAGATATCCCATTAGGACATAAGTAGACGATTTTATTTATTTGTTACTCTGCACAACTTAATCCCAATTATAGTACAGCATGTGAAATTCAGAGCAAGCATAACATGCACTATAAAATTCTGCCAATTTTATCAAAACAAATTAACCCAATACCCGCCGCAATTCAATGATCAATAAAAGAATACCTTTTCAGTAAAAATATCTTTATTTGAGTTCTAAAAAACAAGTTTTTGATAATAAAAGTTATACATACTTAAGTGTTAAAATATATCTGACCTTGAAATATAATTGTTAAAAACACCGAAATTAAGTAACTTTGAATATTTTAAAAATTATTGGTTTTGCAAATATTTGAAAATTGGCTGTGACTGGCTGTCATAACATAACTAATTAATATATTCATTAAAAAAATATACATTTTTAAATTTAAAAAAAAATGATTACAGCCAAATATTTAAGCGTCCCAAAAATGGGACGTTGGCGGTTAATGGGTTAATGTCTTGCGTGTGTGAAGTGTGAGTTCTACGGGCTTAGAGTTTCTTTATTTAAAATGTGAGCAAAGCGAGCCTTGCTAAAAACACTGTGAATATTTAACTAAATGTATGATATTCAGAATTATTTGAGCTTAGGACTCGTTTGTTAGATGTCGGAGCAAAGTGAACTTCGCGAAGAATGCGTTTTAATATTAAAAAAAAAAACTTTTGATTTGGTTTTAAAGTAGGTACGGGGAGAGAGGTCGTCGGATGAAATTTTAAAAATAGATTCAAAGAATTTGTTACAATTAATTCTACAGCCTATTACACCACAGTTCCTAAGAAACTACCAAAGTTCTTAATGAGAAGTTTTTCTTTTGCTAATTTCAGTAATCGTGGTTTTACTTTTGTAACCTACAGTATTCAATCAGTCTCTTACTAATATTTTTAGTCACACAAACGTAAAGGGATCGCGAAAGAACGTTTCACGTAACTGTCATAGTTGACAATTCAATTTTTTTGTAAATAACCTGACAAAAATTAATTACCGAAAAGTTATAAAGCGTGTAGCTCGACTTATGTTACATTACGTTACTTCTACTGACGTGAATTGTTAATACCGACTGCGGTTTGGTATAAACGACTTCAAATTGCTCCTCCTTCCTTTCTCTCCCTCTCTCCGCAACCAAGTTTGTCGATCGTAACGGTTCATACCTTTAAATCCCTGGATTTTTTCACGGAGTTATCATTTATTTAAACTGGACCAAGTTCCACTTTACCCTATCGTATCGTTCCTCTTCCTTGGCAAGAGTGAACTTTGGAGTGAGCAGTGAGCAGTCAAGTCAGTCAGACTTCGAGAATGTATGAACCAATACGAAGATAAATTTGAGTATTTGAGGATTCTAATAAATTATACCTTAGGACAGATTGATTGCTTCTAAATATATCACAGGAACAGAAAAAAAGGAGGATTATAATACATTATTTGTAGATGAATCGAAAATTTATTCCGCTTTCAAAGTTGCAGTTCCGCAATTGGATATTTTGTCTGGTATAGGCTTTCGTAGATAAAATTTGTGTATCAAAATAGTATATTAAAGAATGAGTTTTATAAGACATTTTTTTTAAGTCTTATAAAATGAGATATTTTTTCTATTTTGCATTCATAAGGAAGTCATTGCGAAACCCAGTTGCGTATCGAAAGAGCGGTTATTACGATACGTAACTTTTCGTTTTAGACGATTGATAGTAGCGGATGACATCAAGCTAAAAATATTAATATAACCTAAAATATGAACAATTGCATAAATGCCAATAACAGTTACCAACTATAACATTTCATATACAAATTGCATTTAATTGACTCAGTTTAAAATATCCCAGATTTTTTAACAAATTTATAAAAAACGTAAAATAGAAAAAAATATGATTGTTTCTGAGTGGTTCGGATTCCACTATAATTCTTGTACCATAATCGAAATTAATTTCCTGTTGTACAGAGTTGCAAATAAGATAATTAACATTTTTTTTTATTTTGTCAAAATGACAATTGGAATCGCAATAGTTATTTGTGTATTAAGAGCGTAAAGTGATTGTTTGTTACTCGAACACGGTAATTGTAGAGCGAGCCGAAGATGAGAACTGCAATAGTGTAAGAGGAACAAAGGCACATTACGGTCGTGATGCACACGTAATTTTTTCTACGATTGCATCTTAAATTATTAAAAAACGTTTACGTACTGAAAATAAATTTGTTCTGTCTACTGTCAATATGACAAATTTCTGTTTTGTTTGTATCCCTGAAAACTATTAAAATAAGTGCTTTTCTTTTTCTCGCGTTGCCATTGGAAACGTGCGCATTTAACATCTTTTTAGCGCGTTGCCATTGAATACGCGCGACAAAGATATTTTTCGATTGTTCCACAGGACACGTCAACTTTAGTATGACAAATGAGAGCGTAATTGTTAACTTTTCATAGCAAACGCGGAAATAGTAATTTTAGTACATTTCAGTAAAACACCGCAATAATAGTATCTTGGTTTAATTTCTTCTGTTACGTCAGTATTTGATCCCAAGTCTCGCGCATTTAGAACCATGAATGACATTTCGTGTGAACGCTGCATGCTGACGGACTGAGGTAGAAGAAACGTTTTTTTCTAATAGGTCATTGTCCCTAATTTCACGCAGTGCTACACTAATCTACCAAACACACACACATACACCTATAAGACTATTCCTATTCTGCTTGTGTTTCCAAATTACTCTAAGCGCAAAGTACGTAGTATCAGAACCTACATAATAATGTTCTGCCACTAATATCTGTTATAAGACAAATAACTATCAGGCATTCTATTTTCATCATCTCTTATCACTACATTAAAATTACTCTTTTGACTTATCCTACACTAACATCTTTGTAGGCCGTGATTTGAAGACTGATAATCGCAATTCACGCACATACCGAGATCTGGTACGGCAGAGTACCACCCTAGCAATAGGCAAAAGGTGATAATATATTTATTCTCTTGATGAAAGTTGTATACAATGGTATGTATTCACAGTATTCACTGGATAACGATTAAAGATCAATCGAAACGTTGTGTTATGTATTTCTAAAAAATAAAAACATTGAAAGTTCTAAATTTATCTTTTATTAATATTTATTCTCTTATTTATCTGTATTAACATTTTCTATCTATACATACATTTATTTATAGATTTATTTATTTATTATAATTAACTTCAGATTAAATCTTATTTTATGAATCTGTATATGACTTGTAATTAGTTCGAGGCATAATATTACATCGATTTGAAATAAGGCAAAAGTATTTAAAGCTAAAGTATAACATGCTTGCAGTTCATTTTATACAATGTCAACATATTTGTAGAATTATATAGATGACCCCTCCATTACCTCGGGTAAATTACCCAATCAATGCATTGTTACGTGTACAATTACCCACAAAATTTTATAGCACATTCAACGAAATTGAGCCATGAAAATAAATAATAAACCAAATTATCTAAATTTAATTTCATCGCATTTCACAATCGCCAGTTAACGATCTGATCAAACGATTAGCAAGTCAATTGCCATTTCGATGTTAATTGCAAACTCCGAATACGGGTTGTTAGCTGTAGTTAACAACCCAGTGCCATAAAGATCAAGAAGAACTTGCAATTAAAATGAAACTTCATTAGTGAGTTAAATTATTTTACTTTTGTCCGTGGTTTTGAATGTATTATAAGGGATTCAAGTGTTTTCTATTGTGCATTGTTTCTGATATAGAATATTATTGATTCAAAATTTATTGAGTTTTTTGTCAGTGTTTGTTGAGAGTATAAATTGAATACATCACGCTATAGGGAAGATAAAATATACGAAACTTTAACAGACATAAAAACAAAAGTATATACTCTAAATATAGTAGATAGCTTAACTGTTCCCATTTTATACAGACTTTTTGGTTACTGTATATTTATTATAAATAGCTTCCAATTTACTATTTCTTCTACGTCTTGACTATATTTCTTTAACTATGAATTCTGAAATATTTTGGTAAAATAAATATACATAGATTAATCATTCGTGCTTCAAACCTTCTATTAGTATACATTTTTGTTGTTTAATACTTGATGTCATAATTATAAAATAAAAATAATCATGCCTTTTACCCACTACTAGGTGTGGTACTCTACTGTAGAAGATTTTGGTAACTGATATATTATCAAATCACGGCCCCCAAAGATATTAGTGGAGGGGAGCCACAAGGGTAATTTTAATATAGTGAAAATTGTTTATCGGCTGTGGAAATCGATCCCTGCTTCTGAAATATCTGTTATATTAATATCTGTTAAAATGATATTAATAACTAATCTGTTTTATGAATCTACTTTTATGAAACTAAATAGAATCCAGGAGATAAGTACATTTTTACATACATACATAAAATTACGCTATATTCCTTCAAATGGGTAGTACGAACTCTAGAAACATTAACGTAATATTCATTTATCAGATTTATCAAATAATCAGTCCACGTCAAACATTATTGGGTAGATGGCTCAGTGGTATCGAGTCGGCCTGTGGATCTTGAGAACCCTGGTTCGATCCCCATAGATGACAAACAATTTTGCACCAATTTAAAATCTACCTCTGTGGCTTCCCCTCCACTAACATCTTTGGGGGCCGTGATTAGACGGCTGGTAACCACACTTCACGCGAAGAAATATATCACTTACCGAGATCTGCTACGGCAGAGTGCCACACCCAGTAATGGGTAAAAGGCGTGATCATAAATTTATTTATTTTTTTGTCAAACATTCTTATCCTAACACATCATTCTCGCTTCAATCATATTCATAGTTCCCTCCATATAAGGTCATTTAGTCCTCATCACGCATCAAACCTTCAATCACATCCACCCATTCACTCCTATACACCTTTTTCATTAAACTTTCATTCGACATACGTATCAATTGCTCAAAACATCTCAAATAACTCATGCTCGCTTTTTAAAAACGAATCTAAAAAGATAAGAAAGGAAGGGAGCAGCACTGTGTTTGTATTGAAAGAAAATTATTCACAATTTTAGTTAGAATTGAAAACTAATAAAAAAATAAGAAAGAAGATACATAGATATAGATTAAATTAATTTGCAAATTATGAGACCAAACCATCAAAACTAAGAAAATAAAAATACTTCCTTCTTACTTTTTGCAACAAAGAACAAAATAAAATAAAAGTATGCCATCTTGCTAGCATGTAACCCTAGAGAAACATTTCATTCATTTAGCCATTCATCTTAATTGTAACTCAGCTTCCAACACAGCCAGTTGTCCATAAAAATTCTAAGAAAGATTGAAAAACAAAGTTGCAAACAAAACATCCGAAACAACAAACATCACAAAGAGGGGAACAAGTAAAACAAACGACCGTCAAAGTCAAGCGGGGAGAAAATGAAAACGTTTCATAAAAATGCCGAACAAAAACTGCGGTGTGAAGTGTAGCAAAGAAAATCCCATTTCTGAAATATAACAGCGCTCTCAAAATGTTAATTCGCACTGTCACAATAGGCTCTATGTCATTGTACAATTGCTAGAAAGAATAAAACTCTGAAGTGTAAATGTGTCGACGGTAGCGCCGCCGCGACGTCCCACGACACCCGTATGTACTACAGAGGACTCGGGTTACTCCGTCTCTCTTCGGCACAGTCGAAGAAATTACAAGTTTCAAGAGACAGACAAATATGTCAACAGACAGAAATGTTAAAAAACGTTTTATGCTATCTGATTTTAATGCCGTTTTATTTCTTTCTACAAGAACAATATTTATAACTGACACATGTTATTACGTTTGAAAATGCAACAGAACGTGGTTAGTTACAGTAAGATTACAATATTTATATACTAAGCCGAATTCTGCACCCTTCTCTAAGTAAAGAAGCTTCTCTAAAAATAACAATATAGAAAAAAGACATGCATCGATAAATAAAATCTTTCAACTAAAGACGTGAGCTGAACTAACAAAGAATTTAACCCCAAGTCTTAATAAATGAATCAAATCTAGATACGTATTTCGAGAACTAAGTTCTCATCCTCAGTAGAAAAGGGAAAAAATCAAGATTACACGACTTGTGAACCAAGTCAGTGGTCAAGATAGAATCCAATTTGCTCAAAAGAGACATACCTATTTATACTAAAACAAAGCAATGAGCTGTGTCCAAGAAATTAATAAGCATAACGCTCAAGTCAACTAAACCTAATTACCTAAGAAATCAAACAATTTACTGTTAGGTGTGGAACCCAGGTCAGAATTAATCAACCGATGTTTATTTTTAAATATGTTTATACTCTCAAACGGGTCTAACTGTTTAATACTATTTACCGTCTTTAGTACTTTTAAATTCATCATTATCTGTGGCGCTACAGCCCAAATCGGGCCTGGGCGTACCGGACACACCGAGCCGCAGTTTTTTACACTGCCGTACTGCCGGTTTTCGTAGTCGAATGCTCATTATTTAAGGCGTATAAGTGACTAGCTTATAGCGCCCGAGTGTGATAAATACATGTAACTGTATTTTTATAGTTTAAGTAATTTTAAATTATCGGAGTTAATATTATGATTGTTATGAAAAATTCAGCTCTGACTTCAAAAATACAGGTGTATCTGAGCGGTCCAGTTTCTACTATAAGCTGTAGCTCATCTATACTGTAGTGAAGATTAAATTGCTAAGAGTATCAAATACATAACTTAATTCATCTCTCCAGCATCCAGTCCACTTTATGAAATATTCTATCCACATCACAATCCAATTTTGACCCAATTCTTAATTATCCGTTGCACTCGAACGTTTAAAACAATGAACGGAGTGTATCCGGGGACCAGCAGATAAGACTATGAGAAGCACCGCGGCGCGCGATCATATAACGAATTGCTTTTACTGCCGGCTTCACCGCCGCCGATGCAGTGAAAGATAAATGAGCTTAAGTTGTACTTTCTCCGAGGCACGTGAAAGTTTTTCACAACCAACTTACACACGTGGAGGAGACGTACAGGAAGAGGAGAGGAATTGAGATGTGCTAGGTATAGGTGTAGTACTCTGTCAGCAGTAGAAAAAGACTACATTGGCAGGATACTATGGCTGCTAGCACAAGCTCTGTTTTTACTTGTTTTAAGAGCAGTGTATTTGGGTGTTTTAACTATCTCTAACAGGTTAAAATCATTCTCTTCGAACACCCAAAAACAAAGCTTGTGTTACCAGCCTACAAACAAAATATATGCAGACGAGATACCTAACTTAATGGCTACGCATTTAATTGTAATATTGGACGAGATCATATTGCAACGAAAATTATTATTTTTTATTTATTTCCTACTTTGCACAGAGACAGAAATTTATTTTAAATTATAGTAGTTTATAGTGCAATCTGAACTACTCAGATACAATTGTATTTTTTGATATAAGTTGAAATCAATACGATTAGAATATGCGATTTATTTTTTGTTAATTCATAGTTTTATCTCGATTTTATCCACTGGGCTATGATTACCTATAATTTGTGTAATGTCGATTGTTAGACGATAAATTTGGTCACTAAAAATTAAGTAATTATAAATAATACATTTTTTTTAAACTATACTTTATCTTGGTATAGCTGTTTTTCATGTACAATCGTTTTCAGTGACTAAAAACAGCAATTATTCACATGTGACTAAAATCATAAATTACTAACAATTTAAATCATTGCAACAATGATATTTCACTTATTTAACAGCATGTCCAGTTTGAACCTTTTTCTAAAAATTTTGTAGAAAACCCGCTACTGTAGGATAAAACGTTGTATATCACTCGTGAGTAAAATGAAATTATATGCTCGTGAGAATTATCACATTCACACTCGCGTATAATAATTTATTTCACTCACTTATAATATAATGTACTTATACATACATAACATCACGCTATATCCCATTAAATGGGACAGCACGAACCCCTGAAACATTCATAGAGCATCAGTTCACATCAATATTCTCATCCTGACACACGATACTCATTTCGACCACATTAACACTGCCTCCATACGAACTCTTTCTGCCCTCACAACCAAAATCCATCATCACACAACAAACATTCATCCATTCGTTTCTGTACACCTGTTTCGTAAATCTTCACTTCTAACAACGAATCTATAAAGAAATGAAGGCAGCAATTCTTGCGCTTGTTTAAAAATACATTTAACACAATTGCAGGTAGACACTGTATAGTAAAAACTGAAAATGAAGAAAAAAAGATGAGGAAGGAAGGGAGTGTCTTCCTGCGCTTGTGTTTGAAACTGAATTTCACACAATTGCAGTTGGACACTCTATAGTAAAAACAGATAATAAATCAATAATGTACAAAAAAAGTTTTATTAATTATTTGAAAAATAAGGTCAAGTTACTGTGACAGATGCTTCAGCCCGTGCTTAATACGTTAGTCGTTAACTTCTCGCCGTGATCATAAAAAATTATATATTTTTGTTATAAGAAATAGAAACATTTGTAACACATTCAAATCCCGCTGACTTCAACTTAAATCTACAAAATACTGTAATAGGAAATAAGTTCTTGTTGCGCAAAGTAACAAATAAATAACACAGTTGCAGCTTCAATTTATACTACACTTTGGATTTAATGATTTCTTCATCCTCATCCTCGTCATCCTCAACTATCGCTGAAAGTATCTCTTGCTCTACTGCATGAACCAAATTCATCTTCATCTCGTGTCTTGCTCTGATACTATATCGGGAGGCGATGTGTCGTGTTACGTTCGTCTGATCACGTATCCTGCCGCGCTGTCGTCAAGTTTGATGCTTACCTGGTCGTGATGCTGTTCCTGGTTGTTGTGTGTAATGATGCCTGGCAATGGCGGCACGTGTCTGGCGGGGGTCTCATGAACTAATAACAACCGACATCCTTGCATCGTGCAACATGCAATGTGCATCATGTATCGGATAATGATATTAGTAAAGAAACAAGACTTGTTTTAATGGGTCTACATGAGTTTTATATTTTATGGGGTTGATGGTGTAATTTATATTGAATTAATGTTTTATTACTAATTTTCTATTTGAAAATCATGTTATTGTATAGGTGTTCCGTCAAAATTATGTTTTTTCTACAACTGTCAAAAAAGGTTAATTTTTTTCATTAATATCAATACGCGAAATACGTAATTTTTTCATTATTTACATTACCATGACAACGTGTATTTTGCACCCTAGTGCTCAAAATGAGTATTTTGCGCACAGTTTCGTATTCTAGTGCGCAAAATGAGTATCTCGCGCACGCTCCCAAATTATTTGTTATCAGGTTTCATTAGTTACAACACATCAATAGTATGAAATTTATATTATTGCTGATTGTTTTCCTTCAATTTACTTAAATAAATCAATAATTATTGTATTAATCTTTATTTAAAGTTGTAGAAAAAATGTTGTTTGTATTTCGTGAGCAAAATTCTTGTTTTTTGGCGCGGTCGAATGACTTTTATTGTCTCGACCTACGGTCTCGATTAAAAGTAACATTCTCACGTGCAACAAAAAAAACACTCAGTTTACGCACTTAATACAAAAATAACTATTTTGTTACCATTACTTCCCTGATTACTTCAAAGGAAAAATATTCAAATGAAGGTTTAGAGTATTAAATTCTGCTTCTAAATCAGTCTTAATCTTACATTATTCAGACACAATCGTATTTTTTATAAGTTCGAAGGTCACACGACCTTTTGTTTGTTAATTAGTTAAAGTTTAACTTTCATCCTTTTCAATTGTCTGTATTTTCGATAATATCCGTTGGCATGTTTTCAATCAATCATAATGCATAACATTTGAAATTTATAAGCAGATACAAAGTATTTGAAACATTTTGTCTAAAATTATTTGCAAACTTTTGTTAACGGGGAAAATAGCAACATTTTTAATGACATTATTTTCCAAAAATTGTATCGGGTGTATAATTATTTTGCGTTACATAGGAAGTACAATGGTGACATTTTCATTTTCCAGTATTTTCTGTTCTTGTTAATGCCACCGTTTTTATGGAACACCTGTATATGATTAAATCATAGTGTGTCATCTACTGTCATTTACTGTTGTAGATTACGATAATAACATACTTATATATTTTATTTATATTTATTGATATGCAATTATTATATATTATATTATACGAAAGATTTAAATCTAAATAACTGAAAATTTAGATTAATCTTTTGTTAAAAATATACTTTGTAATAAAAACATTTACATATCAATAAATATAAATAAAACATATATACTTATCTTACTATCATAATATATTTATAACAAGATTTAAATCTAAATAATAATTTAGATAAATCTGATTACAATATTAAAATAGTTTGTATGGTACAGCAGAAGCAGAATGCAGTTCAAAGTTGAATATTTCAAGCTTGAATGTCAAGTATCAATATCTGTACGTGAATATTTAATACTAATGTTTTATTAATAGCATGATTAAATATTCTCACTATTATTTCAGAATTAATTCATACACAGTAATTTATGTAATACTAACAAGTGTTTTGAATTGATTTGTAACAACATCTGTAAATTGTAATTTATATATTCTTACGTAGATAACTTTCATTATATTATCTGTTTTTTTTACTCAATAATTTATTTGTTATTTTGCGCACAAGAACTTTATCCCAATATAATAACTTATAATGTCATCCAAACCATTCAAACATAGTTGTAGTTTTATCTGCAACTATTAAATAATACCTTCATTATATATCTAACTCTAAATACATAAAGCTACCCATATTACACTAGTGTAATATGAAGTTCATATTCCACGGCCTATTTACAACTAAAGCAATCAAGTATTTTCCTATGTTTGAAACACGTAGTCTATCATTTGTTAATCCTTAACAGATATTCTCGTAAATCAGGTTATTTTTTACTATTTTTGTTCCGTTTACTTAGATAGTTGTAGATAAAGTATAGTATTTAACTCGCACATTTACTTATTTATGCTATTTTTTACAACAGGAACTTAATCCCAATTACAGTACAGGCTTCGGACTTACCGAACAGCAGTGTAATAGTAGCGATTCGAACTCTTGATCTCTGGATTTAAATACCGTAACGTTATTGACACCACTGTACTGTAATAGTTATTTACATTGCAAGACCGTTATACAGAAATTTACAAGCGAGCATAGAAAGGTAACGGGCGAGCGCTAGCGAGCCTGTTATCTGTATGAGCCTGTAAATTTCAGTTAACGGTCGAGCATTGTACAATGTTTTATGTGCATTTGAATCGCAATATATGTATATTTAATAAAATTAATTGCAATAGTATAACGCAATAACTAAAATGTTCAATCAAGCTAGACTTTAAAAATCTGACAGATTTTGTTTAATCAAAAAATATGTAAGTGTCAAACGTTTCAAATTAGATATGTTGTCATGATAACCAATGGCAACAGCCCGTGATAAATTTTACACGGACTAGCCCGTTAAAAGTCTCGTAACCCCTAGAGACAAAGTTAAGTTAGCAGTTCATTACGATTCAAATGTACGTAAATATAATGATTATATGCTCATAAAATAATATACTATTTTTGTACTCTATATTTATAAAATCATCAAATCAATTCCTTTATTAAAAATCGCAACAGGAATGGATATGTACCGATTACATATTTATCAATTTGAAAATCTTGTTCTAAACTCTCAACATCACATATACACAGTGAGAATCCTGCAAACATACCTCGACGCATGTTCACGCGCTGACACGTGCTATCAGCGTGCGTCACGCACCAACACACCATTTCTCATCCCTTCACGCTCCGCAGGGACTCACGCGCACGCTCATACACTACCTAGAGCAGAGACACTCAAACTACGAATAGAAATAAAATTTTATTATTTATTTTATACTTTGCACAATTGGAAATGGATCTCAACTACAATAAGTTATAGTGGAATCTCAACCATTCAAATACAGGTGTATTTATGAATATAAGTGAGGAACTAATTTGAGAGTCCTCGCTTGTAATTCTAGGGCGCAACCATAATGCTACAACTGTCTGAAAAAAAGTTTGAAGTTATTTTTATGAGGTAACAAATTTAAAATGAAATTTATTTCTAATGGGACCTGTCAATAAATGATTATAGGCAAAAAAAATAAATACTTGTATTTGTTTCAATCGGTTATAGTTTTCAAAAAAATATATTAAAAATTTGTAAAAGGGATATGTAACGTCACCGAAACATACTAGTGGCAAGAGGCCAGAAAAAGCTACAATTAACCTCAAATTATACCATTTGATATCTGTCATCCGTTAGTTTCAACAACTGAGAGAGAAACACAGATTACAGATATTGAACAAGGAAAGAAGTTTTATACTGTCATTCAACTTATTTCAATTTATGCTAGGCCTTTCCTACGTCACATGAATTGAGTAATTCAATTTAAAATTCAAAATATAATAATAATTATCTGTGTTTAATTTAGTACTTATTTTACAATTTGTTTCTTTAAATTAGACTACGTTCACAGACCCTTATTGGATCTGAATTTGACATATGAATACTGATCTTTTAAAATAAATACTAACGAAATATTATGTATTGTACAATTTTTTAAAATTTAACGTTGAAAGTATTCTAATAAATTTGAAAGCATTAAATTTATGTACGAATAATATAGCAAAATGATTTCAAAAGTTTAATTTAATTTCTCATTAAACAGTTGAGAAAACGATAATTTAGGTTCCGTTTTAACTTTTGTTTGGTGTATGTGAACTATTGAGGACTGCTGTGAGAGTGCGTTGTTGTCTGTGTATTCGTTCTGTGCACTACGTCCGCTACGCTATATATTATCCACGTAGGGGGAAACGTACGTGTAAAATATTTAGATTTTTTGTCATTGGATTTGTGTAAAATATTGTGGAATGAAAAGATAAATTGTGGAATGAATTTTATTGCGGCAACGGAATTATTATATATGAATTTTGACTGGTGCTTCCGTCTGTGTGGATGATGGCTTTGTGGTTATATCGTACAGTAGATGTGCTCGTATTCCTTGTTGTGCATACGAATATAGATGCTGAAAATTTAATATGTACCTGCAACCATTTATCTATTTTATGGAATATTCAGTACAGGCGTGGTGGCCGAGCGTGTTAACGCACATCTCTTAACATACTGTGACGGCACCTGAACCAATGTTCGTCAGTTCGAATCCACCTGTCGACAATGGGAGATTTGTCGTAAAATATAAAATACAGTTATATGTATTTATCACACTCAGGCACTATAAGCTAGTCACTTATACGTCTTAAATAATGTAGCATTCGACTACGAAAACCGGCAGTACGACAGTGTAAAAATTTCGGCTCGGTGTGTCCGGTAGGCCCTGGTCCAATCTCGGGCTGTAGCGCCACAGATGATAGAATATTCAGTGGCGTATCACTTCATCTACATTCATACATACAGGTAATCGTAACTCGATGCCTAAAACGAAGTAAAACTTACGTTTATTAATTATAAAAGCAAGAAATCGCACGTTTAAATTTCGCTGACTTTATATCCAAAAATACGATTCGATATCTGAAGAGTTCAGATTCGACTATAAGGTACTGTTCATGTTGTGCAGAACAACAAATAAATAATAAATCATCTAGGTCATTCAACAAATCTGTAATCATATCCTTTTATTTATTCCAAGATCATCTCTGACCCTCTATTTCCCCATCATACACTTGTTTACCACTCTTTCATTTAACATACGTTTCATATGTCGAAATCATCTCAACCGACACACATTTCTAAGATATAAAGTATCTATTAAATCAAACAATTCGCGTCATTGTTTAGGAAAATTAAAAAATAAAATAAACTATCGATACAAGTTTAAAAATAAAAAGAAAAATTAATAGTTATTTGTGTATTAAGAGCGTAAAGTGATTCTTTGTTACTCGAGCACGGTAATTGCAGCGCGAGCCACGCGAATTTAACGTCTTTTTCGCGCGTTGCCATTGGAGACGCGCAAAAAAGATATTTTTCGATTGTTCCACAGAAAACGTCAACTTTACGATGACAAATGAGAGCATAATTGTCATCTTTTCATAGCAATCGTAGAAAAAATTATTTTAACAATATTTTATTGTTGTTTTTATTATTATTATTAATATGCATTTAAAATAATTAATATAATTAATATTATGAAATATTGTTATTATGTTAACTTTTGGTAAAATTATTTTAATTTAAAATTGTTCCTATTGAGAACACAACATATAAATATTTCTTTATTTATGCTACCCTGTACAATAAGATGGTAGAATTATCTGTAATTAATGAACAAAATCACATCAATATTTATTACTAAGTAGAAAATATGTCACAAACAGCCTTATTCTTGTGACCATTGTATTCAATACAATATCATAAACTTTACAATTACGATTACAAGGTACTTTAAGACATTGTAATAATTTGGTATTCTCGTGACGACCTTGTAAACAACAAAATAAGATATTGTATGAATTACGATATTGTAATCTATACAAGTATGAAAGCAATAATAATTGTTACCAACATAAAATGCAATTGTTTTGATGGATGAAAAACTGTTTGAAATTATTTTAAAGTGATATTAAATAATTGAATTGTTGTATATTTACACTTAATGCTTTAAAATTAAAAGAACATTTAATAAAAATGTGATATTGTAGAAAATAAAAATTATTTTTCATTTACGTGTGTTGGTATCCCATATTGGAACTTTGACGTTTGATAGTTATTTTTAACCTCACAAACTAAACAAAATCATGGCAACAAAGAAGAAAGTTAGTAAAACCCAGAAGCAAATATATTTAGAGTATAAACCAACATACTGTTTTACGAACTGGAAAATTAAATCCTAATATGACACCAGAGTCAGTAAAAAAGTTGTGGTTAGAACTCAAGCTAAAAATTATATGAACTACCACATTGCGGCTTGGGGAGTGCGGACCCTGTACTGTAATTGGGATTAAATTCCTGTTGTACAGCGTAACATAAATAAATAAATAATCTAAAATAAATTGTTGAATATTTAAAAGAAACCTAACCATTTAAATCTTTACAGTAAGCAACAATTGATATCAATAATACCTTTAAATTTTTCGGAATACTTATTTCATCTCTTTGTGAATCTTTTAAATATGGTGCTATTTCCAAAATAATATCATGTGCTACTTGTCGCGAGAGCCTATAATTTCCTTTAAAAATGTTTTCGGGCAGTGTTAGTGGATCACTAGTATCCCTTAATTGTCTTCTTGAAACCCTTAAGTTTTGTCTTTTAAAAGACCACAAAAATATATAAATAAATAAATATATCATCACGCCTTTTACCCATTACAGGGTGTGGCACTCTGCCTAAGCTGATCTCGGTAAGTGATATATTGTATCGCGTAAAGTGTGGTTACCAGCCATCAAATCACGCCCCCCAAAGATATTAGTGGAGGAGGAGCCACAGGGGTAGATTTAAATTGGTGAAAATCAACCACAAAAATAAGGTTAATTATACATATATATTATTATTGTTATTATTATTATTATTACCTTCAGTAATACATACCTATTTTCCTCATTTTGTAGAATGTCAATTAGTAGTAGAAATCCATCATTTGCCATGTTCCTCTAATATTTCACTACTATAGTTAATATTTTTCAACAAACAATTTGCCTAGCAAGTCGTCGAAGTAGTTGCTGAGATTACAATAAGTTTATGCAATTATCTTATTCAATGCAATTGTCAGTTTTATAAAATTGGTCACTAGAATACCACACTCGACTATTTCTTGTAATGTATAAGATATTGCATTCTATGCAAGATCGTATTCAATGCAATGGTCACGTGAATACGAATTTTCATAATTATTGTAAAGTTTACAATAATCGTATTTTATAAGATATTGTATCGAATACAATGGTCACGAGAATAAGGCTGAAAATCATAAGTTTCGTTTCGATTTTATTCATCATTTACAAATCTAGAAATCTTATGGATTTAATTTATCATTACCAATTTCAGTAAAAAGTCCGGACTCACCGACCCGTATTGTGGTAGTTCATATATATTTTTAGTTTGTGTGTTAACCATACCACCATACTGATATAAAAACATTGAAATTATTATTCTAACCTATTCTGTCATTGTTGTTGTCATTTTTATGTTTTTGTTTAGTGACAAAATGCTGAAAACTGTCATGATAAAGCAAAGAACTTATAATTAATTTATTACTCACTGAATTGTATTAACGAATTAAAAATAATTCTAACCTATTTTTACAGATGTTGCTACCACGACGTTATTGTTTTTGATAACATAGTATTTATGACGTAAACTGGCTGATTCGATGAATACTTTATACAACTTTTAAACTATCAAAAATTAAAACATTCTTGTCAATTTATAACCATAATCAAATCACCTTCTAGTCAACGACTCCCCTAACATCCCTTTGTGCTAAACAACTACTCGATAACCACAGCTAACTTTATAACAACCACACTTTTCATACTTTTCGCAAAACTTTCCCTTTACGCGATGATGTATTGCTTCGCTACGATCTTCCAACCCCCGAGTGATTGATTCACGAGCCGCCACTGGCTGCGTGACTCTGAGCGTGGAACGTGTGTTACACGATCAACAGCACGGATTAGTGAGTTTTATGTTTATGTGGATTCGCTCGCGTGATTTATGATGGATAGAGCAGGAAATAAGACTCGATGTGTCATTTACGCATGTGATGTTTATTGTTTATGATAATATATGTTATATTTTAATGATCGTTCGTAGTATAGTTGTTGTACAAGGGTCATTAAGTTTTGTAATAAATTGCTAATATTTTAGAGTTAGTTAGTCTATTAATTTTAATACCTCTTTAAATCAAATGTACAGACAGTTATGGCTGTGCCAGTAGGTACTACTTTTGAACTTCAACTTTTATCTGTCAACGAATAAATATGAAATACAATATTACATTAAGCAAATATTGACCAGTACATAAAACCAGGATAAAATTTATTTTTATTAATTAATAAGCAAGAGGTCGTGAGTTCAAATCACGCAGATTTCAACATATGTAAAAAATGTGATTGTTTATGTGCAATAAAAACAGAAAAATATAAATATGTAATTTGAAGCAAAAGAGGAAAAGTAAAATATTAAAGCAATAAAATATGTTTGTAGCTGGTACATTTATATCCATTATTAACTCGCAGTTTTGTAAAGAACGCGCCAAACAATGTTTATATTTTATTATTTCCATACATCACTTTGAAATTGACGTACTTTCCATTTATCTGAATTTAGTTTTAGTTTGCGTGGACACCACACAACATGACATATTTTCGACAACATCCCCATAACTTTCTTATAAACTTGTCCATAACTTAATTTGACTTGTGTAACCGTCACCGAGGGTGTACACCAGCTCTCAGTGCACAGTGTCGCCCT